>CABPRJ010000012.1:654973-1118465 GCA_902439185.1 Cinara cedri | reverse complement strand
GGGGGGGGGGGGGGGGGGGGGGGGGGGGAATTAGGATGGGCGCTGGTTTTAGTTTAGAAACCATTGTTCCGTATCGATAAATTGTAACTATAAAGTGACCCGAAAGGACTTCATTCCTTGTACTCCCTTTTCAAAAAGTAAACTAAATAATTAATGTATACAAATAAATGGACGGACATACTTCGCACCACGGGTGGGCTACTGTTGTAGGTGAGAAAAACGAAAAACTATTCTGAGCGGAGCTCGGTCAATAGTGTTGGTTTTTTGATAATGCGCGCTTTCACGACGACAACGACTGATTAAAAAAATGTTAAAACATTAAAATAATAAAAACTTTAGGATAACAAAAAAATAAATAGAGACGGCCAATGATAACCTTATTTTTAATCTGTTAATCTTTTAAACTAAATAATCAGTTTTTCCTCATTCTCTCGAATATTAATAAGAATTTCAAAAATGCCCTTTCTAAAGTACCAACTAGAGCCGAAATGCAATAACAGAGGGTTTTTTGTAATCTTTTGATTGAAGCGAGATTTCCAGAAGAAAAACTGTTTACAGACATGAAAAATAAAATAATACACATTAGCCTATAGTAATATCAATAGATCCCTCACTTCACTCAGAATCTAAAAGACAAAAGCAAATGTCGTACATAATTTGAATTGACAATAGTCAATATTACATAAATTTAGATATTTTTTTATCTATTTTGTATAATGTAACTAATAAATTGTAAGTTTTTATTTATTTTTTTTTTATTTAGGACGATAAACTCGTAAATATCGTTCGGAGATTATTTCTCACGGTTTAACGATACGATTCCCATTAATATTATATTACACGCAAATTGTCAATGCTATTTTTAGATTATGTTTTATAGGTTTGAAAAAAATTGTATCCGTCCTTCGGAATATTAATAAAAAATGAATCCCAAAATAAACACAATCTGTCATGTAAAATTAAAAATTATAATAGATTATCTTGCGGGGATGATTACAGATGAGTACTTAATTTAACTACTCAAATGGCAAGGAAAAGATTTTTATAATGACGGGGTTTTTTTTAAATTTTTAAAGTATACTTTTATTTTCTTTTATTATTATTTTCTTTTATTATTTTTATTTTTTTTTATTAAGAAAATTAACAATCTTATGCTACATGCACAATAAGAAAATGCGATTAAATAATTTACAAATACGTGAACACCAGAGGAGGGAGACCATCCGGTTTATAGAATCATTTACCGTTTCCCTCGGTTTAATTTAACGAACATGTTCAATTTTATAGTTTCGACATTCTTCGTTTTATTCTCTTTTTTTTTTTTAGAATGACGCGATGTATGTTATGCTTATGATATTACTGCAGTGTTAACAAACGATATACACGTATCGCACCGAAACATATTGATAGGTAGCCGATCACCGTCAGCTAGGATTACTATAATACATTTGTTTCTATGGGTATACAATCTATAATTTTGTTGAAAAACTTTACGTACGTTTTTCAGTATTAATTACAATTAAAAACTCGGAATTCACATTGTTAATTCGCATCATATTGCCGCTGAGTAAAGCCATAAATTCGGTATCCGGTTATTTCGAAGAACTTTTACAGCGAACGACCTCTTGTTCATATTTATTGAACGAGAAATGACGAGAAGAATATGATCGAAGTTGTGCTGAAAAATGCATAAATACGGGTGTAAATTCTATTCGAATATAAATTTAAAAAATTAAATTCTCTATATTAATTACCGTCAAACAAATTAATTTTTTTTAGATTTTTAAGTAGTATTCGCCAAATATTATCCTTTCGCCGAGACATCTTAGCATTCACGAGATCAATAATAATACCAAGACCAATAATATAAAAACCAACGGATACTTATTATGCATCCACTTGAGATCGTCTCGAGAGAAAACTCGGATTCGTTTCACTGCAAATTTGCAAATCACTGCAAGTCGACGATAGTAGTTACGACAGTGTAATAATTATTATTTTGAATCGCTTAATGGAATTTGCTTCTTTTTTTTTTCCAAACGAAATCTATTTCGAATATCAAATTGATTATTATTCTTATCGTTTATTTTCTTTTTTAAACTCTTGTTGTGATTCCCGTCGGTTCGGTCGTGTTTTTCTAATTATTCATTTATTGTTCTCGTTCGCCTCGACGCGTTTCCTTATAGACATCGATTATAAGAAGTTAAACCAATATCCGTACACAAAAAAATGCTTATATATTCTATACGTCTTTTTATTATTATTATTATTATTATTATTATTATTGTCATCATCATCATCGTCCGCCCGCGGAGGAGATGGAGTGGTGTGCTGTACATGGGTCTTTTGTACAGAGCGTGCGACCCGTCGATAATAAAGTCTGCGCCGGAATGCGAAGTCGTTCTCTATTATATACCTATACGCGAATAGCTCGCCGTCGTTTCTATACAAAACTTTAAACGAATAAAGTTCGCGAGCCGTTTACATTTTCTCGGCGAAAAAATATAATGCAATCCGTATGGGCACGCGTACATTCCGCTTTGGATACACGGAGTCGCGTATACACGCCGCGTCCCGAGAAAAAAATGTGATTTTTACACGTCGGCGCATCGGAGCGCAATCGTGAACGAAGACATCCGATCGCATATTTGAATCGGTTAAACGCGACGGTAAATAATATTAATTTGACGATACCGTTCAAGAGGGACGGGACGGGCACACCGGCACATGCGATTGCGTGCTGCAGTGGCCGCGTGGATTTCTTTCTTTTCATTTCGTCCACGGAGAGGTCGCGGCAAATAATAATAATGATAAACCTCCTGTGCAACCCACGCCTAGCAGTTCTGTGACCGAGGCTACCGGACGTTTCCCGTACGTGGCCGTTTTCGCGGAGAGGGCGCTAACGTTTGTCGCCACTGTCCGCCTAACGGGGCGATGTAAAACGCGGTTAAGTACTCGGGATCTAGTGCGAAAATTGTCTCGCCGAATTAAAGGCGACAACATTTACGACGCTATACCCGGGAATTATCGCGATATCCATTTTCCGTCGGACAGACCGAAACGGCAACGGTTACTGTGACGCCCTCTTAACATATTTGCATATCTAACGATACAATACTAGACGCACACTCGCCCGCTCAACTAATTTGGCCGCGAAACGGCTGTTTCGTAGGGTACCCTATTCGCGCCGCTATTAACAGCTGCTAATTAACATCGGCGCCGACTGTTATTGGTCTTCATACCGAAACAAATTTACCGACAAACGGACTTGGACATGTCCGTGCGACTCTACGTCGGTTTTAATTTTCAAGCGACATAACGCGCGTACAACTGCAGTTGCCTAGATAACATACTCACTTTCAACTAGTTTGATAATACGGTCAATCCGCGCTCTAATGTAATAAGACCAAAAACACTGCGGAGCTGTTGCCGCTGAACGTGAACGCGGTGCTTTTATGTGCTGCGCATGATCAGTCGACATTAGGTGATTTCGAAATAATTATTCGATAAACAGAGCATATAAACGAGGAGAATTATTACTCGAACGTCGCGTGCGTCGTCGCCGTCACCGCGTTCAAAACTATATTGTCGTTTCCTGTCTCGCGCTCGTGTTGATAAGTAGCGTCACAATGTGGCGTCCGCCGTCTTTGCGATTTTTCGAACGGAAACAAATGCGTTCGCGCAACACAAATGGAAATGCTGATTAAATCGCGGCTGTTGAATAAAACGCCCGTTTATAAAACCGCGTAGGTGACGACGGTTCGGAGACAACTTCGTTGCGGCGCGTCTACGGAAAAATCAATTCAACGAAACGCAAAAGCCGTGGTAAATGCCTTTTTTTAGTTTGGCTTGCGTGAACGAGCGGCCGCGGCGAGCCAGGGACGGCGGCGCGAACGTCATCGCCGTGACGCCGTCTTCAAAGTTAAGACCCGGAACTCTCGGCGCTTATACGAACGAAATGAACACGTGTTCCGAACACGGTGTACGCATGTCACTAATCGTTCGTCTTTTGTTCAAAAACACGACGATCGTTTTCGATCGCGATCTTATGCCGACGGGATTTCGTTGCGGCCGAGACCGCGTCGCCGCCGCCGTCATTGTCGACGAGTGTGGGCGCGAACGGGCGCGCGGTTGTCGACAAATTAGGGTTTTTTTTAATTGATTTAACCGCACGCCAGCGTATATACCACCGCTCTAAAAGCATACGCGTACAGCGAGACCTTGGGCCGTTATCATCCTCAGCGTGCGGTATACACGAGATAATCGAAAGGCCATGTCGGCCGGCACAGCGTGCGATAACGACCTCCCACCGTCCGGTATTTTTATTTTTATTTGTTTTTTTTTTTTCCCGTTCGGTTTTTCTTCCGTACGTATATGCTATGCGTACGCGTCGCGCCGCACTCATAGTGGCACCGCCATAATAGCCGGACGACCGCGACGGACGGCGATATCAACGCGATACCGCGGTAGTGGTATCCGTAGAGCGTACAGCGTACGAGCAGTTTCGGACCGTGCGCGCGTTTTTTTTCCCGGGCGCCGTCGTTACCGCGACCCGTCGACGATGGACCCGCCGACGGGCGGCGGCGGAGGATTCCTGTCCAACCGGAGGATCAAGCTGACCGCGGTGTTCCCGATGATCGTGGGCACCCGGCGCACCATCTCCAAGTCGGACTCGTCTTCGTTAGCCAAGTCCGGCACGAAAACCGGGAACCGCAAGTCGACCGGTTTCGCCGGCACGCCGGGCGCTACCACTCCAACGGTCGAACGTCCCGCGCACCCGCTGTCGTCCAGGAACAGGATGAGACGGGGTTCGAGTCTGACGGACCTGAGCAGATCCGACTCGTTAGCAGGTACGGCGAGCAAGGATACTTACACCCCCCCCCCCCCCTCGGTATTCCCGTAGAGTTTAGCGATGAGCCCGGTATGACGGTTTTCCGACGGTCTCGATATCGGCTGATACGCGTTATAAGATACCCGTGCTCACCGCTAAATATTATAACACACGGTCACGTATTGTACGGGGTGGGCGTAGGGAATTTCTCGAGACGGCTTGTGGGCGGCGTGCGGGCGCGGATGGAAACGCCGGTGTCCTCGGAGACCCCGCAGGCCGAACCGCACCGGATGCAACTTGGCCCGGTCTCAAAACTTTGTTAGCTCCCGAACAACATTTGGACGCGTCGCGAAGCTGTGCGTACACCCGCCAATTTCCATAAAACCGCGGCTTTCCGGACCAATCACTCTCTCAACGGCGGCGCACGGCTCCGCTGTTCCAGCAGATAATACCCGAACTACGCTTCCCGCCCGTTACGACACGTTAATCATTAACCGCGGGTGCACTTAGAGACGATATTGACTTGGCGGGTTCGACTACTGTACAGGCACCGCGGTAACACCGTTATCGTCGGTCATATAATATTACGTATTTGACTAACGTGCCGGCTGTCGTCGTTCACGGTCGGTCTGTCGTCGGATCGGCCCCGGGGTACGGCTTTATTCGCGCGTACGCGACGATAAACCGTTCCGAACGATTCTGAGCGATGTACGGTCGGACGCGGTTCGATACGTCCCGTATCGAACACGCTGTATTAGTTGCAGATAGGCGCACAGTTCTTCATACACAATTACGAAATAAATAACGATTGTTTTTCGTAAATTTTCACGATTATTCCAGCTGAAAAAACAGAATTTAAAACGCTAATCACATATAATAAACAGGAAACAACGAAATCTAACATAATTCTTTTGCTTCGTGAAGCATACCTTAAATGTCAATTGCGCCGCTCATGGTATACTCCCTTTCTCCGTCTTCCAAACTTGTCTTTCTTAGCTGACCGTCGCCGTTCTCATAATCTTATTTTTCTTAATAAGCTTTTATCTGGCTCTGTTTACTCCCCTTCGCTTCTTGAACTAATTAAACTTTAAAGTTCTTGTTAGGTAGACCCGTCACTCACGTACGATTTCTGTTCAACTTTGCCCTACTAATTATTTAAAAAACCTAGGTAATTAACTGTATGATGAAGTTAGCCAATGAGGTTCCGTAATTTCTTCCATAAAGTTATGTTACCGTATTATCTTATTTTTGTTTTTTTTTTTTTGATCTCCCCAAATCAAAGCTGGGTACTAATTAGTTAGGAAGCTAAAGACAAGTTAGAAAGTTACTTTTAATGTAACTTAATAACTTTACTAGTTGGTTTTAATTCATAATAACGTTCTAACTTTACTTGTTATATTTAATGCATTGAATCCGTTATTTTGTAAACATGTAACAAATAGAAGAAAAACTAACACACATTTTTTCACCTAATTTAAAACATTATTGTGTGATAATATAATTTACATTTCTTATCATATTCAATTTTTTGTAATACACGAATTAAACCATATACTATTTAGGTGGTTTATGGTTTTATATGGTTCGCAAACAAGATGAGTTATAAAGCCGTCTTAGATGTCTGTGGTGTCATCACAGATTAATTAAATTATTACAAATCTGCAATAATATTTTGATTTTTAACTGTGCATCTGCGCCTTGTTTATTCATATGACTCGTGTAAACGTGTAACGTTGTATGAGTGATGCGTCGAATATGTCCACCCACAAATATGCACAATATATTATTATTAATTGTATTACGTTGTTCCTATTGATCATAAATTATTTCATATTTGCAATAAATTAAGGCTAATATTTTAAACACTGAAAGTTAGGTTATTTGAGGGGGGGGGGAGGAATTTAATCAAATTATAAATTCATTCCAATTGATATATTGTCACCAATAATTTAGTTTCTGATTTTGAAATTAAAAAAATAAAATTTACATTTAACTTTTATTATGACTTAAGTTACTTATTCTCACTAACTAACGTCTAACTGATTTAGAATTTTTAGGAAATCGTTTAGAAACTAAATTCTATTCTAACACGATTAGTTTTTATATTAAAGTAATTTGACTTTAACTAGTTGTACGTAATGACTAATTTGCCCAGCTTTGTCCTTTTTCCAAAACGTTAAAAAAACGATTTTTTTTTTTTATTGGAGGGACATTTCTTGTAGAAAGAGACACACTCATACACATAAAAACGCACACAATAATATTATGGTAAACCAATATATCCTTCGCTACGTTAAAAATCTAAACTAAATATTTGAAAAAACCGCAGATATCATAGTGACACCAACACATTTCTCATTACGCTCAGAGCCTAAAATATATAGTCTCCGGGCCGATTTCCGTTGTTTGTTCATGGCGAACAGTCTAACGTAAGACACGCATTGTCCCAGAAAGCATTACCTTTTTTCGGAATTCGTTATACGGCGGCAATTAATGAAACAATCAGCTCTTAAATAAACGGTTCTTTTGTTATCCTCATTTTTCTGGTGCGGTGAAACCACTGTATCTACTTTTTGATGGAAAATCCTATAAATATACGGAACTTTGGTTTAAATATATTTCTGTGTTGACGTTTTTGATTTTCGTTAACCCGTTGACAAGATATTCTCGTACATTTAATTGAAAATATTGTACAATTCTTATGTAAATATTAAAGAAAATATTTATGGATTTTTAAAATCCTACGAATTATAATTAACACTGCGTTAGGTATAAATCAAAATTCTATTCGAAAAAATGTTAAACGAGTTCGTTAGTTAAATATGAATATTATTCGCAATTACGATAAACTCACGAGTTATTTATTTTATATTTTCTAATTATTAATATTCAAATCGTTTTTTCTTAATCAAATATCTAATTTTTTTTTTTTATATAAACTTTTTATTTCAATAAATTAAACGAGTCCGTGATAAACGTTTCGATTATACGGTTACCCGTCGCTGTAATGTTGTTTTTATCAAAACCAATGCTAACCAAAGTGTTAATTATTATAATAAATGATGCTCCCCGTTGTTTTTCCCCTGTCTGCGAAACGACAAACTAAACAGCGGAATACGCCGAAACGTGTTCGAACCAAAACTTCAACAGTAAAGCTGATAAAAGAACGCCCCCCTCTCCCCCCGGTAATTCTAGAGCTGCTCGTTTCTAAAAATTTTCAGGTAAAAAAAAAATTTCTAAAAAAAACGTTTCCTTTCGGGCGAACGTATTGACCACGTATGACCACGTACGATTACGTATTGTGCGCGAAATAATCATGCGCGGTCGAGACATTTTGTTCACGTTTACAATAGTAACTAAACATTTGGCGGCCGCAACAGAAGTCGGGTCGTAATATTTCCGTCGTTTCTTCCGCCGCCGCCGCGCCGCTTACAATAAAAAAAATGTACAGATGATTTGCAATCGTCCGTCGCGTTGCACCCACTACTGTCGAAAAGGAGTCACGGGTGTTTTAATAACGCGCGGGCTAGCGCCATCGGTACGACATTTGATAAAAAGGTCGACGGCGATTTCTCCCGTCCGGATGATTTCCCGTCTATTAAAAAAAAAAAAAAAAAAAATTATTTTTCCTTTTGTCCGTGGCGAATCACTATACTCGTGCCGTACGGCACCTATTTGCTCTCGACCCGAACTGTTGATAATTACATAGGCGGCGGGGCTTTGCGAGTATATTTTTGTTACGGCTCAATTAAACTGTTCCGGTGTAACAATTTCGGTTTGCACGGGATACCGCGGGCGGGCAGGGGCTTTCGGTGTTACCGTTTTCTATAATCGCGCCGGGAATCACCGTGAACATTCCCTGACCCGACCTAACCGCCCCCGGGTCCTAGACACTATTATACGGGTACGTCCTAATTATCAGAAACGCCTTTGCGGCCACCTCGTATGATACACTGAGACGATCAGGTCCCGAGAAAAAAAAACATTCGTATATAATAGATTATTGTGATGACGATGATGCGTGTATAGTATACGAAAAATCGGATCGGGTGTTGTTTTGTGCCCCCAAGGTTCCACCGGTAGTTTCGGCGACTTGATGAACCTGAAACGGTTCTACGACGATTCGTCTATCGGTTCGGCAGAAAACCTGGTGGCCCGGGCCGTGCCTCTGTCCACGGTGTTCTGCCGGCAACATCACGGCGCAGGGTCCGAAGAGTCGGTGTCGGCATCCGAAGCGAATATCGCGTCCGCCGTGCCGTACCACCATCGATCCAGGATCGACATACAACAGCATCAGCAACAGCAGCAGCAGCAGCAGCAACAGCTCCAGCAGAATCACCAACAGCAGCTCCAGCAGAACCACCAGCAAATGCAGCAACAACAGCAACAACAGTCGCGTCGGTACGCCGCCGAACTCCACGGCGGTGGCGGAGGAGTCTGTGCGATCCGGCAGGCCAGACAGCACCATCGGCCGGCCGACATGACCAGCCAGCAGCGGATCGAACGCATGTCCCGCATAATGAAGCAACAGAACTTGCGGCCCGAACTTCAGTCGATGCGGTTCCGGCACACCTTGACGCTAGTAAGTCCGCCTCCTATATAATACTGTATTGTGAAAAACCCGACTTGGCCGCAATATCGCGGAAGGCCAGGCGAAAAAACGGAACAATATTGAAAGAAAGTAACGGTAAAAATCAAGCGGTAATTTTTATATTTTCATAGTTTTCCCGAAAATACAGACTATTGTTCCGTATTTTGTCTGTCGTAATATTATAATTTTGCCGGTACTTTCGAACACTTTTAGCTGCTCGCCTTAGACCAAATGTTCTCACATTCACGGATTAGATTTTTTTTTTTTTTTTCTGAAGTGAATCGTAGTGATAACATTTTGGTTGAATTTCAATATTAACATCACCATGTTGTTGCGCGGTGAGAGTTTTTTTTTAGTTCCGTACGCCTCTATAGACTCTCTGCAGAAGTAAGCTAGGGAGACACAATTTTGTGTATAAACGGTGTAAGTATAAAGGACGTGGGTTTTCGGAGTTTAAATTTTCAGCCATTTTTATTCTAAAATGTCATGTTTTCACTGGAAATACCGGGTTTTAAATGCCCTTACTGAAACATCAAAGTAAGTAATGGGGTTAGAATTTGTATGCATAAATAGTTTTGCTGTCGAGGATGTGCCTTTAGAAAGTTTCAACTTCCAACCTCCGCCCCCACTGTCTGTTTATATGTTAGTGAAAATCTCGAGAGTTACTTTATCTATTTGACAAAAATTGTTTGTTCGATTTCTTATCATTACCGGAAGGTTATAAGATCCTTGCTATACCTGAATTAGAGGTGGGAAGCAGACCCACCTCAGAGCAAAGGCGAGATAGACGTGGTTAACGGGTATCTAGTGAATACACGTCATACATAAATAAAAATGTAATTAAATTTAGTATACAATATAATATTATTAACACTAGTGAACAAATGCGAAAAGCAGAACTAGTATACGTCTAGTATATAAAAACAAATTTGAATATTGTAGCGTCAACAAGTAGACAGGGAGTAAACTCAACTCTAATGACAGAGCTCTACTGCTTATGACTTTTATTTTTATTACCACGATGAAGTTAAAATACAGTTAGGTTGCGTTATAATATTACTCGTGTTTTGGCGACATAGTTTTGAGTACAGTTTTTAGTTACCTACTAGTTTGGCGATCAAACGGTTTTGACGATATTGTGAACTGTAATTTTATCGTTTGAAACTAAACGCGCGTTTTGACAATAGATATGTCAACCAAGTAGCAAACATCAACAATATATCCAGTTCACATTTTACCGAAAACTGCATCGCTAATACCATCGAAACGACAAATAAATAAATTGTTTCTAATTGAGTGTAACCGATTTGTGTGTATAATTGTACAATACAATAACGGACTTAATTATTTGTGATAGTGACTCAAATTTGTTTACAATTCCTTTTCTTTATTTGTATTGTTTTCCAACACTCGTCTCGTGGACAAAGATTGACGGGTGTAGGCTAAAATATACATTATTATATTGTGAATAACGATTTCCCGAAAGGTTGAAAATCGGAACGAACCAGGTTAATATTAATATTTTGAAAAGACCTTTATGTACGAACCGTTGCGTTATGCTAATAATAATAATAATAATAATAATTAATAACTATTATTCGACCCGTTTAATAAATCGAATAAGCCCTTTCGTCGTACCATAAAATAATATGGTGGTTGTTGTTGTTGCTGTCGTCTGTATTAGCGTTCTATTGTCCGCCAAACACATCCGACTCGGTTTCGGCTCGTTTGGATTATTATTACAACGCCGTACGAGGGATTCGACAATATGAATATATCTCCCCAAAAACCTCCCCGTCTGAACTCTCCTCATCCAGCAGCCTTAATACCTAACGAATGAAATTATTGTCAAAAATGTGATCGTAAAAACGTGTTATACACGGTGCATTTTTCAAATATCTTCAGTTATTATACATACGATAATATTGCAGGAGTAATATTACGATATAGGTTAGGCGCTGGAGAACCCGCGGCCCACGTAGATTCTTTTATCGACCCTATAAATATGTCTCGTTGTATTTAAAATTCTCATTTCATGTCTTAAATCGTAATAAATATGTATACATTTATTTATTTTATGATTTTAATTCACAGATTTTGTACTGATAAAAACAAGTTAACAAGCTATGAGCTTATCTCGCTTACTGATGTCGAGTTTCTAATCAAAATATCAAACACTAATACGGCTATAACATAGTAAAATTAGCCGCATCAGTAGACATTACATTAGGAAAAATAAACATTTTTAAATAGATTAGAGTGTGACAAATGTGCATGACTGATTGTCGATAATAAAAGCGTTTGTTGTTGGTGCAGTTGGTTTTGAAACTTACCAACGTTTATGTGCATCGTTTAAAAATCTAAACCGCGTGAAGTGTTTTATCATTATCATTGCAGTTGTCAAAAAAAAACGAAAATTATTCGATGAACGTTGTGTATTCAATTACGGACAGATTCATACATTTTATTTATTATTATTGTTATTTTTTGAAAATATAGGTGAACTGATACGTTAATTTGTAAAAAAAAAAACACACAGACACAGAGTATAAACTACAATTTGATAGTCTCGTCGATGATTTTATATACATTTTATTTAACAATTTAAAAAGTACATTAAGTAACCGACAAAATAGTTTTTAAATAGTTTTAAATTCAAATATAATCTAAATAAACCATGAATACATGCTAGTTTCGTAGTGGCTGGAATTATAGACAAGTGGCATCATTATTAAAGATATCGAACAACTGGGAACAAGTTTAATTTTTAATAACAATTTTTTTTTTTTTATTTCACAATATTTCTCATTATTTTAACTTATTAAAATCACGTACTCGGAGAAAAAACATACATTTTAGTTGAATGATTAGCTTCTTCGCTACACTCAGAATTTGAAAAATTAACACAGAGATAGTATATTATACAGTTTAAATCGTCGCTAAAAAATTACTATTTGTTCTCCCCTTTACAATTATTTCTATATACTCTTTAAATACAATTCAAGTAAAATCGATTTAACACGAAAGAAAAAATAAAATAAAAAAATACTGTCTACCTCATATTTTATTTTCGTTATATTATACCGAGGTTTCTCTGGAGAATTATAAAAGAAAAAAACCCCGTCGTAAATGTTCTTTTTAAAAAATGAGTTTTTTTTTTCTTTCTATAACGCAGAAGAATATTATTATACGAGTGTAAGATAAGATATTTTCTTCTTTTTAAGTGTCATTTAGTCGCGAACGAACGCAATTAAACCACTTAACGTTTCAATATTTCTTAGGTGCGGCGCAGGTCAGCGGGCGTCTACGTTTTATTCTGTTGTCATAATATTATACAGCTATAGATAAATACCCAACGAGAATATACTTAAAAACAATTTTGACCGTAAACCTCTCGTTTAAATTAAATTATTATTATTTTCGTACACAAAAGAGGTGCAAAAGCCCTGGCCAGGTACTGCGCGATACAATGAAGACTTATATTATTATTAAGTAATTACTTAACGAAATAATTCGCTGTTTAAAAAAACCAACTTATAAATATATATATATATAGATACATCCGCACCACAGAAGTCGGCTTTTAAACAATAATTATTTTTAATACAGTTAATAAAAGTGACGTAATTAATGTTATTATTATTATTTTCAAAAAACAAAAAAAAAGCAAACGGAAATACTTCGCACGATGGGTGAACCGCTGTTTTTAGGTGAGAAGTTGTGAAGGTAGAGGGAAAATTGTAAATCTATCTGTGCGCAAAAATTAATCGGTTTTAACGAAAAAAGGATTCTGAGCAGAGTTCTGTAATACATGTTTTGAAAGGCCGTAATATTTACGATTTAAAAATAATGTATTTAGTAAATTTTCCCTTTTTTTTTTTACGTTATTCCTATTTCTTAAGAGAACCCCTAGAAAAATCAAAAGTCAAATTTTCTTTCAGGAAAGATGTTACATTTGAAAGTCGGAGCAAAATTTCTTGTCAAAAAGTTATTCACAAAAAAAAAATAAATAAACATCACTGTAAAACTAATACATTCCTCTTTTCGCTCATAATCTAAAAGATCAACAATAATCATTTTGGTGTAAAATTATTTACGACAACGTTTATGAAGAAAATAAAATAAATTACAATAATAATAATATAGTTTCTATATCGATTGTCACCGTAAGAAATTTCGAAAAATCTCATTCTTACTTTTAAGTGCCATCCGCGTGCTCGGTTTATAGTTACATTGTTGTAAAAGATACAAAGTTACGACACAGTGAAACTTTTCGATTACATCGACGGATATAATATTATACTCGAAAAAGGCTTTTAAAAAAAATAAAATTATCATAATAATAAAACATTTCGAGTTTAGACAAAACCAGAATCGGGATCGGGGATGGAGACAGTACACGAGGAAAGAGAGTGACCCCCAAAACTTGGAAATGTAAATTGCTTAGTCGATGAAAGTTTAATTTTAAAGTGGTACTAAATTAATAATTTTTTGGGTTTTTTGTTGACATTTTACTACGCAGTGATTGTCGTTATATTATTATCGTTTTATTTATCATATTTTATTGAAAGGATGCAAAGTAATGGTAAAAATGGACATTTTTGTAAGTCGGTAAATTATTTGGTACAAGGATAAATCGATACAAAAAAAAAAAAAAAAGAGAAAATGTTTGGCTATATATTTTTTCGATTTTACTTAAATGTATATATTATAATATTTATCAGAGTTATTTTCGTAGCTACCGGTAAATTTATGAGTTGAATGCTACGATTTTATTGGCACTCGGTGTCTAATAGTGTATCGTACAAGTACACTGGTTTTTTATTTATTCCGTTTCGCCGCATTATACAATAATTTAAACGAGGTATTTTTATTTATTTATTTTTTTTTTTTTGCTTATCTCAATATTTTAATTCAGGACGTTTAATTAAATAATACATATTTAAAGTGCGGTATCGTCGTCTGTGCAGCTTGTGTGTTTATTAATAATAATTATATTTTTATCGTGGTTTGACGAACAACATTAAATATTCGTATTTTTTTTTATATCGTGTGTAACAAAATAAAAAAAAAAAAAAAAAAACGGATGTAGCTAGGTAACCGTGACCGCGGACATTTTTTTTTTTTTATTCAACGCGACGCGAGTAGTGAGTTTTTTTTTTTTGTTTTTCGTTTTTCGTACTCGGAGTACTTAGTGACGACGTGCCGTTAGTGCCGTAATTACCCTCCGCTATTGCCAAATAATACGTTCTGTACTTTACTGTCGCAAATTGTGGGTGTGTTTACCCCCTCACCACAAAATAAACGGACATTTTAATTTACACCTATTGACTTAGAAAATACAATCTAATATATCTATGAATTTATGATGACGAACATACTAGAATATAGGATCGTACCTTTACGGCAATGTAGCTACACAAATGTTGCACGGTGTTATTGTCTTTTATAGAATTTACATACATTATATGATATCCATAGCTCTTAGTTTGTTAGATTAGGTTAGGTTACCCGTGACTTCGTCCGCGTAAATGCTTGTAGTGCTTTATTAACGGGGCGTGTATGAAAGGTAAATATGTATATTCGTTATTGATAGAGATAAATGTGAATATATTCTCAAAATGGCCAGAAATATCCACAGATATATATATTCAACTATTCTTATGGGCTATAACTTAAAAACACGAAATGATCTTTCCACAGAGTTATGGTTATTCTATATGCTCCCTTAATGTTTCTAACGTTCCCGTACTTGCCTATACAGGGCGATCAATTTATCGTAAGACACACGTTATCATGGAATGCATTGGCATTTCTCCGAATTCATTTTTTAGAACATATAAGTTCAATTAAGTTTGATAATAAGTCAAAATAGAAAAGTTAACTGCGCAATATGGAAACCATGGCACTGAATGAAATATTGACTTTATTAAAAAAATTATTTTCAGTTTGAGACTCTTTCTGAAAATACTACCTCTTTAGCCTGTGTCACGGCCTTACCTTTCAAGACCATGTTGCCATGATCGTAAAAATATATCTCTGATCTGATAACATTTATTAAATTTAAGTACGAAATATAAAACACTTATCGAATATAATCCACGTAGGCTTTTTTACTAGTGTACATAAGCAGTGTATATTACTCACCGTTATATTATGGAATTTGCATAATCTACTGCACTGCCACCAGCAATGTACACGAGTGCTGTTAGATAGAAAACGCTATATACAAAGAAACAAACAAATTGATATCGATCGATTCATTTGGTATTACCTAACGTTCCGAGGATGTACAAAAAAAAAAAAAAAACGAACGATTAAAATTATTTATTAAAATTTAATTTAATGTCATCTGGTAATAATGATTGCATTCCGTACCTACTTTTTAATAAATATTTCGCTGTACAATAGTCGCGGGCAATAAAATAATAATAACGGGAGGAAACGATTTACTCGAACGAAAAAAAAAAAGAAAAAAGAAATAAGTAGGTACCTAATAATAATTTATATATAACGGTGCAACAGTGATTGGCAATCGCGTGGGAAAATATGTGCGTTGAAAATTTTACAATATTATGGATTGCGCTTGTCAAGAGTACAAGACCCCGTGTAGGTACGTGCATAATAGTCATGGTAGCGAAATAAACACACACGAACGTTTGGCGAACACGCAAACGACACACGTGAACCGACTTTATGGATCGAACCGCCCCTCCCCTATTCCTCGCGTAGCCGGGTTTATATACAGTAGGGGTTATTAGTAAATACGTATAAGTATATTGTTTAGGAAGCCTATTTGGTATAGCATACCTGCGTTATCGTTTTAAATATTCTTCAGAACAATGCGAGGAACAATGTGTAGGTACACCGCAGGCTTTGATTAGGAGGTAGGGAAGGTTTTCCGATAAAACCTCCAGCAGGGAGTTCGATTCTAATGAAAGTGCAAAAACGTTGTTTTTTTTGAAACATTGAAACAATTCGATTTTTTTCTACGACGCAATGCATACTTTTTCATTTCTAAAAAATCTAAACAAATTCGTAGATACTATATTTTATTATTTTTTCCGGTATCTCATTTTAAAAATATTTTCCCCTAAACTAATAATCGTTTTCTAATTTTCCAAAAAAAAAAAATCAAATTTCTGAAATGTATTTTAATTTTTTTTTTTTATGTTGATTAAATTAAATTGTTGACACTAAACAATATTACAATGCAGGATCAAAACAATGCTTTTATGGCGGAACAGCAATTGACTCGTGGAAATTTTAAGTCAATTTAATTTTGATTTCTTCGGAGGGAGGGAATTAAAATGTATCCAGTATTAAATTTAGTCCAGTTTCGTATAATGCAGTGTCTACATTTACTTGTATTGTTTCGTAATTATGTCGATGACCGCTTTATTTACCTACTGGCTAATAGTATTTACCATTATTTCATAAAATAATTATTTTATTATTTAAGACGAGCTGTTGGTCAAAGCTTGTCGGGTTGGAGACAGAAGTAATTAAAATACGGGAGAAGGGAAATACATTTAGGATACTGAAAGAATAAGGATACGAGAAAAGTTAGTTGAAATATGGGAACAGGTCAAGACATTAGTTTGTTACAAGGTTCCGCTGCTCTGCACCTAGGCCCCAGGTACTCCTGTGATACAGGATACAGTATTCTAGGATACAGGAGACTGTAGCGGGTGGTTTAATATACGTAAATATACAATCGGGAAACTGAGTGGGTTTTACGGACGTTTGGAAAAGCGGTGCGAAACGGCGAATAACTGTGAGCAAAAGGTTTTCGCAGGGGAAAAAATAGATAAACATTTTTATACAATTATTATAACACTAATAACTATAAGTCCGGCCAAAAAATATGAAAAAAAAAAAAAAATTTCGCGAAAAAATAAAACGCGAACAACCTGACCGACCGGGCGGCCGTGTTATTTTTACGGAGCGTACAGAAACGGCGGCGCCGCCGTGAATCGGACCCCGGGACCCTAATCACCTAAACTGCGACGTATGTGGGAGAAACCGAACGTTTTACGGGTATATAAGTCAAGATTATTACGCGTAAACGACTGAAATAAAACTGGCGCTTTACGAGCATTAAACCGAAGAAAACGTACGAAAATAACGAAACGAGTAAATACGTAGTATTACCTTAGCGACGATATTGCCGAATACGAATGACCATAGATAACGTCGTTGGAAAACGGTCGGCCGGTCTAACACGGATAGAGCGGAACACATTTTCGGAAATCAAAAAACCGTACGTTCGGGTGTCGCGGAAAAATATCAAAATATGTTTGAAAGGTG
The DNA here is from genome assembly GCA_902439185.1 of Cinara cedri. NCBI lineage: Eukaryota > Metazoa > Arthropoda > Insecta > Hemiptera > Aphididae > Cinara > Cinara cedri. Next base: position 1,100,733 of record CABPRJ010000012.1, on the reverse strand, counting down.
CTTTTTAAACAGTTTTAGAGTAGAAAAAACGGGGAAAAACGGCGAAATAAATTCCCAAAATCGCGTTAACGATATGGCGGACACCCGTCAAAGAAATTTATACAGCGCCGCCGTTGTCATTTTATTATACAAGAAGATTTTGAGGAACGTATCTGGTTTTTACATTATTATGTGGTTTACTCCGTGTGTTACACACGACGCTCAGAATACTTTTTCGTTAGCGTACGGATTATAATTATCACAAATTACTGTAAAATCGTTGTATTTTCAAATAGAATTTTAACTAAAAAATAATATAGGTCGCTGTACATTTTGAAATGTGGTATCATTTCGTACTGTGTTTATTGTAGTTTATTGTGCGGAGAATAAAAGTAATACTTCAGTAAATAAGATTATTATATTCAACGGTTTTTGAATTGAAAACATAATCGCTCTGTATAGTTCACAGTTTTCGTAATATATTGTTTTTTCCGTCGCTATATTATGTAAGCCCGACGACGGTATAATTGAAAAAAAAAAAATACCGTGGGCTCCGCAATTATTGACGATCCATTTAACGCACGGCGTTTACTTCGAAATAAATATTTGGCTCTATTTCAATATTCATAATAATTTTTTTACGAAATAATGTATAAATTGCAGTATTTGCGGTCCGTATAATAATATAAACGTTTTTTCAACTGCTAAATAACAAACAGAGAATTTGCGCGCGCGGTTTCTTTTTGACAGCGACTTTTTTTTATATACGATATACAATAATATAATGTTGTGCGTGTTTTACGAAATGTTCAAACACTCGAAATTTCACTTTAAACAAACTCGCATGTAATATTTTTGTCGAACAAACGAGAGTGATAAAGTAAATATTTATATCGATTTTGAACTATTGAGAGGCCGTCACTGTGTGCGATGGCATTTGCCGTCTTCTGCACAGTGTTCGGGTTTTATATAACGCGGGCACGATATAGCAAAGAATGTGTTTTTTCGTAAAAGGCCGACAAAAAAGTCCTTTAAAATCGACTCGCAGACAACTGCCCCATATCGACGTTTTTCGACGAAATATTAAAAAATAATAATATTGTCGTATACGAATTTTCGTAATATTATGTAGGTGTGTTTAAAAACCGCAATTTTTAAAGGCCTTTTCGTTTGTTTTACGCGTACGCATTTTTGCCATCACTTTGTTATACAAAGACGTCGAATCCCACTGCGGGTGACGGCTACTTGAAAATAACAGCTGGTGGCCGTCGTTGTTAATAGTAAATTATGTATTGGTCAGTGGCATGCACAGAAGGGTGGGGAGGTTAGGAGTTACATTCTCCCCCCATTGGTTTAAAATAGAAAAAAAATATGAGTAATCTAATGTCGAAATGCATTTATTTCAGCCAAGTAACGAGGAAAAACTTGACAAGTTGATTAAAAATTGATTTTTTTTGAGATACAGCTTTTAAATTCCCACAATTCCCACAGTCGGTTAGAGACGACGAATTTATTATTTATTCATAATTCTAATTTGCTACATCCCCTCCCATTGATAATTCCTAGGCACGCCACCGGTATTGGTCAATTCGTAGAAGATAAACGTCATGAAATATTAACAGAAATAAACTTGTTGTGGTTGAAAATATGTAGACGATCAAAATGTATAGTTTACCGGAACCGGGAAACAGAATAAAGCCGCATTATTATTATTATTAATAACAGTTTAGAAACGATGAGCGGCTTATGTTTACGTATTTGAATAATCGTAATAATTAAATACCGGGCTGGATAATATAAATTTTAGGTTAGAGTAGTAATCTCGCGTGGTAATATTGTATGTACAAGATATTATACCGATTTTAATTATTATACCTATTATCTTATAGGTAATAAACCCCGCTCGATCACCGGCATAAAGTTTATTCTGGCCTTTATAGGAATAACACCATAATATTATAATAATATCCTCAAAGGTTCTGTTTTTGTTGCTAGAAAACATGTTTTATAGGGAAATCGCTTGTACCTCGCAGTGTACACCGATTATTTTGCATTTTATGTCGAAATCATATTTTATTTTGTAAAAAATAAAACAAATTCGGGATTTGGATTTTTGAAATTATATTACCAAACTAATTTCATCCGGAGACGTACCTGGAATTAAAACCTTGGGGAAACAGGCCTACCCTGCGGAAATGACGTATGGACGTGATCGAAAAGGTTTTAAGAAATAAAACGTATGACACGACACGATGTTGTGTTGACAGAGAAAACGCTAAGAGAGTTATGAAAGCTATAAGAAGAATATATTTCTAAAACGCTATAAATAGAGATTGAACATGAGACTAAATTTAAACTAATAAAATTATTTGTTGAAAATTGTTAACTGAAAACGTTAACAACAATTTGTTATTAGTGTTGACTCAAATATTCGTTTTTCAATGTATTCTATCGCCAACATTATAACACGTCTTCTTAAAAATACCAATTTTTGTTTTATCAAATTGATTTATTGTCGTTTGAAATAAAATTAAAAATCGATGTCTAATGAGGATTGTAGAAAATGTATAGAAAAATCTTGACAGTGAGTTATCTCTTTTCCTTAAATGGATTTCAATCAGTAGATTAATGGAAAAGTCGTACATTTAAGGCGATTATTGATTGGTTAAAAAAATTTTAATAATCGGAGAAAACGTGGAAACCCGGTTCCGTGGATCATTTAAGCTGGAATTTGTTAGTGTACCCATAATTTGATTTATATATTGCTATAGTTACACCGCGGTCCGTATTGATTTTAAAATAATTGGCTCAGGATTACCCTCACAGTAAATAATTGAACCGTCCATCGGACAAAATATTTAATCAACTATCCGTGGATAAATTAACTCTAACGACTTGAAAACAAACGGGATTTACCAATATACTTTTATTGGCGCGTTTTTCTCAAAATCGTTTTTTTTTTATTTCAAACCATAAATAATGATTATTATATAATTATAGAGATAGCGTAGTCCGCTCAAAATGCTCTACTCAGTGCAGACGGGGTTTGAAGTTTGTCTGCCTTTGAAAGGGCATATTATTTCTTTAATTTTTCAAGAAAGATAAAAAAATTACCAAGCTCGGATTAAGTGCGAACCACCACCCGAGAGGGAGGGCCACAAGACTTCAGAGGTCTCGATTTTCGCCAAAGTATATGGTCCTTATAAAACTTTTTAATCAATAAATTTGTATTTTTTAATATTTTATTGCTGTTAATAATATCATTTCGTTGGTAACCTTTAGTGGAATAATCACAGGATATACTATTCTTTATTATGATCGTTTTTGTATTGTTAAAACATATTATGCAATAGTTTTAAAATATATCGTTTTATTATTTACAAATAAAAATGAGAAATAGAAATAAAGTACGCATTTGATATTATAGTAAAATCAATATAATTCTTTTTGCGTGTTGCAGAGTCTGAAAAAAAATTATCGGACTAGGCTCGGCACAGAATATTAGCTGCTAGATTTTCGAATCTTTGTGCGTCGATCTGGTATATTTATATATTATATCTAACACTATAAAATTAGTTATTGACATGAAATTCTTTTTTTAACTTCATTCAGAGATAAGTACTTTTGTTTTTCAAAACAAATGTTTACAAGTTGACATATGCACTTTCTGCGTTTATCGATTCATATACAATATATAACGATTGTTACCTAAGTCAGTAATTTTAGTTTTTATTTTAGGTTTTCATCATCCTATTTCTAAAATTATTACCTATTTTTACCTTATTTTTTTTTTCGAGTATATTTCTGAGTATAGTGTTTGATCTTAGCGAAGAGTACGGGCATTTCCGTGTTTCGCAAACGGTTTTCCCCCCGACACGCCGTGGAAAACGGTTTTCCTCGTCCCACCCTGGGGTATAAGTCGGCCCATCACCGTCAAGACGGTTCCGAAAACGATGTCATTTTTCAAGTTTATCGGCCGTATTACTCGTGTCGTGTCTTGCCGCGGCAACACACAGAGGAGACCGCGGAGACATTTGGTTTTATCCTTTTTCTGACGCCCTCTGACGTTGTCGGCGGTGTTGGCACATCGGTCTTGTTCAAAACGGACGACCCCCATCAGGTATCATTCTTGTTTTGCGGCCGGAAAAAAAACTTCCCCTGTAAAACAAGCCCTTTAGTCTAGGCGCAACGGTATCAAAAATGATAAGTGTTTGGAAAATTTCTTTTTAAAAGGAATGTATTTCTAATCATATTGCTGAGCTGAAAAAATTACTATACTCCTATTTATTATTCCTTATTTTTATAATAAATACATTTCTCATTAACGGTCATCGGCATTTGGATTATATTCAAACCGTGTTCTAAAAAAAAAAAAAAATAAAATTGTTTACAAGAATATTAGAAATAAAATAATTAGTAAACTATAATCGTACTTATTATACGTTTATTAATCTTCTTACAAAATGTAAAAAAAATACAGTTGATACTGCTGAGTCTAAAAAAAAAACATATCATAGTAAAACCAATAGATCACTTTACTCCGAATCTTAAATGCTATATAAATATAATACGCTGTTTATATTTTAAAGTTTAGCTACTTATAAAATATTAGAAAAAAAACATGATTATAATTTAATTACAACGTCCACAATATTTTTTTTATACATAAATATTTTTCTTTTCTAAATTAAGTAATTTTCGTTTCATTTGCATTCACATTCCGACATAAAATGAACGAATTCGCATTCGCCGTCTCTTAAAAATAAAATGAATGCATTCCTCTTTAAAGAAATTAAACTCAATGAATGCATTCTTTTCAAACACTGAAAATAATAATAATATATAAAGGACATCTTCGAAACTCGGCGCTGTTCAACTAAAATGATAATATTAAACATTCTAAAATACTCAACAGTTCTATATTGACATTTTTCTAATCGTTTCTTATTTTCCATACGATTTAAATGCACACAATTTATATGTTATAAAAGTTTAAAGTTTTGACCGGAGGTTTAGGGACTGGTATTAAATTGCATATCTATTTTTAAATGGTAAATCTTGCCTACTCCTCCGGTCTAAACTTTAAACGAATATAACTCATAAACGATAAATCAGATATTTGTGTAGTGTACACCAGCATGTATAAAAAAATATTCGATATTCGAATCTGTGCCCAAAACGGAGAGTTCCCATTAAAAACCAAAAGTATGTACTTACCTAAGGATATATATTAGGAGTAAAAAATCAAAAATAATTTTCAAATAAAGTTTAACTGATTCCACAATGATTAAAAAAAAGAACAGAAATCAAATTCACTTAGAATCCTTAAGAGATAATTGCTGGTTCATGATAAAAAAATAATCAGCATGTATATATTATACATTATGTAAATAATAATAGTACTTAAAATATTATTCTTACCCACCTCCCTCCTCCATGAAAAATATAGAAGTATTTTATCTAACTATCGCCCCTAATAATCACCATTCTTTTCATTCGATATTTTTTACGAACGTCGTCATAGACTGAGGGCGAGGAAAACGCAGTCCATTTATTAATACGTCTATAGATAATTCCGACAACCTTCCGACAGATCCGTTGGATTTCGGAATGTGAGGTAATCTTATTTAAATCGTGTAAATTAAACCGGGCGTCTAAACTATATTACAATATAATAATATTATTAAGTGCCAAGTCGAGCAGCGCAGTAAGGACGAAGAACTCGCTGTGTCGGAATGTGTCGTTTTGTAAAATGCACAGACTAACGAACGACAAGAACGTTGAATATTTACAACCCGCTGCCGCATTATTTGTTATTCAGAAAATTAAAGCGAATTTATCACGGGGGGCGAGTCCTGATTAAAATTCATCGGACAATTTCGCTGCCGCCGACGTGTCGCAGATGCGGCGAGCGGCGTGCATATCGTTTCACACAAACGGCAAACACTCAAATTACTATGTTATTATTTTGTTGTTGTTTTTTTTTTTATTTATATATATCACCAGTATAAACCGATATATCCGTAAAATCCCTCGGCTTAAATTCGCTTTAAAGCCCGTGTCCTTATCGACTTATCCAATAATATGGCCTCGCATAACAATACGCGAGTCAAAACAACAAAATATTATTGGTATTAGTTGTTTGCAACAGTAAATTACACAATATTTTAATATTTAAGGATCTAACGTGGGTTTGGAGGGCGGGAAACTTATAATACTATTACGAGCGTAATCGTATAATATAATATCGTGAGTACGATAAAAAATTGAAAAATATCCATACGGCGCTGCTATGGACGGATTGAATGTCTGGATAAATCCAATCTAGGATCCATATACTTTTATGTATTGGATGCAATAGTAAATCATTGCAATAACAAAAATACGATTCTGAGCATAGCGCTGAAAACCGTTAAGGTTACATTATTATTGTATTTTTTTGTACTGTATATTATACATCTTTATTGCGTCAATTTATATATCTGAGGACCTCTATCAGTAGTTATAATGACTAGTCCATCGAATTAAATAGCTGAATCATCAAGGCAGAAAAAACATAATTTTCATTGACCAAATATCTAAAATCTAAACTGTTTTCTAGAAGAACCAAAGTACATTTCTACACGGCGATAGTTAGACCGACGCTAACATATGCATACGAGGTATGGCCTTTAACGAGCAGAATGGAATAAAAACTTATATCGTTCGAAAACAAACTACTGAAAATCATCTGCAGCCCAGTATCCGACAACGACCTGGGATGCTGGCGCTGAAGAATGAATAAAGAGACCCGAGAATTGACAGAAGTACCAAGGAACAGCAACTTTGTAAAAGCACAACAAATAAAAAGGTTTGGTCACGTGATGTGAAGGTCCTTAAATCGGCGGTCGAATGTAAACCCACAGGAAAGAGACCAATAGGACGTCCAAAGAAGCGATAGATAGACGAAATAAAACAGGACTTAGAGAAAATAGGGATACCAAATAGGGAAGAAAAAGTATAGAATCGAGAAGAGTGGAAGGAGGTGTCGGTGGCGGCAAAAACTCTTGAAGAGTTGTGATGTCAATGAAGAAGAAGATATATCTTTGATCCCCGGGAAAAAAGACTCATGTCAATTTTGTACAGTTGTAGTGTAATTTTTTTTTTTTGAAAATCATTTAAACGGTCAGTAAAAATTCTCTGTTTTTTTTTTCATGTCATATTTTAAAAGATTTAAAAATTATTTACTATATTTAAAACATTAATTATCGACATTTCAAGCGGTTCATTGTCTAGGTTTTCTATTTTGGTTATTTGATTTTGTTAATTTCTCAGTTACTTATCGCTAATAAGTGTACAAACACGAATGGTATTACTCAACTCAGAATCGTTTTTTCGTTTGCAATGATTTATCATTGCGTAATGCGTATAGTGTATACAGTATATAAACTAAATTACCCTGTATGTTCCACCTTCCCAACTACCCATGAACAACAGCGGTCTACTCGTGAGCAGTATAAACTTTTTTTAAAAAATATTAAAACCTTTTTGTTTTATCCAAGATAATATTGTTGTAAACGCCTCTATAAAGAATAACTACACATTTTAATAACACGCGTTAATAATAATTTTACCAGCAGTCATACCTAATTGGGATTATGAAAACGGCATTTCACTCTACATTATTTTATAATATATACGAGAACAAGAGTCTGCGTATAAATAATAATTTCAGATTATTTTTTTTTCCACATCCGACGCGGTTATATTTTTAAAATTAATATTAGTAAACTACGATATTACGTATATACAGGCGTATGAAACAATTAGACGTAACTAACTGTATCGGTAAATCTTCGAAGCTCGACAGCCATAAATTATACCGAAAGAGCAAATTGTGTGTGTTAATTAATTTACTTAATATTTATTTATGCAACGTAATTATACGCGATAAATATATATATATATGGGTCAATATAGAAAAAAAAAACAAATGTGTATATATTTGAATTGAACCGCAAATGGTTTTCATCTATTCGTGGCGGAAATAAATATTTCACGGGTTGATCGACATAATTTTCGGTCTCGGTAAAATAATATGCAGGTTTTATATTACTCGTGCGATTCTATCAAACATCTACAGCCGTCTGTTCGGCTGCAATTTACTCCAGTCTCTTTTCTAATCGCACGTTTGTCTGGCGTACGTAAGAGGTGTTTTCAGAGTCAAACGTAAAGGCTAAAACCCGTAACCAAAATGTATCCAAGGAAAGCATTGCGTATTTGATGGGAGTAGGAAATAATGTACCGTACACTTGCAGCTTTCCGGTGTATCCCATCACCGCGTACGGTATTTGTTTTGCCCAGTATTTGTTCAGTACATCTATAAGGTTTTCGAAATACAGAAGTTTAAATTCGTTTAAAACACAAAGTTAATTCTAAACCCGAACATAAATTTCGGGTAAAACTACTAAAGACTGACGATAATTATAACAGTTTTAACTAGTCGGAATCAGTTTTGACGGTAGGAGTTTGTGGAAATTGGTGTTTACTAGTTAAAACTAGGTTTCGACGGATTTCAAGTTTAAACTATAACATAATATTCTAAATTGCATAATTAAATATTGCAGACCCCTAATCATTTTACGCCATATTTGTGGGGATTAAAATATTATCACGTTTATATTATTATGACGATGATCACTCTTATCGGCATAATTTTACTATGCAAAAACGGCGGGCCGGAACGATTTTCAACTACAGTTACCAATAATCTATAAGTACTTCGTACACTATGTGTATCTATCTGATTATCTGCGAATTATCCCTTATCACGTTAAAAATACCGTCGTTAAAAATACATGTACGTAAAGTTTGTTGATTAAACTTACTTGACGGACGAACGATGTCGACAAATAATAACGTGCAATTTAATAGAGTTTAACAAAACATACACGTTGTCGGGCTAGGGTCGTGAATATTTTTATTTATTTTTCCAACAGGAGTCTTGACATTTTTTTTCATTTGCTTTCTGAGGGAATTTTTTTCGCCCTTTAACTTTTTCCAACTCCCGTCGTCACAAAGTCCACGACTATTTTTAATTACGTTTTTAAGTTTTTTTGGAATATTTCAAGAGTCGTTCTAAACAGCAATAACAATATAATAATAATAATAATTATTATTATTATTATTATTATTATTATTATGACGATAATGATAAAAATAAAAACGAAAAAAAAAAAACCACGCTGGTTTCTTGTCTGTCGACAAGTTGTATGATGTATAATGACGTTTGAACACTCATCGAGCCGCCGCCGCCGCCGTATAACAAATCGATTTATTTCGCAATTAAGGAGCGCGCGAACTTCCCGCGAGTAAATGAAATATTTATGTATAGAGAAGACAAAAACGAAATTGACGTGCAACGCGATGCTGTGTGATGGTATTGACGATTTGTATGTATTACATAATATTATTATGTACGCGATATTACGAGATTTTGGCGCGGACGAAACGAAACGCGAAATAACGTCGGCCCATAAATCAAAAGTAAAATTATATTTTAGTAAAAATAATATTCGTTCGGAAATCTCTCGATTAAATAATATTTATTAGTTTCGGGGTCTTTTTTTTTGCTTTACTTATAATATTTTGATTATAAATACGCGCATATTTTTGTCCTGCGGCTAAACGATGTCGAGTATATTTCACCGCGAGCCGGCCGTCACGAACATATTATACTCTATTATATATGTTATCATAACAAATAACCCCAAATATATTATACAATAGCATTTCGATTTTTTTATTATTATAGTTATATTAGATTTACATGATATCGCGAAATGCGGTATTGTTTTTCTCGGATATAATACACGAGTACTTCAAGACGTAATTGTATGGGTATATGCATCTAAATATTTTAGCCGAGATCGAAAAATGATAAATTTGTCTTAATTTTGCAAATGAGTTTTGAGTGAGTGGAGCCGCTCCAGTGACGGATTTACGGGGCGGGAGATCCGGGAAAACTCGTATCGGAAAAAACAAGTTAAAAAAAAGCCCACTCTAAGAGCAAGCCGAGTTCCCGTTTTCTAGACGTTGTCCGACTGTAGTTATTCCGTTGTGCAATTTTGAAATGATTTGGCAAAATATAGTAGGTGTTCTGCTCGTGCGTAAAACCTAAATAAATTAAAAGTCTTGAGGTATAAATAGTTGACAGGACATTTTTAAACTTTTTTTTGTAGGTACTGTTTATACATTTAATATTGGCTAGTATGAATGAATATTTCACATTTATATTTCAATAAATTTATTGATAAAAAAGACGAACATACTTCGCGCTTGGGTGCAGCCACTTTTGTAGGTGGGAAGTTGGGAAGGTAAGCTATAGACGAGAATTGTATGTATATCTGTAAGGAACGATAAACTATTACTAACGAAAATACGAATCTAAGCCGAGTTCAGTTGATAATGTTTTGTCAACAATTCCATACAGGGTATTATGTTATATTATGGTAAAATGATTAAAACAATGTACATAACCATGACAACAATGATTGTTTAACAAGTATTAAAGTAATACAAACTTAATAATAACAATAAATAAATAAAAACGGTTGTCAATGACAACCTTATTTTGAATTTTTCAATCTTTTTTAACCTAAAGACCGAGGTTTTCCTCATTATCTTGAATATTAACGAGAATTTCAAAAAATGACCTCTCTAAAAATTTCCTTTCAAAAAAGGCGCTATACTTGATAATCGGAGTATGCTTTCTGGTAGAAAAGTGTACACATAAAAAAAATACAAATGATCATTATAAACTAATACATTTCTCGTCCACTCAGAATCTAAAAATAAAAATAACGAATGTACGAGTATATTAAAATTAAAAACAATAACAATAATGTTACAAATAATATTTTATCTCCTTATCGACTAAGTCAACAACCGTAACTATGCACCGGTAACTACAGACGGACCTGAGAGGGGATGCAATAGGTGTTTAAACTTGAATTATGTTTAGAAACCTAAAATTGCCAAAGAAATATTGTATGAATTCGAGTTTTAGAAATTCAAATTTTCATTTCCAATAGATGTTTTCGTATTTGTTGCGATCGAATTAAATATAATGTACCAATATGTATTCAAAACGGTCACCTACTCAATGTGCGAAGCGTGTCTGTTTTTAAACTTTTTTAAACTCTTTTCTCTCTGTGTCCTAAATATATATTATAAATGCGTAGATACTTCTGGAAATATTTAAAATGCTCTTAGCGAACAATATATTACATTAGTCGTGTTTTCGAAAATTATAAGAAAAAACAGTTTTACACATTTTTTGTGTTTTGCCTGGATACGTCTCTATTTTTTTTTATTTTTTTTTTTCAATATAAATTGTACATTCGTAAAAATATACAACATACAGTACGTTTTTTCGAGGTAAAATTTTATTTCCATTAGTATTTTTCAAGGATACGACCACTATTGACTCTTGAAAATCCCCAAAAATAGATTTTAAATTAAATTACACAAAAAATAAATCGTCGATAACATTTGATCGAGTAAAATATGAAAACAGTATTGACATTACTGAAATGTCTGCAGTTATCATTTATCCGTTAACTCGATATTGTTGCAGTAAGTTTTATCAAGTTCCGGAAGAAAAAAAAAATACATAATATAACATTCTAATATCGTATACCGTATTTGAATATTAATTTAAGTTTGAAGTTTTGACACTAAAACTTTCCATAAGTCTGCCGTGGGCACAAGATTTAATTATGAACCACTGAAATATACTTAAGACGCCGAAATCGTGGTAATAACTCGGCTTGTAGTAGACGTGAACGATTTTGATATATAATATTGAAGTTTTATCGTAATGTTTTTACGTTATTCTATTCTTTAAACGATCAATTTTTTTTATTATTATTTTCAGTACGAAGCGAAAAATGTATATATTATTTTTACTATAATGATGTGTGTTTTTTGTCCTGTCCATAAACAGTAACTGTCGATCGGAAATCTTATTTCAAACGTCAACTTCAGAAATGACTTCTAATATAGCAAATTGTATTTGTTCGGCAGTGGCGTATCTAGACCTTTCTTACGGGGAGAGGGGGAGTCGAATTATGTTTTCATCCATTCTTAAAATAGAAAACTCCTTAAAAAAATAACGACACAGCTACAGAAATTTTATTATCAGACACAGGAATCGGGCTCTTTTATAAAAAGATACAAAATATAAAATTTTAATACATTAAATAAGACATTTTTTATTTAATTAAATTTAATAGTATAATGCATGTTATTTATAAATGTATAAAACAAAGTATTACCTATAGTTTTTCACAGAAGAGAATCTATCAATAATATCATGCACTGCAATACTTATTTACTGGTAAAGATGCAACAGCGAAAGCTCGCAAAGTAATCCTGGACCGTTTATTTTATAACTAGAAATCAATGATAAGAAGCAACGATCGGAGCGCCCAGACGAAATAATAACACCAGAAACCTTGACCCAGCTCGACCATGGATTACAAAAATTGTTTAATATCTACAAATTCCAAAGTGTTATCATATTAGTCGAGTTAAAAGACAATCATATTGTATTTTGTTTCTTTTTGTTTGGGGAAATTAGAAATTTAAAATTCAACAATACCTACATATTTTTTTATAAGTTCTTGTTTTAAAAAAGAACGTGCATTTGTTATCGGAATCGTAATCGTGATCGTAATTTACGCAGTTATTATACACATTTTAGATGGATTATTATTATTATCGAATCGCCATATGAAGTAAATAAATAAATAATTATTGAATAAACTTGGGTCAAGATTTGTTTACGTATTGATTCGGGAAAGTACTTAAAATTAATATTCAAAGTAGTTTAAAATTTATTAATTGAAAAAGTTCTTTATTATTATTATTATTTTTTTTTTTAAGAATATAAATAAATGACCAGCTGTACAAGCTGTTTTTAAGAGATTTTTTTTTTCAAATTATTTACTGACCATTATACTTTATAAATGTGCACCAAGAATTAAAATTTTGAGTTTTGAAGGAATAAATAGCTTGACAATAATTTGCTTGGATCCACAATATGTATTTTTCTTTCATTCGTCTTCTCTAGCAAAACAGCTCATAAATTCACATAAATTCCTTTCAGTTGTCTCCGAATACATTCTTCCCAAATCCCAATCAATATTTTCCATTTTATCCGAGTCTTTTTATTCCGTTCAACCAACGATCTCTGTGATGTTAGTTCAGTGGAACTTTCACCTGTTGGCCATATTTTAGGACTACAAATTATTTGTTTCATATTTACATACATTTTGTATCTTATGCGTTCAATATTTCCTAGTCTTCTGTTTTTTATTTTTTATTTTTATTTTAGGTAAAGAATACTATGTTAATAATATGATATTTTACGTACAATAAATACTCCGTTACAGAGATATTTTTATTTCTAGTGATTTTTTTTTCGCATAATAATACAATGTGTAACAAGGATGCATCACGTCGATTGAATGTATATGTAATAATTTACCCAGCATTACAACAATTTATATAATATTTTGATCGTAAACGATTTACCGCACGACAGTTTGTTGTACGAAAAAATAATTTATCAAAAATATATAGGTATATTAAATCGATCGCAAATAACAAATATATTATAGTACATAATATTACAAAAAAGTTTGCGTTAAAAAAATATATATATATATATGTACCTATACAAACGTAATAATAATAATAAAATTAACGTAGGTATAAAAAGTTCAAGACTTTAAATAATCGCATACAAAATAACAAGTATCCACGATAGGTTACCAAATCTTTATGCCCACGAAAATAATATTTGATGTTCAATTATAACTTATAGGTCGTTACATTAAATTGGATAATTATTATTTTTAAATTCTGAACACAGCAAGAAATGAATTGGTTTTACTTTGTATTTTAATGATATGATATCGAGGTATAAATATGTGTATGTGTTTTTGTATTATTTTCAATTCGTTTAGTGTATAGAAAAATTTTCTACTAGACATTTTCGTTCTTCAATCATTAAATTAAGCGTTAATTAAACTAATTTTAGAGACATGAAATTTCCAAGTCAACAGTATCAGTTTTAGATTTAAAACGTAACGAGGGATGTATTGGTTTACAATAATGATTATTATTATATTTTTTATCCGTGAACAACTTTTCTACCAACAATCTTGCTCCGATTTTCAAGTACAGTACTTTTTCTGAAAGGAAATTTTATCTGGATGGTACTTTAAGGAAGTAATTTTTTGACTTTCCGAGCATTTTTCATAATAATTAGAAAAAATGGGACAATTTACGAACACGTATAAAAGAAACTTCTGATCCTCTGTCGTTGACAATGGTTTAAAAAAAAAAAAAAAAAAACCAGCTTTACATTTTGATCGAAAACGTTGCAATTTTCAATATATTTTATACGTTTTTCTGGGCGTTTTCGAAATAATTCGCTATCTAAAAGTTTTAGCGGTTTCTAAGTCTCGTCGTTTTCCGCGTAACTGCGGCGCGTATAATGGATCATTACGATTTTGAAACTACTAGAATATTACGATGAAAGCTAAACCTTGTACCTACCGTTCTTATATTATTTATAATTATTATAAAAGGTAAACTTCGTAATGTTTTAATTTGTGATATAACTACTCAATGATATATGTATATATATATATAAATAGATTTTGTAGCCCTAACTCTTGAACATGTCGTCAAGCGCGTCGAGACATACCTCGCTGGCGATGAAAGAAACAACCCCTTGGAATTCTGATTTGACGGCATCAAAAGCCGCTTTATCTTAATCTATCATTACATATAGGTATAAACACCACGGTAGACTTGAATTCAGTTCAAGAGATTTTGAAGCTTCGGAAAAACTCCGCAGTTTTTTGGCCTATTTCCCTCGCTCACATTATTTTTTTATCGCAAATGTTGGAATAACATTATATTATAATACATAAAACGAAAATGGAAATCGCTGTTTTCATCTATCAAATTTTCGAGGCAGCATTTGTAACGCGATTATTATAATATGTTCGGGGGGCGAGGGATGGATTTACTATTGTGCCGTTTTCGAGTTTCAACGACGAAAACGACCGTAAAAATATTACTTTTGTTCTCGTCTGCTCAGGTCTTTCCAATGCGTTTCGCATTATCATATTGTTTACGTTGTTTCTCTGATAATATTATAATAACCGTTACAACGGCTATTTATTTAGTTTTCTTTTTCCATTCGGCGTGGTACATAGTTTACAAACCGCGTATTATTTAAATACGATATTTTAGTTATTCGTGTCTACAACAATAAAAAGTACATAAAATTTATCATGTTCGCTTTTAGAACAGGCGGATAATAACGTAGATAACGACAATATTTTTTCGGATGAAAGACCAATTTCTTTTTTCGTAGTATACCTTAAGGTTACGTTAATTTAAACATGGAGGTTGCCTATAATAGTTACGGCGTATGCAATGTGCATTTGTGTTTGGCTTGCTGGTTCTTTCTGTTTTAACGTTTTCATTTGATTCAATGAGTTTCTCAAACATATACAAATATCGAGATAGATCTTTTTTTTTTTTACATTAATACATAAATGGTAAAAAAAAAATGTATGTATACTTATATGAATATGAGTCTGAAGCATAGAATACAAATATTATTATAATCCTAGGTACTCTTAAAACGGTAACATAGAATGTAAAAGTCTTTAAATGTATACGGTATACACTGTATATATCAATTATATCTAACAGTGATATTGAACTAAAAACTTTCAGTGTTTAAAAGTTATATTCAAGCTAAAACAACACTCTGGTTTAACCATAAATTTCCACATAGATAGCAGTGTTAAGTATAAAGCATAATGTTATTTTTTTTCTCCCCGTTATGCCATTCAAGTTTTGCGTTTTTTGACATAACATCATTAATACTATCATATAATATCGTAATAAATAGCATAGTATTATTATTACACTTTAGCTGCTTTTGACAATCCCGCGAGACGTCCATTAATTATATTATTATACTGCTCGTAGGTATTGAAACAGTCAATTCCGCGATTTTTCCGGTGTGGCGACATCTTTTATGGTGCCTTATATCCAAATTTTCCTTATTTTTTTTTTCACCCGAAATCGGTTAAATCCAAGCGTTTACCGAATAATTATTCGACCGTTTGTCGTTTTAAAAGTGTATACAATTGAATACGATACTCTACGAATTTAAGTTTAAATTTAAATCAATTAACGTTTGACAAAAAAAAAAAAAAATTCAAATTGCGTTATAAATATACATTCTTCCTCCGTGTTAAAAGAAAATCGAAAATCCACAGAACAGTGTAAACACTTTTCCCCAATAACTTACCAAGACGGACCAATTATATTGAAATGTTTGAAGTTATGTTTTATTGTTTTATTTTATTATGCGTTCTCCATGCGATGGATATTTATATATTAATAATATATTACAATACATAGTCTGTAGGTAACAAAAATATACAAATTAAAACAATCGCCCCGTTATAAAAATGTAAATATTAAATATGAAATAAATAATAAAATTTGTTTTTTTTTTTTTTTTTTTATTATTATTCAGTGTCTGTATAAATCTATCAAAGTATCCGGGTGAAGGTCCGAGTAAAAAAAAAAAAATTCATGAAAATAATATACCTTATACTTTATTCGTCGGAGTTTATTACTGTATAGATTCCGATCGTTTCTGTGTACAGTATATTTAAAATATATCAACGACTTTTCGATAAAAATAACGTTGTATTTTTAATATATTAAAACGAATCTCGAGTAGAAAAGTTGTATACTCGTATTTACTATTCACAAATATTGGCCGAAACCGCACCGCTATAATAATATAGTATAAAACCCGGCTATATCGACAACGTATATTATGTATATATACGTATATACAGCGTATAACTACGCTTAAAAGGTTTTTCAGATGAAAGAGGAAAAAATACATACACATTTATATATATATGTGTATATACTGGTATTATATTATACTTACTTATACTTACACCGTCGTTGTAAAAACTCAATAGCGTTTCCTCGTTCGGCGCGCGTACTGCAGTCGTGTTGTCCGCACAACAAAATGTAATTTAACCCGTTTTCCGCGCACACAAAATTAAACCCATTTTCTATTTTCCCATGCCATTTTACTCGTATAATAACGTAAAAATTTAAAATTAAAAAAAAAAAAAATAGTTCATTTATTCGAGTCGAAAGACGTTTACCGTCGGTCCGGGGCGCCCCCATACATATATTATTTTACGCTACCGTAATATATTATATTATAATCATGCGCGTTTATAATAAATGGACACATTTTCGCGAAATGCGCTATGTAAGGAGGTATAATCAAGAGACTAATTATCATAAAATCAATACTATGCGACGACGGTGACGGCGGGATAGGTACTACAAATTGTTTATGAAAAAATATGCGTGCGTGTGTGAGTGTGTGAGTGGTGTACACTTCAAGATTATTGAGGATAAAAACTAGAATCTATTCGAAATATGCATAATCTTAATGCTGACGCTAATAAATTATATCTTTAGTCTCGGAGAAGAATAGCGCAAGTCGATTTTTAGCCTTTCTTTAAACTTTTGTCTTATGTAAATTGTTTTTGTTTTTGTTTCGTCTAAATCGCATAAACATACATATATATTTATTGTATTATATATATATATTATACAAATTGCACAAGTACCTCTAATTCCACTTGGTGGACTTATAGGGGCGTTCAAAGTAAACAAAATCACGTTCCTCTCGCAACAATTACAAATTCATATTGAACTAAACTTCAATCGTCAGCGTCGTGTATAAAACAACTACAATTTCCGAGTTTGAATTTATTTGGTCCAAAAGGAACCATTATACAAGTATTGTAGAAAGTTCTAAAAGAAATTGGGAAAAATCCGTACAGTGTACAATACCGCGTACGGCTCTTATTTTCAGGAGAAATTCGACAAAAACAACCGACTTACCGGTGTTTGGTATTTTTATTTCTTTTAGATTAGGCTTTAGGAACACATTATTATCGTTATTTGCCGTATTCGTATTTATGACATTTAGCAGCATTACGCCCTTGGGCGACAGATCAAAGTACGGCCTCTTTCTCTCTCCCTCTCTCTCTCTCTCTTTCTTTCTCTCCGTACACAGAAAAATTGGTATTTTTAGATGAAAAAAATACAACCGAGAATTCGTTAGTAAAAAATAAAAATATCCGTTCCGTTATAATAGTATAGTTGTACACTTGTACACATGGCACTACAGCTACGTAATGATTGTTTGTGTTTAGTTCGGGACGTTTTTACCGCTATTTCACTCGCGGTACACGTCAACACCGGAGGCAATTATCGATCGTGTATTGTGAAAAAATAAAAAATAAACCACAGAATATAATGTAAAGTAAAGAAACGCGGGTAACGAGATTTTCTCGCGACAAATCATCGGCCATACGTCTAAAACTTCTAAAACATCTAAAACGGATTTACCGGGCGTCGAGTACGTATTGAAAGTGAACGGTCGAGGGAAGAAGAGAACAATAATTCGTGGGTGCCCGGGATTTTATGAAAATAATATTATACAGGGCGATTCATGTTTATCATTGTTCACTTCTAACAAAGCTTACTGCACATTCAACAGTCGTCGATTCATATTAGAATTTTGCCGGTCTCTTTTGCCACTACCCACTGACTCTTTCGTCACTTGCTAACCGTCTGTTCGTATCCGTAAACGTCTGCGTATATTTTTAGTCATCCTGATTATAATATCATATTTTACCAAAAACTCTCGAAAGGAGAGTTCTCCCGGGCACCGTGGTTTTGTAAACTATTAAGTCTATTGGATCTGGTTGCCGAGGAAAATAAGTTGTGTTTTTGTATTTTCCAAGCGGTTTTCATAACAATCGGAAAATCCGAACAAATACGATAAATGAAAACGAACAAATTTAAGCCGTACGATTTCGTTATTTAAAATATTTACGGTTTATGATTTCTACCCGAAATAAAATTGCTTCAATCGAAAAGAAAACAGTCGAAAAGGTAATAATTAATTAATAATGCTGGATTCCGTTAATATTTTCGGCAGAATCGAATTGTCGAGCCGTATATACACACCGCACGACCGTCGTTATTTTACATTTATAAAACGGGCTTTTACGGGCTCGTAAAACGATTTAACGAAATAGACTGCGGAGTTTATCAATACTATATTATTACGCGTTTTGGATATTCGCGTAGTCTCGTTTTTTGTGACTGCGCCATCTGCCGGCGAACACCGGCAATATTATATTATTATTATAATATAAGTGAGTTCATTGCGGAGGTGCGAATCGGCCCGTGCGAGCCGCCGTTTTCCCATTAAACCCACCGCCACTGCCACGGCACAGCAGACCATTTTAGTGTATAGTGGAAGCCTTTGCGTATGATTAACACACGCGCATACACACACACACACACACACACACACACATACACACACAGACATAGAATGCCTCCACTACCCGACACCGTGGCCCGTGTAACAACCATTAATCTTGTCTTGTCCAAGAATTCCGGCAGCGGCGGCGTAACGCACAATGCAGCGTAAAAGGGACTGACGTCTGATCAATTACCCTCCGTCCTCTTTTTCGCGGGATTCTCCCTCCCCAAAGTTCCCGCGACCGCCCTGCTGACCCGCGGCGGCGGGTGGATAGCCATTGCGGGTCGGAGATTTTCCCAAACAGAAATCATTTGTGACAATGACACCCCCCCCCCCCCCCCCNCCCCCCCCGTGTGTGTGCGCGCGTGTGTGTGTGTGTGTGTGTGTGTGTAGCAACGCGCAACAACAACGGCAACGCGCAAAGGTCATCAATCAGGAAAAAAATTATGCGTTCCAAAACATCGAAATATTATATATAATATAATAGGCCGGTCGGCGCGTAAACGGAAATTCGCCGCCCGAGTGTATTATCGACGACGACGATGACGACGACGACGACGATGACGACGTGACGGCCGTTTTTCGCCGGACCGGATATCGATTTCGGGGCTGTTTCGCACGGTTGCACCGCGACAATAAAACTTTTATACGTGTACCTACTTACGAGATTTCTCGCGTAAACGCGTTTCGTTTCACGGTTTTCGAAGAAAAAAAAAAAAACGGTTGGTAGGTACCTATATAATATTAAAGGAATTTGGGTTCGCCACGAATTCGATCAACTCTTGCAATAGTTCGGTTATTACTCGTGTAATCGAAAGCGCCTAGAAAACGACAAACACAATAATCCACTCCTTCTGGTGAAAATCTGGTTTCGAAATGAAAATAAGGCGGTGCGGGAAAATTAGTATTAAGCCCGACGTTAAGTTAGTGGAGCCCAGCAACCTATACGACTGAGAGAAATTCTGCAGAGAATAGGGGAGACTGTGCAAAATAGAAGTGAAAATTTTCTAAACGAAAAACATTAGAGATTTTTCGACCGGAGGAAGTTGTCTGGTTAGAACTGTGTCTATGTAAAGCCAAACGGAATCGTGTAGTCAAACCACAATACACATTCTTCGATTATCTGCAGTTCGCAGAGTTGGCACCGCAAATGTCGCATAACATCACGACCAAAATATCTCCAACGACTTTATATGCGACTTGTTCGACGTTGTTCGTGAGTCGTAAGAACATCTTATTTCCCGACATAAACTCATGTATTGCGGTGTCGACTTCGTTATGATCTCCGCGCGAAAAACCGATGTCACCGACAAAGGTCTCGAGATACGCGTTTGAAAATTGTTGAAATTTATTTGACTATTGTGATTCCAAGTTCTAAAAAGACTGCGGTTGCTTTAAATCGGAGATTTCGTTTTACCTAATAAATATTTGATTAAGAGGTTTCATACGGTGTTCAAATCAAATCATTAGCGTTTGATTTAAATTATAATTTAGCGCGGTTTCATGTGCACAAAAAAAGACAATTTAAATATGTCATACTATGCAACAAATACGTTGAATTAATAATATCGTGTAACATACACACGACGAACTATTAAATTTTAATGTTTATGTTAAAAAACGAATATAGTACAATATCCCTTTGCGCTCCCCAGTCCTATAGACGCGTTACTGTTTCGTTAATACTTTAATCCGCGCATGTGCAAATGCGATGGTTTTACTCTTGACGAGAATTATTCAAATTAATTATGTAACGGTATTCAAGTTTTCATTTGTGTTTTCACTTATGGAATCATAATTTTTTTTTAATTTTTATAAGAAATATAAAATGTTATCGTTAATAACGCTATTTGTACACGTTTTCTATGTGCGTTGAAATATTTAAGTAATAATTATACCTAAAACATATTTGCATATACGATAATTTGTGACTGCAGACAGTTATTTGATAACTAATTAGTAATTTTCATAAATCACTCAATGTCACCAACTTTAAATGAATAAAATCTGCATTTGTGATCCCGAGTTTGCAAATTTCACTCATGGGATTTTTCAAAATTACTTTCGGCCTCAAATATATGCATACGTGACCTGAATTTGACGAATGGCTTTTATCCGTGACAAGGTTTGATTTCTAACACCGAAAACCTAACTACACTTCTGAACTAAGTATTTTATATTATACAAAATACAAATTCTCTATTCGTCTTGTTAGAAAAAATCACGTCGGTATTAACTCAATGCCAGGACGATATGAGTTTTCGAAGTGCCTCTCCCGCAGTTTGTTTGGCCAATTCATCGACGATTATAAATGGACTACGATTTTCGATCTGTTGAAATATCTGCGTCCTCGATAGGCGTGCTCCTCGCAGCGCCCACCTCTTGTTTCGGTTCAGCTGCGTACGGTCAGCGATTCAGAAAGGAAAAATCTCACTCACTCCCTCTCCTCCTGCCACCCGCCGACGAAATTTCAATCCCCGAATACGTTTTTCCGCCGTCGTCGGCGTATGGCTGCGCAGAGCCAATTATAACGGCGGCGGCAGCCCTTATTCCGGACGGATGTTCATCCGGTCGCATATAACGGCAATAATATTATTATACTATTATTATTAACTCGATCGACTTGGAAAGTGACGCAGCAGGGTTACACACGTTTTATAATAATATAATACAATATTATATTGTATACCGTGCACACGAGGAGAGTACGGCCGTACACTAATAATAATAATATTATAATATAATTGTGTTACGTTCGAATGCAGACGTACCGTACGTATATACGCACGTGCAAAAGGTTTTATGTAAACGAAACGCCGTGCTAGCGGGGGTGCGGTTTTCGACGAAATCGCATTTTCCGAGGCCTCGATACCCGTATTATATTATACATTTCCTATATATGCGTGTACGTACCTTTTAGACTATGCGCGCCGTGTTTCGTTTGAAGATTTTCTTCCGTTTCGCCGCGTGAGTGTTATACGGCCTTTACCCGTATGCGCGGTAATATAGCCGGGCAATATTATAATAAATATACGTTTTGACGGGCGGCAACCCAAATAATGCGGAACAAATTAGCGGGCCGGCAGAAGAACAGCGAGTGTTTGAGAGAGGACACGAGAGACGGAGAGAGACAGAATAATCCGCATTGACTTCCGGTCGTCGTATGTACGCACAGGTTAACCCGATCGAGTGCAGGCATCATAATGATATTAATAATAATAATGTATCGATAAATGTTCGTGTATAGGTTAGTACCCATGGTGAGGAAACAGCATTTGGAAAAACCGAAGACGATCCAAAACCGCGTTTAGGGACACGACAGTGGCCCCCGGCGCACCACAATTCGAGTGGGACGACTCCCGCTCGATTCCCACCGTTATCTTCTGAGAACCGGTAAAACGGTTGCTTTTTCGGTTCCGAGCAAAGCGAAAAATTTATTGGTTGCGACATATTTTTGTTTTTTTATATAGATATTTTTTTGAACGCGACTTTTCTATCAGAAAACGACTAGTTCCCTTCAAACCCTGAGATCTGGGTGATCAAGTAGGTCATTTTTTTGATTTTCCTTTTAGTTTTCTCAATAAATGAAAAAAATGACATTTGTTTGTATGATTTTTGTTGATATCTGGGTTATCATGGCAATAAGGGATATAATAATACTCTGCTCAAAATCGTTTTTGTTTAAAATTGTATAGTTTTTGCGCACACATATAAATGAAATAACTCTATATGTCTTATCTTGAAACTTTCCTCCTGATACAATAGCCCAACTTTCAGAAATATCGATCGTTTAAACATTGAACTCATCTCATAGTATAAACTGGCTTAGCGGATCCTTACGTAGTTTTTTCGTTTTATAAAGTGTGTAGTACAATATGTTAATCATTTGTAGCAAAACAAAATATTATGGTCTTAAGAAAAGGTGCTAAAAAGAAAAAAAAAACAGTGTCTCAAGACAGCAAAAATGTAAATTTGTATCTGAGGATGAGACGGAGAAGGAATATATATGAAATCTCTATATAGAGAGTTTTAGATCAAATCGGGTGGAATTTAAATAGCCGGAAAATTATATAGAGGCCGAATAAACCCAAACAATAGTATACTAATAGGGTATAGTGCAAGCGTTCACCCTGTATATTGGACATGGTAAACAAAAATCCAGTGAACGAGCGAAATAACGAAAAAATAAAAATAAATAACCGACCGTCGTCGCGTCGTTGTATTATTATTTTGTTTCTTTGAGGCTATTGTAGGCTCTTCGATACAGTTCAAAGGTTTCTTCTTTGTCTTTTTCTTGGTAAATTTATAGCCAGTTGACTGTGCTGCTTTTACTGGTCCGTACTGGGCGAAAAATCTAGGTTGTTCGAACTTCGAGAATCCGGAAATGGATTTCGGATTCGTTTACGTAATTTTTCTCGTCGTAAAGTACAACTACAACTAAAATTAAAATTGTTTTGAAAAAATCGTATATTTCAAATTAAAAAACCTGCGTCTCGAACTGTTGTGAAATCGAAAATTTGGGCTTTTCACCAAATCAGCAGATTTACCATTTACATTATCGCAAGTAGTACAAATTTAAATTTCGATTTGTGTTGTGAAGGCAAGACGTTTTAAAATTGTATTCAAAATAAATCGTTATTAATAGTTGTATAAATTCTGAAATTTAATTATTTATTTGAATATCAACGTCACAAAGTACAAACGATCTAAATAAGGATGCGTAATCCCAATATTAGTACTATGTAAATTGCATCTAAATGTTACGCCCTGTTTCGAATTAAATGATGGAACAACAACGGTATAAAATATCAGGAGAATCGATTGAACCATTAAGTAATTTGAATAAAAAAGATACATTATTTGCTCGTCGCTTGTCGGAACGAATATTTTATATTCAATTTGATACTATGACGATATTCGGAATAATGTAAAAATCTACTTTGAATACAATTTATCCGCTCTATGTTAAATTTTTGATGAGATTGTTGTTCATTGTAAAGAATTACATAAAACTATAATACTAAAATCAAGGGTAGAATTTATGTCTGGAAATTTGATTGGGGGCTTGCGAGACGTAATCGAGTATTTATTATAGTTTTTTAAATAATTTACCGACCAGAGCGTTACACAAATCGTGTATTATTTTCGTTTTTAAAAAATTATTATTCATTTTTATTGAACGTCATTACATGAATGCGTTTGGTTTACTGTACCGATAAAATAATTATTTTTATAATAAACTACCTCTTTTTTTTTTTTCTGTTCAGTTTACTATCACATTTTTTTTCAACACCATTTTTAACATATATATACAGTCGTGATTTTACATCCTATAAAGATAAATTCGTTTATAATTGTACGACAATAATAAATGTGCTGTTTTTCAACAGCAGTAAAAAAAAAAAAAAAAAAAAAAATACTGCCAATGCTTTATATAATACTAATTTAATAGATTATTATAATTAGTTATTATTAGTTATTTCGCGTCGTTCGTGAGTTAATTATAAATATTTGGTTATACCTATGACAGTTACTGGATTTTGTTTGGGTGGAGGGGGGATGGAGAATAAAGTGTAATATACATTTTTGTTAAAAATATCTACAAAAAATCATAACTTTATCATACAATTTTGTTTGATAATTAAAACTATGTTAACAAACGAACAAAGTGATCGTGTGATCATGTTTTGGTACATGATATTTTATACATTTGTATCGTATGTATTACAATAAGTCATATTGAAAAAGAAAAAAAAAGATATCGATCTGTCGCCCGGGTTCCAGACTTCTTCGGAGATGACGTATGACCCTCGCCCACATCACCAGCCTACGATCATACGATATTATTGCGTTCCATAAAAAAATTTACTAATTTTTTTCATCGCGATTTTGGACGTGTAATAAACTGATAAATCGTATATTTATATTATTAGATAATCGCCCGTCGGTAAACGTTTTAAACTGATATAATACTATAAAAAGGGCGTATCCAATATTTTCATAAGTGTCAATAAGCATACACAATTTTCGACATTTTTCTAGATTACAATCGCTAGATATCCTTAAACAAAAAAATCGCCTTGTGTGTTTCGGAAAACATAAACCCGGAAGACGTCATAGGCCGAGCGCATTGGTCGTTTCCGTCGTACAATCACGTGTTATGGAAATTTACGTTAAACAGAACCGATTTCGGGCTTTTAGTTTCTATATTATATAATGAACGAGTTATTATCGAACTAAAAGAAAGACGTAATATTCTTCTGTGTTAATACGTCGGTTCTTTTCGTCGTTTCAATTTTTAATCGCTCGCGTGGAATATCGAAATTTATATCGCCCGAAAACAATGTAGACATCGGACAAAATCAACGTTTACACGCAGACAGTGTTCCTGTACCATTAAATTCGATTATAACCAAGTCGCGTCAGCATTTTCTAAAAACTGTAATATTCGCTCTAACGTTAGAACCGAAACCGCGAAATCGGTCCTGATGAACGCAGACTGTGCAACGGCGGCTGCGCGCGCGTTTATACAAGGCGGAAATAAAAAAAATACGTGTTGTACGGCACGTGTACCGTTCTCTAATAATATAATGAATATTGTTTTTAAGCGCGTTTCCGTTATTTATCTATCTTTAATTGCAGCGTGTGTAAAACGGGCGGATAATTATATCGCCGTCTCTTCGTACCGAGTTCCGTATAAATTATTGTATCCTTTATACACGCGTACGCTCGCCCGTTTTTAGAGCGTGTAAAACCATACGCGAATATAAACTGTTACGGCGAGCGCGTTCGTTTAGCATTTCCACCACCCTCCACCCCCCACGGTGAAAACTTTTGCGTATAATATTATTATACGCGCACGATTTTATATTATTATATCAAGAAACCCGAATTATTGACATACTTCGTAAGCTCCCCCCCCCACCCCCCGCTCGTAACGAATAAGACGCGTTTCGGCTCCGATATATTATTATTATACACGCTCTCCCGTTTCGCCCTCCAGTAATTATAATCCCCGCTATCGCCGCTTTATAATCGTTTTGATAACTAAATAGGTACCCACATTGTCGTGAACACGCGTACGCGCATATAAATAAAGTCTCCCCGGCCGCGTATTCGCAGACCCTATACCGGGGTTTGGCCGGTGACGTGTATACGCACACGTGAATATGCGCGACCCGGCGCGGTTTTTCGTCGAATAGGTTTTTCGTCGGTTATTCACACTTGAGACACTGCGAAATGTTTATGCGAGACGGTAATTTTATCACGAAACGGCGATTTTCTCGGAAGACTTTGATTTAACTCGATATCTTTTTATTATTATTATTATTTATTTTATTTTTTTTTTTTTTTTTTATCGGTAAGGTAATCGTCAGTTTTGTTTTAACATAATATTCAATTTTATTTTTTTTACTTCTACTCCTCATACACGAAATGAGTATTATTAGGTATTATGGATTTTCAAATACCAGTCCTCCCTTTCAATCACAAATTCAAATAGAGAATAGTAAAATCACTAACATTTTTTTATTATAATTGTTTTTAAGTCGACTGTGTAGACGAATCGAAAAAAAAATTATAATACTAACTTTTTTTTTTTTCCAATCTCCTCTTGCAGGTTTCTCCTGTAGCATAATATATACCGACAAAGAACTCGATTCAAACAACACTGAAAATATAAATTTAATGATTAGAAACTCGAATTCAATATTCTCGTACAATTAGACACGATAACAAATAATAAAAACGTTTTGTAGTAGTTATATTCTCCAAAAGGATAGAATTTTTTTATTTTACAAAATGTAACATAATTTACAATATTATTTTATTAACGTGGTTGCGTGCAATGCATAAGTATGAATTTATATGCAGTCTTTTTGCATTCTAAAAAAAAAAAAAACATAATTTATAACATACAATGTAGCTTCAAATGAAGGAAATTTAATTCGCACGTATACGTACGTTTAGATTATATACGTTAAAATAATATTTTTTTAAAAACGTGCGCATCATTTGTGTAAAAAATTAATTGTTCGAATACGTGCGTACAAAATTTCATTACAGCGAAAGCTTGTTTGTTACTATTGTTATTAATTTTTTGTTTAAAAAAACTCAATAATCTATAACAAGTACGGTCTTTTTATTGTTATCATTTTTTTTTTTTATTCTTCTTTTATGACACACAAATTGTTATATTTTACTTAAAAAAGAAAAAACAGTCATTGGCATAATAATAATAATGTTTAAAAAATACAATAAAATACAAAATCGTCTACTCTTCAAGGTATAAGATTATATACGCTTTTTTTTAATTTTATTTTTTATTTTTCTCCTGATTCAAATATAACTACTAAAAACCTATAATATAGTAAATACATAAAGTTTGATTAAGTTATTTTTTTTTTTTATTATTGCATTTTAAGCTAAATATTATTGACAAAATATCGATAATTAATAATTCGAATAAATTCCCAAAGGTGTAAAACTAAAACATAAACTTTTAATACTATATATTGTATATTATTTAGAATACATTTTTTATTATTTTTTTGCGGAATTATTAATATTGGAGTAAAATATCACAGTATAAAAATCAATAACTTTTGTTTTTACAATGGCCGTGAAGTAGACTTAATAATATCAAAATATGAGGTTTCAAAGAAAACAAATTTTTCAAGTACTAGAGAAGAACGACTGAAGTCAATTTTATATTATATTCAATTCATGCAAAAGGCATAAGTTATATAGTCACCTAAACAAAAATTACATTATAGTGAATATGGTTATTTTAGTTTGCAGTATAAATTGTATTAAGATACGCATATATAGACTTATGTCACTTAAATTAAAACATACAATGAAAAAATTACAAGACACAAGTATAAAAACGAAATGTAAAAAATTAATTTAAGCCCTTTTTTCCCCTGCGGATTAAAGATATGTAAGTAATTGTATTT
This sequence comes from Cinara cedri, assembly GCA_902439185.1. Classification (NCBI taxonomy): domain Eukaryota; kingdom Metazoa; phylum Arthropoda; class Insecta; order Hemiptera; family Aphididae; genus Cinara; species Cinara cedri. Next base: position 1,072,332 of record CABPRJ010000012.1, on the reverse strand, counting down.
TAAAACACATTAAAATATTATTAAACTTTGGGTGTACTTTTAAAGTAAAAAAATTATTAAAATATACACTGAAAAAGAATTTAGATAAAATACCACAAATCGCAATATTATATAATAATATATTATAGTATACATCGTGATGATTATACAATGGCTAAAAGCTCCTATCGTGGCTTTGGGCCGTAAAACGTAGACATTTTATTTCTTCTTTTTTGCAAAATAAATTTTTGGAACATAACATGTACAATATACATGGGGCCGAGACGAATAAGAGGCGTAATCCAAAAATTTAAAAGAGGATAGGAAGGGGGCATGGATCAGGCGAAAGGTAACAATAAAAACACCTGTTAGCGCGGGGCGCCCGATGCGAGATTAAATTACGGTAATAATTATAATAATAACAACCACTGCAATTATTTTCGAGAAAATTGTGGTAAAATTACATTGCATTTGTTTTAGTCAAATTGCACTTGGGTTAAAAAATAAGAAAAAGAAGATAATAGCCGAATTACACTCGGGCAATAAAAAGGTGTTTCAACAAAAACGTTCGAAAAAATAAATTTGAATTAAAAGTTTTGAAAACACTCATTTTTCTTTCCACTTACAATTTAATCATTGAAGTGGTTAAAAATTAATCTCTTTTTATTATATTTTATGTAATTTAAAATATGTTTTTTAAACTTGTCAAATTATTATTATTTAATAATGACTTTAATTTTTGTAAAAACTATATGGAACTGGATTTAAAAGGTAACTTAGAAAACTACGCTGTCTAAATGATGATTTTAAATTCTGTTTCTTATAATTACTACAAAAACAATTTCAAATAATAATAAAAACAGGAATAGTAATAATAATTGATAAGTTCAAAAAGAATTTTTATAATTGTATTTTAAAAAAAACTTATTTTTATAGTTGTAAAGCTACCTAATGATAAAAATCATTGTCAGTCCTAAGCATCTTTTAAGTCAGTGGTCTTCAACCTTTTTGACTAGCGGCCCAATTTTTTTACCATACATTTTTCGAGACCCATGTCAACTTTTTTGTTAGTCATGAAAAGTAAAAAAAAAATTGAATTGCTTAATGTCTTAGTATGCCACTGTAAAAGTGCTTTTATAATTAAATAAATAAAAGTTAACATTTTTATAGGTTACATTTAATTTCTATTAGAAAAAAATTATATTTAATTATACAAAAAAAACATGACTGTTTTCATAAAACGTACATGTTATTTCGGTTCAAATTTGTACTTTACATCCTGCAAATTATAGATTGTTTCAAGTTTATTTCTTTTTGGCATTTTCAAATTCGACTTAGTAGAAAATCCTTTTTCACTTAGTTATATGTTGTTAGAAATATTATTTCATTCTTATCTTTTATTAGTATGTAATGATAATAATAAATAATAAATTGTATTGTTATAACTAATGTCATATCATACCACGTAGAATAATGCAGTAACGAACTAAACAATGATACCGTAGGTGCGTAGAATGTTTTTTCTAAGTAGAAGTAATAAGTATACAAGTATTAAACAATTTTTTAAATTTTAAATAGAAAATTTATCGCGACCCGGTCGCATAGCTTATGTGGCCCAAAATTGAGTCTCAACCCACTGGTTAATGACCACTGTTTTAAGTTGAAATAGAAATTTGTATTTTCAAAACTTTTTTTGTCAAATTTTGTTTTACTTGAGTGCATACGGTCGACCATTACCTATTTTTCACCCGAGTGCAGTTCCGTCGATTTAATATAAATACAATGTGCAATTACATTATCCCGGAAAATGCGGGCGTGTACAAAATTAGAATTTTGCAGTTAAGCTGTTGCAGCTGACAGCTCGGTCCGTATAATCAGTATCATGTCCAGAAATTATCAATATGAGGGAATGTAACAAATAACTCTGATAAATAAATCGTAGAATCTTCTTCTCTACCTAATAATATGACTACGTTAAACTAATAGCCGGATTCAATGCTGTACATTTTTAATCAACATATCAAGCTTTTCCTTGTAACTTGATCGACATATATACATATATTCATCATACGTGTATATTTCATGATCAAATTACTATAGTCAAATCATATTCATTATATTTATAAAACAATATGAGGAGGATATAATACCTAATTCTACCCACGTGAACGCCACTGTATACAAACTATCCTTTTATCTCGTATTCGTGGATATTAATAATAATTATTGTGGCGTTATATTATGTTTTATCGCGTAGCCGTAAAGTAAAAGAATATTATTGTGTGGAAACTCGAACCGTATGATACGTTACGCCCCAGCTAATATACTATTGTCGGAATATTTCGAGAAACGAGCAGGAAAACTCTTTCACAGACCTCAAGGCATCACTGCGAAATCACTTAGACTTTAAACTTCTCATATACGAAACGTACTTACTCGTATACAGCAATAGCAGAAATATCGTTGTTCGGATCTTCGGGTCCGACCTAAAAGACACTCTTTTTAAATCGCATTAAGTACAAGGATGGCGAGGGGGTAGAGGAAAAACGAGCGGGTGAAAAAAATAAGAAGAAATGTACTGAATGAATTGTGCCCGAGACAATTCTTGGCGTCGTCGTGTTAATGTCCTCTCACTTGCTCTTTTCGCTCTCTCTCGATATAGCAAAGAGCATTCGGGGCACTATACAGACTAATATTTACGACACCAAGACAGATAGACAAGACATTTTAATCGCCGTATTGTATTGCATTGTATGTTTGTACAATATAATAATTTAATACACATAGTATAATATTATAATATTGTTGGCGAACGCGTCTGAGTGTACTGCAGCGAATATCGAGAGAGATAAAAAATTGTGTTTTTTGTTGTATACGAATGAGTTACTCGTAATATTATTTATTCGAACGCTTATTATCATCGCATTTAAATTATGTGCACAAATCAATTTTTTTTTCTAGAAATTCGTGTAAACATTGTACAATAATATTATTCAAAGAAAAAATTTATCACGAAATTCGTAAGTGTAGTTTTTAATGGCTGCTACTGAGTGTATAGCGAAGAGAGCACAAACTTTACTCTAGGAATATAGAAATCCATAGTATATCAAAATTAAATGTATTTATTACAACGACCAATGTCCGAATAATAGGATGTGTGCCTATATTAGTGTTTTAAGTTTTCAAAAAAATTATAACAATAATTGTTACGAATAGCCTAAAAGTATTAACAAACAATAATAAACGATAACTGCTGTAAGCGTCTTAATTTTTATTTCTGATGTACCCAATCCTAGGAAAGTTAACCGATTTGTTTAACTTGTTTAAGTTAAGTTATTCTAAAAGAATAATTAAGCTAAGTTCAAGTTTATTTTAAAATATAAATGAATTTTAGTAACCGAGTTGTGTTGAACATTTTACAGGAAAATGTTAAATTAGTTAATTTAAAAATTAAAAGTTACTTTATTTAAAATTGTTTTTACTATACACTCATAAACATATTCGGAAATCTATTATTTAGCCTTTCGTAGACTTATTATAAAAGACTTGTGTGAGTAACGCGTATTCCTACATAGACCGCATGCCCAAATGACCACTTAATTTCCGTCGAAAAAAAAAAAACGCTAAAAACATAGACACACGATAATCTTTAAAGAACTAATGCAATTTTAACAAAATAACTGAGTTAAAATGTATTAAAGAAAGTAAATTATAATTTAAATCTGAACTCTATTATAACTACTCATATTGCTCGGCTTTGGATATACCTAGTATCATACAATTTATTACCGCAATTACGTTTGTCACTCCGTGTTGACCTCGCAACCCGCGTTGATCTCGCAACCCGCGTTGATCTCGCACCCCGTGTTGCTTGTTATTTTCAAAATATTTGCCTCATCATCGCTTACGAGCTGATTCGTTAACCGCCACTGAATATTGGATATATACGAGCACGCGGTGGTTAGTGTATGCGGCGGATCGCGTCGCGCCACATATAACTGAAATTCGCCTCTTTCATCGTTTTTTAAAAACGCGTGCATAATATTATAATATTATACACGTGAGTACTCTATATTGTGTATAAGTACTGTCACCAACGGTTTGTTTACGGTGTTCTCCAGCCGCGTTTCCGCCACTTTTACACGGACACTCGACCATAAGATATAATGTAATATAGTATAGACGTAGTGATGTGCGTTCTTTGAGAATAAACGAGGTGAAAATAAACGAGCGTTAGGTAACGCTAAATATTTCGTCCGGATATCTTTGGATTTGAATTCAGTTTTCGGGAGGCGATACTCGAGGAGATAATTCAAGTTTTTAAACCTTTTGATGCGTGTGCAAACAATGCAAATCGCTTTTCATTTTGTATTTAATACTAATATTTATTTCTAACACTAGATTCGAAGAATAGTCCTATTTTTTTTTTCAAGCTACTTTCATCAATGTAATTTTTTTCTTTATCTCAAAAATCACTCGAGATACAACCATCTAAATAAGGTAAGAAAAATATGATTTTTAATCGATCTTCCAAAAATGTTAAATACACGACTTTAAAAATGGAAAATTGTCTACTGTTTTATGAGAAAACGATTTTTTGTTAAGACAATCAATAATAATCAAATTATAAAATTAATTATGTAGAATTATGAACGAAAAATAATAGTTATACATTCTTGCTATACGAGCAACACTTTCAGAATCTAAGAAATTATTTTTAAGTTGTAATTTACTTTTCAAATCACCACGAATTCATACAACTTTACAGCCCAACACAATTTTCCGCTCAATCCAGTAATTTATGTAAACATATAGAATTTTATTATACGTTCATGATATCATCTATATGAAAAAAATAAAAATGTCGGCATTCGGATGATACTATAACATTTATATCCGTCACCCAGACGGTTTTCGATTTTACGGAAGATGTATAGAGCGTATTTTTTTATTACCCATATAAACGAAATTTCGCGGTCGTATAAAAGTCAATTTTTCCAGAATACCCGCACTGACTGACCGCGTACGTAGATATTATAAACGACATGTTCCGTGTACCTCTATAATAACGTTTGTATAAAGCAATCAATCACGGCCTTGGATTTTGGTGGCTTTGGTGCTGCTGCTGCGCGAACGATATAATAATATTATCATAAACAAGTGTCTACTAATATTGCGAATGTTATCATGGCCTTTTTATATAATATATACTTGCTGTCACGTTCGGCATTGCCCATGCCAAATAAATGTGTAATAAAAACGATTTCCCCCCCCTAAATTTCTTATTTCAATCTCCGTCACTATTACTGCAACCTAACCGTTATTGCCCTAAAATGTTAAAAAACGCATTTTCTTTATTTTTATTTTTAAACTTGTATAAATTAGCTATATGATTGCTAAGCAATGAAAAATATCTGATAATTTTTTATTCTTTTATCCAGCCTAAACTGCAGCAAGTTAGGTCGTCTATACATAGTTTTTTATTTTTCACTTGTATATTACCAAAATAACCCATAAATAAAAATAGTTATTTTATTTATTTTATTTATTTTACCTGGTGGTTTTTTAGACCATTTATCTAGAAACCTAGGAACAATCATTCACAAACGCACGATCAAAATATAGTTCAGGATAAAAATAACAGTATCAACAACAGTAATAACGATGAAAATAAGAATAACATGTCCGCCTTCAATTATAATAAACCGATTGATTATTGAAATAATTCTCACGTTTCGATAGAAAATATGAATATAAAGTGTAACTTCTATCATGCATTGAAATGGTCTAAAAAACAACCAGGTAAATAGATAAAATAATTCTGCGTAACAGAAGTTGCACTTTATTTTCATATTTCCTATCTTCAACTATATGTTGATCATGCGTTTGTGAATGATTGTTACTAGTTGAGCGCATCTTCTTGACACTATTTGTGGAACGATCAAGGTTTGATTTCCTCTTCATGGGCATTATTCAATAAATAAAAAAATAACCAAAATAAGAAAAAAGCGCAGCTGTTCACAGTAACAAACAAAAATCGTAATACATAATTCACCGTAGATATCGTAAGCTGTAAAATAATGGCATAGATAATGAAAAAAGTACGTATAGGGAAATTATAATTATTTACTAACATCATCGGACTAAATTTATGCCTGAAAAACCTGCACTGTGATATCCTCTTTAATTTAAAAAAACTGCATGACGATTAAATAAGTAGTTTCAATGCCAGCCCGTAACAAATATTTCCATTTTCACTTATATAAATATATATATTTGTTTTTTCACCAAAGTATAGACAAGTGCTTTTATTTGCATATACAAGAGTTTAATTGTACAAAATTAATCAATATTGCAAGTAACGAACTGTTATTATGACTATGTCCGAACTGTGACCACTACGTTTATAATGAAACCAAAACAAAGATCATAACTTAAGCTATATCTACCCCTAAGTTGAAACTTAACCGAGTTGAGCTTAAAGAGTTTCAGGAGAGTTTAAGAGTTTTCAAAACATAATCTACTCGTTAGTTAAAACTTGATACTGCAACAAGGATGTTAGGTTTCTAAATATAAACCTAAAATCTACTATACCACCTAGTCAATGAAAAGTAACGAAGGATTTAGAAAAAGCAATAGGAAAATGGAAAAACTTAACCTAACTGTAAATCCAAACATGATAATGCTCTAAGAGATACTCAAAAATATACAATCTAATATAGTTTATATACCGTACGCAAAGATAAATTATTGCAAAGGAAAAACGATCCTGACCTGAACAGTATTAGTTGTTTTCCCCTAGTTTCGAATAAGGGAATCCAGAAATCATCAAAAAAACAAAAAAACGGGACCCAGGGTTAGACATTACTCTTGAGCTATCAACTATTGAGCATTTGATAAATGTTTATAATAAAGTATCATTGGGCAGAAATTTCACATCTTTTGAGGTATCGATAAAAATGGAACATTATTTTGTCTTACCTGCAAAATTGTGTTTAAAAAATAATAATAATAATAACATACAAATATTAATGTTACAAATAATTTGGCAATAAATAATTTTAAGGTATTATTTTTACTAACTGATAAAATATTTTAAAAAAAAAAACACCAGCACACAAAATTAAATTATATTTTATATTTATTGTAATAAAACAATAATTATAGAAATGTAGACGATGTATATTATTTGTCTCATCTGGCAAGCCGTCATTATTATCCGTTATATGTAATAATATGTAAATAATTTCATTCATACCATATATTTACAACGATATCATATCCAAGGCTAGGCTTTAACTAGGGAATTAACGAGTTAATAAGTTAAAAGCCACGTAAAATTAAGTTAATTTTTACCTTTAATTTCTTTTTATTAACTAGGCTTATTTTTTTTTTTACATTACGCTCTCTTGATAAATCCTTGCGCTTAATTTCTCCAGATCTTGTTCCACCCCATCTGTCCGTCACTTCAGTGGACGTCCTTTAAGTCTAGCCCAGAGATTCCCAAACTTTTTATTCGCGTACCACTTATGACTAAAATTTAAACTATTCATAATGTCTATACATTTATTTCAAAACGGTAAAAGTATAAAACAGTAAAGTACTACAATTATACAACTATACAAAATACTACAATATAATTCATATACAAATACAAAATATAAAATATTATCAAATCCTTCAAACATATTTATTACCTTATTATTTTTCCGTAATACTACCATATGGCTTTCTGCGTACCACCATATTCAGAGTCGGTCTCCGCTATCGTCACTATACTCCATAGGTTCATCGATTCCGGTCTTTTCATCACAGTTAGACTCATTTAATTCCCTGTGCCTTTAACAATATTATCATCTTCGGTATTTTTCCTATCACCTTGTTCAATTCTTACTACGACACCGTACCAGTTGATTTTCGTAAATATCGGACCACAGACCCTTCTCTGTAGTAGACATAATATTTTATTCTTTAACAATATTCTTTAACTTGATATTACCATAGAATTTTCACTTACAAATCAGTAGGACTGAATTAATTTAATTTAATTAATAATAAAGTAGATAATGTTCGTTAAATGTATACAGAATTAAAATTGCGTTTTGCATTATTTCGGCCTATAAAATCGACTGTAATACCCGTAATGTATAGAGATGGCATTCGATCATTTCGATTAATACAATATTATGTTGAATTATTATCCACGTAATCCTAATAAAATGATATTTTCAAATTTATATCAAACCCATTTTAACACTGCACAGGGTATTATTATATAATATTATATACACTTTTGCCAGTTCAATACATCTCCTATTTTATTACCCTATATTATATTTTATATACTGTATACGTTGTACATAATGTTATTGACAATAAATTATACAGCGCGTTTATTAGTTTCTATGTATTTTCAAATGTTATAAACATTACTGTAATTTATAATCGATGTAAACATCGACTGTGTTTTTGTAGCACGAAATGTTTGTAAGTAAAAATTTTATTTTTTCAAAACTATACATTGTTGTAAATTTTGTATTCGAAATAACGTTGGTTCACCGCCGTATAGAATATTCTGTAGCATAAACAATCCGAACATAATATTATCATAATATTATTTTGCGCCGAAATGCATAATAATTATTAAAAAACGTTAGTACCTTAGGTACCTACGTAATTTTATAACGTTTTTGAATAATGTTCACAGGGTAAACGTCGACATTGTGTACCTAGGTATATTTTAGTGGTTAAAAATAAAATTAAAAAATAGTTTATCTCTCTGGTTGATTTACGTTTAATATACATTAGGGAGAAAAAATATTTACCCGAGTCATTTATGCCCCAGAATATTTTAGTTTTAATGTATTCATAAAGTTCCTTAGAACAAATATAAAACAATGTTGTATATAGTCTACCTACTTACACCTACAAACGATTGAAATATTTGTTGTACGTTTTTTTTTGCCTTTCCCTTTTTTTTTTTAATTTCACAATTGCAGTTTATCATAAAATAGAAAATGTATAACATACGTGTACTGTTGGTTGAGGATTACGAAAACATGACTGATAAATAAAAAAATAAAGTGACCGTTTAAGGAAATTTTACGCATTTTTATGACTGAGACTCGTAAAATAGTCTGTTACGTTCATATAGTTTTTTTCACGACGACGACGTTAAAACGTATTTAGAATCATTAAATTTATCATCCACTTCGTGTTCGGTCGATTGATTATAAATGAAAAAAAAATATTGGATATTGTAATCTCTTGAGATTTATACATAGTAGACATTATTATTATTATTATATACTCTCTTTCGATGGACTGTATTTCCCAAAAGCGTGGGCATTGTATTATATAATATTATTATTATTTTTATATCACTAATTTTTTAATAGACATTTAATAGACAAAACTAAAAAGTTCGTTACTTATAATATGAGTAATAAAAATTGATAAAATAAAAAGAAGACGGATTGCAAATCTTGAACTATGTTGTATAAAAATAACTTTTAAAATATCTAGGAAAAGATAATTACTAGACTAGTTATCTAGATGAAGATAAAATACATATAACTATTTAATTATCTAAATAAAGATGAATAATCAGGAATAGTTTTATCTAGATAAAAAAAATAAAAATTTTGTTCATTATCTTTCATAAAATTACGTAATATAAGTGTATCAGATTTGATACCAAATTATATTTCGCATAAACGTTGTGTGATTGCAGATGTATTTTAATTTTATATTAATACTCATGATAAACGAAATATTTTACTTATTATTATTATAAATAAATAAAATATAACTTACGATTTAAAAATATTTCTCTAGTTATATTTATCAAGCCGATTAAATTATTTATCTCAGATAATTTATCTCTCATTTATCTAGACGTTTTATTCTATGGATAAGCTGTTACACCTGTCGGAATTTGGTCGGCCCGAAACCCAACTGGCTGAATCACAGTTTTGCTTGTACATATTATTGACTATCCCAAGACACGTGTCTACCTTGCCTGGATAAACGTATGCCTAAGTATACCTAAAATAAATTTAATCCCATCTTGAGTGTGTATCAAAACATATTATATGGGCGCCATAGAATTCCTGAAAATAACATAAATAGTGAATACAATTATAATTATGATATATGATATGCGTTTCTTGCTTATCGCCTGTATAAGGGCTGACGGAACCCGTGGAAATTGTCCGTAGTTTAACATCCCGGCGTTCATAATGAGAAGATTTCATCGGAGTGGCCCACCCGATGGCGGTATATTGGTTACCCAAGTTGGATTGCCTCGTTTGCATAATAAAATAATATTATTATAACAATGACGTATACAAATAATACACATAGCGATTTTCTCGTCGTGACCTATAAACGACTCTATATATCGTTCGCAAAAATATAGCAATATGCGCACTCATCTGACTATTCCAGCCTGCGGGATTCCAAATTTTTTTTTAAAAAAAAAAAAAACCGACATAGCTCTCGGGTTTAGGCGTTGATAATAATATTCGAATGGAGCTCGTTGAACTGCTGCAGCCAGATAATGATAATACTATTTCGTGTATGATTACACAGAGATGAAAAAAATAGCATCGGTAAGTTAAAGCCTCCATAAAGAAATTGAAATTTATAAAACTGGCTTATCACCCGACTCAAAAAATGCTATTACACTAATGTTGTATTGTCTGTCGGAAATCCGCATCTTTAGAGGTGTGGACATTCATTTTTTCTAAAAATGGATTTTGTAGTAATGGTCAAAAAAAAAATGGAAAAAACAAATTCACTTTGCCCTGAAACTACGCAATATCGTCTGGTATAACCCGAATATTAGGTTTCCAGACGTTTCCGTGGGTGGTAATCTCGACCTGCGGGTTCAGACTCTATAATGTAATAGAATCGATTCACAGCTGTCCGTGTTTCCGGCCGTTTCTGCGGTGTATTAAATCGTGCTCGTCGTCGATTTGTTTTCGGCGACCAAAGGTTAGCTAAGGTTAGGTTAGGTTGGGTTAAGTTAGGTTAGGCGGCGCTAGATTTTTCCTTGTCGGCGCGGTGACCTACATATAAACGGGTTCATTATGGGTGTGCCACGAGTGCCGTCGAACTATTGCGGGCTGTGGTGGTTCGTCTCACTTATAATATATAATTGCAACAATAATAGTAATTATAATTTACATCATTCCCGAGTGGTATAATGATAACGTAATAACGGCTCAGTAATTAATGCGATATTGTTTATCCCGATAATTTCCTATTATTTGGTGTTTATCGTCACTCGAGTGTATTACCTATTGTTGCCCAAAAATGTCCCAGAGATGTGGAAAATATTTTAAATTTCTTCGAGCGACAAATCTATATTATGTGCCTACAATCGTACAGGACAAAGTCTATCGATTTTCTTTCAAAGTTTTTACGCCTTCCCCCCCCCCTATTTTCTTTATTTTGATAATATTTAATTACATCTCTTTTAATATGCATTTTTATTTTTAGTTTCATTTTTTTGATGCTTGAGTGCGTTTTTAAACCGGAAAAAAACACATCAAATGGTTTAAAGACATATAACTCGTTTTTAAGAATATACTAAACAGATCGTACGATTAAAAATTTAATTACGTTACGTCACGAATGTACTATGCGAATAATAAACGAGAAACAAAAAGCGTTTGAAACGCACGTATACAGGGTTATATTTATATATATATAATATTTATATATATATATATATATATATATGTATATGTATATACATATATATATATATGTATATGTATATGTATATACATATATATTTTTTTTTTTTTATAGATTGTCTTAAAAGGGAAACACAAATTTGGTTCATAAGTTAAAAAAAAAAAAAAAAATTGGTCCCCGTAAATAAAAATAGGTTTTACTAATAAGTTTAATCAGGGTAACATTTGGATTGTTTTCGTATTATGAAATCATCGTAAACCTGTAAAATAATTAAAATTTGTTTTCAAAATTAAAACCCGTCGAATTCAAACCCTCGGGTTTGATTAAAACCTTAGGGTTTTGATATAAATAGTAAAAACCAGTATTTTTTTTTTCCAACGACTGAAACCCCATTACGTGCGGACTTTCAGTGAATTTTCTAGACAGTCTTAGGTAAGTGTCTAATGGGAAGGAGATTGTTGTTGATGGTTTTTAATCATTAAAATGACAGTTTGTCGGAATCAATTCGTAAGTCACCTATATCAACCACCTGGGGACTAAATCGGTAACCGACTCGTATAGACGTCCCGTTTTAAAAGTAAAATTATTCGGCATAATTTGAGGACACAATTGTGATATAGTTTGGGGAAACAATGATCAAATAACCCAAATTGAATATGGTTCGTCTAACACCGTCGCGGAGTATTAGTATTTATGTACTCTGGTTCTCATACATATGTTAATACCCGATAAATAATTCGTTATTCATAAAATTGCACTTGAAAAAATGGTTAAACGAGAAATAAAAATAAAACGTGATTTTATCGTAATATTATACATACATCTGGTGCGTATGTAAGCCATGCACTCACACACACACACACACACACATTAAACTCGCGTTAAGTAAATAATATAAAGTTTTGCAATTCGTATTTCTCTTTGAACGAACGGGAAACACCATAGATGACTTATCCTTTACGAGAACATTTCAAGCCCAAGTGTTGGACTGCAACTTTTGTCGACACAATTTCGCTGCTTCGACTGTACCGTATCTGCTTTTAAAAACTTTACACCGATGAAACGGAGACAATTTTTCAAACGCTAATGGACCGCGAACCAGCGAGAATTAATAATCATGTAAACGATTTTTATCTAGTATTCGTATACGTGAATATAATATAACAGAACAAAGGAATACGATTTGTTTTAATTTACGATTAATATATAACATAATATATTTAATATTGTATATTATTGAACATTATTGTATTGTAATAAAGATGAGTAAAAATAATTTAATTATTTTTATTTCTTTATTCATAAACTCTATACAATCACTTTTCATAAATTTAAAAAGCCCCCCCCCCTCCCCCGATGATTTGGGGTAATTTGCTACATATTTGCGATTTTCTTTCCAATAAGGTCACATGTATTGTTAAATTTTTAGAATTGCTAAATGGCATATCTTTTTTTTTTCCAAACAAAATGTGTATCGCAATGATTTAAGATATTTTAATTTTCAATATAACATACGTCAGAATATACATAACTTGATGCCATTTAGACCAAAAAATAAACAGGAAAAAATTACACAAGACAAAAGGAAAAAAATTTGATTTAAGCTTTTCTTTCTAAAGGTTAGGTTAGGATCGATTTATATCGATTACCATGATCGAAAATTTTAATTTTTCTCCTGCTACACCTGACGTAAAACTTGTATTATCGTTAAACTTTAGTGTCATCGAACTTATATAATATTATTATACGAGTATATTTTGCAGTGTTACATACCTATACATATATTTATTTATACGCAAAAGTCTAAATGTTTAATATTTAACCTTTGACCTTTGTCGTGTAGACACCGCTACACCGACCCAAGCTACAGTCAGTCGAAGGGGCGTTTTTTATTCATAATACTACAATATTGTACGTATAAGGGTACGGTTATACAATAGGTACCTATACCATCGTATGTAATTATTAAGCACAACTCTTGTTCGTTTTTGTCGTAGCCGTCGTTGTTTTTGTTCCGAATATAAACCCGTGTAGCGAAGCATGTATAATACCGTTTTAGAGACGTATGAATATTTTCGTGTAAAACCTGTCCAAAATGAAAATTTCAACGGTCCCAAGATTGAACCTCGCGCGTATTTATATTTAAAGTTTTGATGTAAAACAGAAACCCGCTGTGATTTTCGATTAACGGGAATTTTCCTCGGTCCCCCGCATGTGTTCCGTTTTAGTCGCAGATTCATGCGCTTTATGCATTTGTTAAATAACATTAATAAAACTATATAAATTTCGAAATTGACGGAACAACGATTGTTACAAAATGGAGTATATTTTATATTCCGAGATGAGCGAGGAATGTATTAGTATTGTCATGATGTATACATATATTTTTGTGTGTGTATGTCTTTTATCAACTTTTCTACCATAAACCAATCAAACAGATCTTTTTTTCTTGAATTTCGTTTTATGTGGATAAAATTATTTTAGCTAAAATAAAATGTTTGGAAATTTAGCTCAGGTTCCATCTAAACTGTACTTGGTGATAAAAAAAGAATTTAGTGTAATGTAGTATTCATTTGGAATAATAGTTTTAAGTTGAACTTTTGATAAAAATTACTGTATTTCCTAACATGTACAACCAAACTCAGAATCTTATTTTCGATAGTAATGATTAACCGTTATTATATAAATTAAATAACTCAAAGTACCTACCTTTATTTTCAAACTTCCCATCTACCTAAGAGTGGCACAGTTAACAATTGTGTCATTTCTTTAACTGGATATATTTACGTTAAATATTCGATCGTACCTCATCCGTAGGTGTATGTCGATCACTCTGTTGTTGTCACCCTATATTGTATTGTTATGTATTTATTATAAATTGCCAAAATATTTATAATAACTCTCGACCTATAAGTGTTTCAGTTTTATTCGTTTAAACACATTAGTACTGTCTCAAGAACTGTAAAATATAAAATGGCTGCTACGTGTCGTTTTTCGTGGGTTTCATGGGAATTACGAGTGTAGATACTTATTATTACAATGATAGCTATTTCTTTTAATTTTTTTTTTTTTCGTCCATTTAAAAATTGCTAAACCGCAATAGCGATGACGATATTTTCGATGTCGAAATTTATCTGGAAAATCTCCGTTTCAATACGTTCTCGTGATTTCAAGGACACGATGAACGTTACTTGATGAGCCTGCATTGCCGCAACGGATATCGAGCAAAATATAATTATGCTGCGAGATATTTTTGTGCTATACATTTTAATATTAAAGTAAATTTACATGTTATAGAATTTAAAAAAAAAAAAAAGACGTCCTAGGATAATGAGGGTCTAGTGCAGCCACTGTTATAGATAATTCCATGTATATCTGTAAGCAACAATAAACCATTGCTAACGAAAAAACGATTCTGAGCGTAATTCAGTTGATAGTGATGTTTTGTCAAAAATATATATGTCATATTATGGTAAAATAATTAAATAGGCATTATATATATATATATATATATATATTCTTTAATAATATTTATTTAATATTATACCGATTTTCCTGCGTTTTTCGCGGTTTCTAATATTTTTTTCCCGATTTTTACATTTACTGGGAAAACTATTGAGAAAATCAAAAAAGTACCCCTTCAGTCAGATTTTTTTTCAGAAAAAGTTTTCCCATTTAATGGGAAAACTCCTGAGAAATTAACAAATGACCTCCCTAACTTACCATAGAGATAAAATTACCTTTGACAAATTAAGCTACACTTAATACATAGGAGCAATATTTTTAGTAGAAAAGTTTGAACAATTAATCGAAGGGTATTTTTTGATTAATATAATCCGAGCGAGCGATGGCTTGGGTTTCTAGATATACCCAAAATGCATTTGTTTTTTCCTTGTTTAGGTAAAAGAGGAAAATAAAATATTTTGCATTCACGGATTTGAACTCGTCTACCCTAGGTTGATAATAGGTATGTATAACCATTCAGCTACGTCAAACGTACTTCAAAGAAGACAATATTTATTTATATATATAATACATATATTATTTTTATATTTATATATTTAACATAACATATAATATCTGCATGATATCAGAATTCCGAAGAGCTTTAAATTCGAAACTTAGTCAGTCCGCTCAATTCTGACTTCATCGTTTTTAAATCAGCAATATATGTTCAAAAAAAAAATAATGAAAAATTAAAAATTACAATTTATTTAAAAAAATATACTACATTAAACTTAAACTTTCTTTTTTTAAACGCAAAGTAAGAATCTCCTAATAAATCTCCTGTTAAATATTCTATAATTTCTATTAAATTTGACAATTTTACCACAGAGTAACTATCGAATAAAAATCACTTGCAAAACTTGGAAAATTAAAATGTCTATATATAGCTCAAAAACGGCTTAAATTTTTTGAAAATTTTACCACGTCTTGAAAAGATAAATATACATTTTCTTACCAAATTTAAAATGCATAGAGTCTATACGAATATTTTCAAGTAAATTTCAACAAAAATATTTTAATTTTTATAAAAAGCTTAAAAATGGCAAAAATATTACCATGTCTAGAAATAAATTAACATCTTAGTAAAACCAATACATTCTTCGCTATACTCAGAATCTAAAATGTTAACTATGTTGGTTTTTTCAATATAAAACAAATAAACCGTGTTTAAAACGCGATATTTTGCATATTCGTATCTCATTTAAATATCGAAATATCGAAAAAAAATAAATAAATGGACTTATTTGCATAAATAATAATGTTTGCGGTAAGCTCGATAATTTTGTCGATTCGCTCTAGTACGAAAATTAACGGCACACTGCAGTATAGTTGTCCGTGTCGAACGCAAATCCGTGCGCTTCTAAGACGGAGACGGGTCCGTCCTCTTTGTAAAGTCCGACCTCGCGACGCGATACACATTTTGTAATACCGTGTTTAACGAGAGCGTTATACAGGGGGTCAGACACCGCAAGAACACCCTGTATATTCGCACGTCAAGACTGTTATATTATCGGCGGAAAAGAGGAAGAAGAGGGGGTGGGGGTTTGGTGGGAGGGCAGAATACACAGACGCTGTTCGATGATTGGAATTACCGGTGTGCGCATGTGCGGCCTAAGTACATATACCTACGCTTATTTCGTATTGCAGGATTATGTTATTATATTATGTACAGGTACGTGCCGCGTACACGAGCAGATATTTACGGCGTGGTATATACATATTATATTTGCGAGACGGTTAAATAATATACATATATATACATGTATGATATACCTGTATAATGTTATGTAGGTGGGTGGTCGAACGGGTTCGTAACGGGGCACATATTGGACCGCAAATTCGAAATTCGCATCGTTCATGTTATAATAATGCCTACAGTACACTGCGCGTGCAGTCATAATGCATAATATAAATCAATTATTGTTGTGTAATATATTATCACGGACAGATATTGCAGCGCTCTGTATACACGCCGCGAGATTGTCCGGACGCGACGACGACGACGACGACGCTTACGGTCGAAAATAATTTTCATTTCAATTAAACGAACACCGGTGCTCGAATTGGGAAAAATAAAAGAAGAGGAAACGTGAGATTTAAAAAAAAAAAAAAAAAAAAAAAAAAAAAAAAGATTAGCTTCCATTGTACTTTCACCTAACTTGTTCGTACCCTGCGCCTCACTTACGCCATTTTTCAAACGTAATTCAATAATATAGGCTATATGATGTATAAAAAGGCAAAACTATATATACTCGTAATACCACCGTCTAATCCTGCGGGATACGTTTTTGTTTACGCATTTATTTATTTTACGTATATTGTCAATTCTACAAGATAAATATTAATTGAAGATAGGCATGGGTTATAGAAAATACTATTTTTTGTGAATAGACGTACCGTTCCTCCGTTCCAATAGAAATAATTGGTTAAGGTTAAAAAGAATAAACAATTGACCAGCTCCGTCTTCTTGCAATCACCTCCGATTTGAGCACTGATAAACACGTGATGAAGATGGAAAAGTGATACGAAGTTTCTAAAACCGCAGTCATCGAAAAGTACCCCTCCCTCCATAAAACCTTTGGTAAATAGGTAAATATTTCGGCAAATATTTTTCGGATGGCATAGTTAAATAAAGATGTATAAATTAATTTTTTTTTTTTTTATGAAAGCTTGTACAAAGGTGTAGTTTTAGCCGCGGAGACGGGAAAACGATTTTTCGTTTTCGGAAGTAACCGGATTTCTTTGCGACCGCTATAAATATTATAATATTATGTACGACGCGTAAGGTCTGTAGGTGTCTCCACGGTTTTCCGGGCATAGCCAAAAGGATTTATTTACTTTTTTTTTTTTTTTTTTACCGTCCACAAACGAGATAAATTTATATTCCCGAGCCCTGGCTGCGGATTCGGGCCATTCGCCATCGCAGTCATGACGACGACGAACTTTGCACGATAACGCTGACCCAAATGTGCAACGTGGTTGTATGCAGAGCGCCACTGAGACGACGGTCGGCACAAAAAAAAAAAAAAAGTGATAATAATACGTATAGAAAAAGAGAAGACGAGGAAAAAAAAAATTCGAACAATATATACAATATACCGCCGCCGCTGCAGTAATAATATAATGCGGTCCGGGGATAAAGCGTAGTAGCGTGTACACGCTATATAATCGCGCACAAAATATCGTTAAAAACCCGTTTTTTCGTCATCACGATAAATATCGTCCGGACATCATCATCGTACACCTATACCATTGTCGTCGTCGTCGATAATAATATTATATTTTTCCGTTCGCTACCTATTCTTCGCGAACACATTATTCCATCCCGATCGAAGGTTTGATAAATGCGTCTTTTTAGTAATTCATCGTATAATTTCATCCGCAGTCAAAATATATGAATATTACAAAACGTACGTAAAGTTGGCATACCTATATAATATATACATCTGTATACTTTATATACTTGCCCCAAATATTAATTCAGTTAACCCTATTTGAGATCATAATTATTATTAGACGTAGTTGTTTGAAAGTTGTTCTAAATTGTTTCGTTAGACATTATTTCCCTCGAGACACATGAGTAATACGATGCGTTTCGATGTTTAGCGTGTTTTATTAAAAACCAAAAGTGCCAAATTTTTTTTTTTTTTTTTTTATGATACATTAAATTTGGTTTTTTTGTCAAATTTTTCCCAAAAAATAAAGACAATGGCGTCTGTTATACAAATATATATATATATATATTAATATTATCTATTTCCACTACGTTTGGACAATTTCAGCGGCAACCTTTGGACTAAATAAACTCTAATTCGGGAGTAAAAATCGTTTCATAGGTGGACTCAAATGATTAGAGTGGAGGTTGAATAGGAATCAATATGATATTCATGATGTTGTGGCAAGATAAGGAAGATGGTTTTTTCAACCTTAATCTCCTCTCCTCAATTCCATAACAATCTGGACATTCATGATCGTCGTTTGTGATTGTGAGCATGAACTTAAGCTCATTAGTTCTCAATTCAGTTTAATAAAATATCACTTATTCATCAAAGCATAATAATATGTAACTAATTATATTGCATAACTTCGTATTGCTTTTGCCATACTATAATATAGAAGCTGTCTAACTTAAAATACGTTATTTTTGAGTATATTAATAATACATCATCGGAAGTATGTGGAATTTAATTTGCGTGAGGTCTGCGGAATTTATATATACGCAATAAAACAACTATATTAAACTATATTAAATTATTTCTGAAATCAAAGGAGCCAAACATAAATTGAAATTGTAAACTTCAAGAAGCTTTGATGTTGTATTATATTAAATGCGTTCAAGTAATTTATAGTTAATGACGATCAAATTTGTTTTCCCTTACAGACTATTATCAACTTACAACGTCACGTTTTTTTTTTTATATAATATACAAAGCTTTTGATTTTTACCAAAATTTCCCGACAAAGTTCAATAAACTCCCATCTTAAGATTGTCCAAGAAGTCAGATTATTGAAACATTCCTTTTTTTTTAAGTTTTATGAACTTTCCAATGCTGGCTTATACTTTAGTAATATTATCTATTCTGTTATGAATTCATGATTAGGTATAATTTTCCTAGAATATAATAGCTGTTTGAAAACCCATTAGACCGAAATAATGATATGTATATTACGCCAAATTATTAAATTGTTCGGTATCGAATACGATTAACATGGATTTCATAAAATAAATGGTATTAGGTTAATTTAAACTGCAGTATAATGTGCAATAGCAAGCATAGATATATTATGCCGACGATGAAATAATCACGAATCCGCAAATAGGTTCTCTAACATGATGAAAACATTGGCACAACTAAGAGGGTGCTTGAGGTTTCTTAAAGATCACCCAAGCTTTAATTCAGTACCCTAGTCTCCTAGTCGCCCACATGCTATCTTAAAAATGGATTTAAGTAAAAGGTTTTAATATGAAGTAAAATATATTTTCACAAAATTTATCAATATTGTTCATTAAAATAAATATAGTTATAAATTAACAACTATACTTTTTTTAAAATACTGAATAAGTATTATACCGGCAAATATAAAAAAAAAAAAAACCTTATCTAAGATATGACATCATTAGATATATCTAATGATGCAATAATAAACAAATATTATTATACTGCTTAAAACTGATATAAAATGCATGTTTTTAATATACGTTTAATAATATAAATTGTTCGAACTTTAGTTACGAAAATCAAGTCACGGTAAAATTGTTTAATATAACTTGTTTAAATGATTTCGAACATTTTTAGAAATTGATAAAGTTATTATTTTGAAAATCAATCCATTTATCATGTTGATATGTAGGTTTTCGTTTATGCTGCTTTCATAATTTGAACAATATTCCTAATATGTTTAAAACGGAATACTCGTGTTGTAATAATATTATGTTCGTAAGTATCATCGTATATTAAGATATTGTATGGTATTTGAAAAGGCGCTTTTATTATAGTTATTTTGAAGTTTCTAAAGTCGGTGTTTTTCGAGGTTTCTGCGAAATCAGCAATGTAAACGAGATTATTTTGTTTAAACTGCAAACGTAATGGATAGAAATTCTAGTTTAAAAATCGTCTCAATAAAAAACTATACATTTTTCTCATGTTGTATAAAACGAAAATGTTTATACTCCGTTTACTTTGAGTTAGAAAAAAAAGTTATTTTTTATATTATTACATAATATACGAGAAGTTAGTAGTTACTTGCAAGTGGGTCAGAGAGTTTACATTGGCCACAGTGTATGTAATCAGCTTTTGTTATTTTTTGAATACCCACACTTAAAAATAAAAATTTATCAGACCCTGTATAGAAGAATATATAACATTTAAAATATATTTTATTTGGACATATCAATAGAAATCATAACGTGGACACTAATATAATATTTTATGTATTATTTATAACAAAGAAATACAAATATATTTTTGTTTATAATTATAGATAATTTTAGAGGTATCAGTTATATATATATAACTGATGTAATTCTATTATTTGGCCGGGTATACCTGCTGCTGATATTTAAAATTTATCGATTTTTTTTACTATTATTATTATTATTATTTTTTTTTTTTTAACTACTGTAAAATAATAAAGATTGATATATAAGTACCCTTGATATTTACAGCTAATGTCTGTGCGTGAATACATAATTTATGTGAAAAAATATAAACTTATTAAAAGAAGCATAAGGAAAAATATATTTTGTAAACACTTATATAGAATGTTTCAGTTTAACCCTTAAAAACCTTGAAAAAGAACTCATGTAAGTGCGATAAATAATAGATATAAAACTATAAATAATCAAAACCCTATTTTACATTTCACCATAATACGACACTTTTTAATTACTTTACTTATTACGGTATAGATATCTCGTTTAATATTAAACTTAACACAGCAATTAATCGAATAGTAAAATTTTCGATCTCTCGAAATCCCTCGGCCCGCTATTTTGAAACGTAATTCAATTTTTTTGAAACCTATGAAACATTCTATATAGTCACGATTCACATCGTCGTCAGAAGCATCGCGTGTACCCAACAAAATTACAGTTATCAACGGGTTGGTAACTAACATCACTACTCTGCAGTATAATACCAAACTCGTTATTATTATGTTATAATATAGAATACTATATATCAACAACATTTTATGTAAATAATTTATTTTGCGTTTTCCGTACGTACCGTCATCATTTCCCTCAATATAAACATGATAATAATTATATAATAACAATACAATAAAATATTCATTAAACAGACATTACTATTATTATTATTGTTATCATCATCATTATTATTTTTGCTCTTTGATACCCTCTTTGAATTGTACGCCAAGATTTCGGTGCACTCAGAAACTATACTATACTATAATTCTACTTTATTATAATATTATACGGCTCGTGTTTACAGATCCAAACACTACGCAGTATTCGTCAATTATTTATTATCATTGTTGTTGTTGTTGCTGCTGTGTTTCCGTACTTATGTTAAACGATAATATTATTATTATTATTATTATTGTTCTACGGATATGTAAAACACAACTAGATTATATGACTCTATGAGTAAATCTGTGAAGCTTGCTTATCTATGTCAACCATATTATATGCCAACCGTTCATAATATGTTATTGATTTACCCATGAAATGCCTATTTATTTATGCCATGAATTTTATCAATCACGAATCGTTTCTATGCCGACATACGTGGGTTAATCAATACAATTTGCCCGAATAATTAGTTTATAACTGCTTACTTTGGGTTACAAATGAAGTTTAGGTACTATCGGGAATGAAAATTGTTCATTTTAAAAGCAAGATGTTACGTGGAAAAATTAATGCATTTTACTATCCAAAAAAACCATAAAAACAATTAGTAAAAAAATTGAAATATTTGAACAACTTATCAAATGAAGTCCATATTAGGCGAAAAATCCAGATCTTTTTAACTATAAACTGTGTTATGAAAAATTTTTAGAATTTTCACTTACTACAAGAGTGTAATTTCGTGAAAGAAAAACCACACAGCTTATTAAAATTAAAAGCTTCTTCGCTATTCTCAGAATCTGAAATATAATCGGCTTTTTCTCTTAAATATAATTCGACAAATTATATTTATAATATTCTCCAAGCCCCCCCCATTCTCATCGTACCGCCGTGAGTAAATGTATAATGCTTGTCTACTGCATATTGAACAATGAATAATATTATAGGTTATACATTGATCGTACGACTTTTTTCAAATTTATGGGTATTTTTTTCTTACATAAAGAATTAGTATCTAAGTATAACATAATTTAGCTCTTATAATATATAAGTAGATGATTATTTATTATTGTTTGGAAACTTTGCAAGTCAAATATTTTCATTAATTATCTTCCTGTTCTTATATCTACCCCACCGCGTTAAAAAAAAAACTTTCTTGGAGGTATGGTTTAAATACATTATTATTATATCGAACTAATTTACATTGGTTAACCATACTGTATAATATAATTTATAAAAGACGTTTTAGAAGAGGTTTTTTTTGTTTTAACTCTGAAAACGGTATGCATACCTGCTCTACCTATTGACTACTATCGTTATATTATTATAATGTATTGTTGTGCGCATAGTCGCTATATTTTTTTTTTTGTTTTTTAGACGAGAAAACTATGGCCATAAATAATGCCAGAAATATTATTATTACTATCGTATTATATAAAACCGAACCTATCCATACCATACATAACAGCTGATAACAATCACGTGGTAAAAACTTTAACTGGGTGCTATGGCGGGACATTTGTATTTTACTCGACGACGACGACGAGAAGATTTATACGTAAAGTTTGTCTTTATACATTTTAGGGTATAACAATATACATTTATATGTATGTATATTATACAATTATTGTTACACGAATAAAATATCAAATATTTCACTTGTTTTACCACCGTGGTACAAAACGTATAAATTCATCGATAGTATTGATAAAATATTATTACAGTCGTGATACGTTCACTATAAACTAATTTGCTGCACTACAATATTATATATTACTAATAAAATATGAACCGTATCATTATCAAAAAAATAAATAATAATACAAATCTACTTCTTCTTGCGTACCTTTCTGAGAGTTGTGGACATCAAATTCTACATTGTACTTACCACTTCATTGAAATTTACCGTTCACAATGCTCTCTCTCTTACTCTTCTGCACACTGTTATCCGTTTTTTCTCAGACTTGCCAAGTGGTCTTTTCCTTAAGTTCGTTATATTTTTCGAAAAAGTATATAATATAGTCTAACCACCGTAAATTCTGTTGGCTCTTGGTTTAATCAATCCCTATCGTTACCGGTCTCGTATTCATCAATGTGAGATCTCTGTCAAGGCTGTCTAAGTTAATGATTCCATTCAACTCGATTAAATTAAGTTAAATTTAAATTTAAATATAAAGTTAATTCAAAACAATCTATCAATTCAACTAAGTTAGAAGTAAACCAAAAGTTAAAATTAACGTATTAACTCAAGTTATATAAATTTAAAAAAAATGTACATATAGTCTATTACCTACTTTAATGGCCTAATAATCTACCTGCAACTCCCAACCGGTAACAACAGTAAAAAATAAAAGACAATCAAAAAAAAAAAAATCGTATTTTAAAATGTTTATAATATATATTGATAATAATAATAATATGTTTGTTTATAAGAGCACACACATGAAAATTGAAACAATCTTAACTCATTGAAATATAAAATTAACTACTATTTAATTAATGCTAAAAGTTAATTAATTTGTATTTCTTAGGTTAACAATTAAGTCAATACCTCAAAAAAATTAACTATTAAATTAACTTTAAATTATTAGCTTATTAATGGCCAACCTTGATCTCTTTTTAATCTCTTTCGACGACTTAAATTAACGGTACACATATATTCATCCAATAATAATATAATAATATAAACTCTTCCGCCCCCCTTCAAAACGTATTGATTTACTTGTTGAGTATTTTTTTCGAATTATGTGAGGTGACTAAAAAAAAATAAATGAAATACTGCAGTCACATTAATGATGATATTATATCAATTATTATGATCTCCAAGACAATTACAAACGCATTAGTGAGTAATTATTATTTTATGTACAATAATATTAAAATAAGTTTATTTAAATACCTATTTACGTATGTGAAAACCTTACCTAACTTAACCTGACCAAACCTAACCTAACCAATTTGAATTATTGTCATAACATATTGCGTATACATTATAAACTAAACTCACATACTACAATAAACTAGATATTGCAGTTGTTTATTTTATGGCTATACACGATGCATATAAACATATTATTATTTTTTTGATCTCTGTGTTGCTGTATGACTAAAAAAAAATACAAACAAATTATTTATGTTTAACGAAATTTGTTTTTTTTTTTTTTGTTTTTGCTCTCTTGTAACTGTATTTTATAATAGTATTTACTATACTATACTTGACCAAGCCGCAATATAAATATTAATTAAAACATTTCGATTTGGTGTACGAAAATGGATATTATAATAATATTTTGTAACATCGAATTAACGAGTTTTCGACGGCTCTTTTAATTATTATTTCCGCAGTTTCCATATACATATTTTATATTTGACACGACTATAGTGTTATAATAAATGCGATTTCGATTATAGATATAGTAACGTTGTTGTAGTTCAGTAATTAAAAATGTACTATTATATACGTCTACTGTGTCACTGCAGTCCTCCAATGACCACACCAATGGCCCTGGATATTTTCCGGCATCACTTTCCACCTCTCTAGATTTTACTATTCGTCTAGATACTGTTTCGTCTGTATTTCTCTGGGTCTTCTCCGCACTGGCTTCCATTCGATTGCTGTCCTGACTGTTCGTTTCCTAATTTCCCGTTATCAGTGTACCGTTCATTAAAATGTTTATCCCTTCACACGACTGGTTAATGAAATAACTGGATTCAAATAAATAATACAAATATATTTTTATAATCTAAACAGACTTAATTTGATTTATAATTAGATGATTTATAAAGTGCTGTAACATATTTATATTCATGACAAAATAGATACGTACTATGATCATAGTGTTTCGGGTTTCGTTCAGTATGCACATCTCCACACTCGGGTTATACCGTAGTTTTCCAACAATTATCGATGATGCTAGCGGCAACATTAGCCAACACAAAATGGAAATCTACAGCGGTAAATTTAATTATTTGTCTATATTTTGTCACATGTAGATTTATAATATCGATAAACGCGTATACGCAATAATATAGGTTTTGTATAATAGTAATTCACTGGCTAACTTCTGTCTATTCCTTCTTTTTTTGGTTTTCTAGTTTGTAGATATGTAGTTACATACAATTTATCTACATAAAAAAAAAAAAAAAAAAAAAAAAAAAAAAAACAATAACCGGAAACGTTAATTTTTATTACAATCGCCAACAATTTATTGAAACAATTTAATCCGAGTTAATAAACGGACCAATATAATCGAAGTACTATTATATTATAATGCTGAAATTAAATCGAGTTTTATATTTTAAACCCATCGTGTCTAGTGCGAATAACGTCGATTGTTTCCTAATATATAAGTATATATTGATAGATATCGCATGTCTCATTTCCGGCGTACAATTTATTGTTTCCCATTTTTTTTTTCTTATTTTATTTTTTTTTTTTTTCTGACGAGTGTAATTCATTTTCACCGGACTTACACGCTATATATAATATTGTGTATGTATACTGCTTTACTGTTGCAGTGTTCGTTTCTCGAATTAAATGAGAAGTTTTTTTTTCTGACGATAAACACTGCGGCAGACGTCAAGAAACCTCGGTGATTTTGTCCTATAAAATATATGAGATTATATAAACGAGATAGGTGGGATTGTGGGATTATCGATAGGATTTCCCGCATTATTTTTTTTTTTTGCCTTTTTCGATATAGCTATAAACTTTAGTCTTTTTTTTTTTATTTTATCAACAACGAATGAGTCAAAAGGGTACGCGATTTGGTTAGGTTACGTTGTACAATATCCTCGTGTAAAGGGATTGATTTTTTTTTATAATTTGTTATAAAAATAATACAAGTGAAATAATTTGACTATCAATTTTCGTATACATCAAGTTAAATTCATTTCGCGTTCGATAACAACAACACAATGTTATTTAAAAAGACTTTATAAATTAAAAGACCTAATAAATTTTCTCTATAAAAGGTTTGAAAAATAAACAAGTAGGTAGCGATGTACGGAAGAGTACTCTGCTCTAAGTGCATGTAAAATTTCCGGTTTTCCGTCCTTAATTTATTAGGTTTACGATTAAATAGAACATATACATAGTTCACTGTGCAGCAATATTTAATTGCAAAACACTATTCCGTCGGATATATAAATGTAATACAAATAAATTGACATTAGAAAATTGAAAGAAAAAATCAATTTTTAATACATTGATACTCATAACGTCTATATTACAATAAATTCCTTACCGACAAACATTTTAGTGGCTCAAAATTTAAATATAAATTTCAATTAAATTAAATTAAATGATTAAATGATAATGTTTGATTTAAAATCAGTCGGGTGTACAAGGGGAGGTTTTAGGGGTTCAACCCCTCCCCAAGAAATTTCATGAAAATTATAATAAAAGTAGATTTCTAATTAAAATTTCAAAATTGGTTTTTAACAAGGAGGAAGATAAATAAAATTTTGGTTTTATTTTTACTTTATTGCTAGACAGTAGGTAGGTATATATTATTATTATTGTCATTCAATAGTATGAATTACATTATCGTTTAGGTTGTACTCACTAGAACAATTTAAGTATAAAATTTAATAATAGGTACTTAAAAGGTTAAAGAGCTGTCTGATGATAATGAGGAAGAGTGCAGTCACTGTTAAAGATAATTATTAATGTATATCTGTAAGCAACGATTAACTATTGCTAATGAAAAAATTGTTCTAAAAAGAGTTCGATTGATAGTATTCTTTTTCAACGATATATGTCATATTAGAGTAAAATAATTACATAAACATTATATATATTCTTTAACAATACTTGTTTAATATATTGTACTTATTTTCTCGTTTTTCCTTTTTTTTTTCTGGGTTTTCTCATTAGTTGAGAAAATTCTTGAAAAAATCAAAAAATACTTCTCCAAAGTACAACCATAGTTAGATTTCTTTTCAAAAAAAAGTGCTACCATTTTAAATTGGAGCACAATTTCTGGTATAAAAGTTGTCCATAGAAAAAAAAGAAGGCCATAATATTTTTAGCAAATACCTACATTTCTTATATTTTCCCGCTTTTCCTACGTTTTTTTTTTCAGTTTATTCCATTTCAATGATAAACGTTATTGTAAAACCAATACATTCCTCATTCCACTTGTAATTTAAAACGAATGTTATAAAATATTGACATTTTTAATTTAAAAAAAATAATCCTACGATTAAAAGTATACACAAATTTTTATTATAGGAGTATGAAAGTGTACATGGTACAACTTTAACCCTCCCCCCCTGAAAATTTTGTTTATAAACGCACCTGTTAAAAATACTGCAGTATATGTGTTGTATTATCCTGGAGGTTACAAATTATTGAATAATAGTTATAATTATAATATATATAAAAAATAGAAACACAAAAACAAGAATATACTGTAGAATTTGTTAACCCAGACAGAATAACTGAATAGGGAAAAAAACTAATGACGGTTGAATTCACTGTAGTTTTTTTTGTATTATTATTATTTTTATTTTTTTTTTAAAAGTTTATCGAATACTTTGAAGTCTATCATCGTTGTCGTTATTATAATATATATTATTTTTTTCTAAAAGCAAACCTTGACGTTTCTTTCATATTTAAACAATCGTGTGTATGACTATTTATATATTTATATATATATAGTCAAAAATAATCATAATTGATTAAAAAAAAAAAAACTCAGAATATGTAAATATAACTTTCAATATTTTAATTATGATTGCCTTCGAGACATTAATATTATTGGTACTTATATTATAATTTATAGGCATGTTAACTATTAAATCCTGAGCAAAACGAATACTTATATATTAGTTACAGTATAATGTACTTGTATTGTCTCTGGAGACGACTTTTCGGTTTTCTACTGGAAATATTGTGCTAATTAAAAACTTTATAATACCGTAACATTTTTAACCTAGATGATGCATTTGATTTATCTTTTTAAATTAAATTAAATGAGAAGAAATTAGATATTTGTTGCATCATTTTTGTTGATTTCCGGACTACCTATCGGCAACAAAGAAAAATTACGACTAATAATATTGTACTCAGAATAGTTTTTTGTTGTCAATGATTTGTTGTTTGGTATAGATATAAATTAAATTATTTTATAATTTATTCTCTCATAAAACTTCCTTCTAAAAACTGTAGCATATCCAACAGCAGTGTTAGCCTTTTTCAAATTTTATGCTGCTAATAATTTCAAATCGATTTTGAATTACCAATGCACTGGAAAAACTTTTATAATTTAACTAAAATATGTTTTTTTTTTTTATCAGAAAATATTTTTTTCTGGTAGTATATAAATTGTCTGATTTTTAACATACCATAAAAGATTTTGATTTTTTTCCAAGGTTAAACTTAACTTGAAATATTTATTTTATAGATATTTTTTTTCTT
Source organism: Cinara cedri (assembly GCA_902439185.1). Taxonomy (NCBI): domain Eukaryota; kingdom Metazoa; phylum Arthropoda; class Insecta; order Hemiptera; family Aphididae; genus Cinara; species Cinara cedri. The sequence goes on along the minus strand of CABPRJ010000012.1, from coordinate 1,042,909 downwards.
TATAAAGCATTTTTCCGAGTGTGAAACATATAAAAACTACCAATAAGTGAGTGAGATATAGGTTACATTAGTTTTAATTTTTGTTGATTTCTAGATTTTCTTGGCTACAAAGGGATGAAACACGACAAATGCTATTACATAGCATTACTATTTATACTAAGATCCATCAAGTATTTTTTTTTTATAACAATAATTTATCGTTATGTTCACGATAAGAAAAAATTTCCTTAAATTACCCTATGTCCTAAATCACTATTTAGATCTTCTTTGTAATTTCCCATTTACTTTAGTGGCCTACCCACGATATCGTAATATTTTCGGTTTTTTTGTGATTTTCCGTTCCATAAATATGCTATTTGTTTGAATACCAGAAAAAAAATCGTCTTTAAAAAAATTATCGACGAAAAATAAAAAAAATTATTCCGAAAAAAGGACAAGATTTTTTTTTTTTTACAATAATTACAGCATTTCAATTGAAGCGTTTAATGTATTTTTTTGCGTTTTGCCAAAACTACTTGTAATATTATTATTATAACTGCTGGTGATATTTGTATATTTTTTGTTCTAATCGTTGTGCCGTCATCACTTCCACTGCGTAGTGGGGAGTAGGGGAAATTATATAAAAAAAAAAAAAACAAATATTATTTCTCACAAATTTAACTAGTGGCACTGTCAAAATAAACCACTACCGTGCGTGATCTGACTAACGATAAGATTACACGCCACTTATTACTTAATGCCTTTAACCCATGTTTATAAACCTGCAAAAGTAATTCAAATTTCCAACTTTGGATATGACTTGTGCTTAGTATGCATAATAACAGTCATTTTACTTAAAATTTACCACAGATGTAAATGGAACCCAGTCCCATTTAAAATTCCTGGACACACCACTACAGTAGCAGGTTATTAATTAGTTATAGAATACTAACAATTCTTTGGCGTAATTACCAGGTTTTTTTGAATAATAGATGTAGGCTAAGTTTTCAAATTTTCCCTCTGCTTTACCTAAACCCTTGGTAATTTAGGTTTACTAGTAGCCACTTGTTATTATCATTATCGATATTATGAAAACGTGTGATTATAAGCGATCAAAAAGCCAATCGAAGGATTCCATTTAGGTCTATTGCTCATTCCAAGTACATGGAATGTTAATACGCATTCGGTATAAGGAATGATATTATTTTTCAGCAACGCCTAATGTCTCAACCAGCGACGGCGGTTGCCCCCGAGTCGGTGTATTTTACGATGTTCTATAGATTTTTCCTCCTCACGCCTCGTTTTATCGCAGCACTGACGTTATTAATTATAGTCTATTTTTTCTCTGTACCTACCTCTGATCCTCGCTTTTTCTTCTATACAACTACGCTGTTTTTAAGAGATGATTTTTCTTGAAAAATACGTATAGGTGTATACACGACAGTCGACAGAGCGCGGGTGACACGCATATCTACATATTGAAGAAGCAATTTGTTTTTTTTTAAATTTTTTTTATTACTTTTATATTATTGTTTATTATGTTTTACATTTCACCAATAATTTAAAAGGGCCGTGCCGTCACGCCGTTCGTCAACTGATGATTAAATATTATAGTATATTTTTCATATTTTTTTTTTTAACGGTACCTCATTAACGCATCTATATAAAACGGCAAGTTTTGATTACGCTCGACGTCCCAAGACACACGGACGGCGCGCAGGCGTTTTACTAAAAAGTATTACATTTTATGACACTCGTCGCAACGTTTGAAATAAAATATCAAAAAAAATAAAAAAAATACGACTATATACGGTGTATCACTTGAATGGTAACACGCGAAATATTTCAGATCAAAATAGAATTCTCTATAGAAATATTCAATCAAATTTCTTCACTTTTAAAAGTCGCGCGTTTTTTAAAAATGATGAAAAAAATCAAATTATTTAATAGGTTGTTTATTTTGAACTTTTAGTTGGCTGTATCATGTGATTTTTAAAACAGAAAAAAAACCGTATTCGTCACTTGTCCAAAAATAATAGGTAATATTGTATTTAATATATTAAATAATAATTTTATGTTAAAAATAATTGGTTTCGTTTAATTTCACATATACCTGCGCACTACGAGAATTAAAATATTGAAAAATAGTATAAAAATATAATGTATTCTTCTAAAAAATCTTCTTAAAAAAAAAAACCGTCATTCAATATGAGATGAGTCCGTTCGACTGAAATGTTTCTTGTTACCATTTGAGTGAAACTGTGCATCATACATTTTACCAAATCATTTTGTTTTGATGAATCTAGTTCAGACATAATAAACAAGATGTTTCGTATATGAGACTATAACCAACTACAATAAACAATGATTTTGGTGTAATTAAAATTTCTCGAGTGCCGATAAAATAAAAACCCAATTAAAAAATAATATAAAAAACAAATAATATGTTTCGTTTAACGTCGACATTCCAAAATATATATACATTATATACTTTATATTAGGTATAAATAATTTTATACCTCACACAATTTACGTTTACCAGAGTTCGAACACAAATATTTAGTGGAATAAAGGCTTGAGTTGATTTTTGGAATTTTTTTTTTTATAATTTTGTCTTCTGTAATTTGTATCTTTCTATTTTTTAGCCTGAGTTGCAAATGTGTATGTATTTAAAAAATATTGTATACAGTAATTAATATTTAGATTTTAAAAAATTGAATTTACTTATATTAAAAATTATACAAAAAACTCTTCCCTGGAACAAAAAAGAAAATAGCGTTGATAGTTCATTGCAGAATACAGGCTATATCACGGAAATCTAGCGCCTAAAATAATGTAATTATTAAATGGTTAACAATCATGTTTTGTTATTTTTTAGTTTTAAAACAAAATATAAAGTAGAGGAATCATAACTCTAGAAATTATTACATAGGTAGTAAAAACAACCTTATATGGTAACTAAATTGAACAGACAAAAGTAATTTCATGTGTCAGATCTCCGTGTTACGCCCTGTATGTAGAAGTACTACACTTAGTTTTTGATCCCGGGATGAGTAGCTATCAGTTTTTCAAATATAATGTGTTTTCTTTTTTTTTTGTTTTTATATTTTCTCTCTACTTTTTTTGGGTCAGTGAACACGCGACAACGACGGCGTGGAAAAAGTTTCGTTGAGAGACTTTTGCAATGTAATGTACAGAACGCGTGTATAGGCAATCGAACGTATACATGCCAGACAGTATATAATAATATATTTTGAAGGGCACTTTTATTATTTTTCATTTCGGTATAATATTTGATGACAAGAAAAAAAAACTGAAGGTAGAACTGATAGAAGAAACGAAATAAAATAATTTATTATTTATATACAATTTTAATTCCTTTTCATCATTTTAACGACCCATAAATTGTGCAAATGCTATATTGACGATTACAGGCTAGAACGGAGTTGAGCTAAGTGGAACACAGAAGTAAGACTTAATCTAAGAGCTGGGCTAAGCTATATATTTCATTAAACTGGACCAGCCCGGTCAAGACTAACATTTGACATTTACTATTGGGCGACTACGAGCTTCAAAATTTAGGTTCATACGCGAATCTAGTGCATACCTATAATAACTCTTGTTACAGTTTTGGATACTTTTATTTCTTGAATGTACTCAAACTCGATTTTTTTAATTTCCAATACCCATATATAGACTCCAAACAAAGCCTGGGGGATAAAATGTTTTGTATACACGGTTTTAGTGCGCTTTTTGGTTTTGGGGGTTTCAATATTCAGGTTACAATTTTTTTCGGAAGTATAGTATAAATAGTTGTAGTTTTCTAATAGTTTTTAAGAATTTATTATATTACAAAGAATATCTCTATAATATAAAAATTATACGATGGGTTAAATATATTTACGGGGGAAGAGGGTTTAAACAATTTGTTCATATGAAACCTAAAGTATACCAACCAAAAACGTTATTGCTATACCCGCATTTGTGAAGTAATAATACTGATAGTATGTATATGTATTGTCCATTTAAAGTAAAATTTTTGGCGTATTTCAAAAAAAAAAAAAAAAAAACTATTTTATTTTCAATATTGGTACGCGTTTATTGAAAATAATAATAATACGAACGCACGCACGCACGCACGGGACAATTTATGTGAAAATCCTCTTATATAAATATACGAGTTCTATCCTAAAATATCCTATTGCTATTTGCCGTTTCAAATCTGTGAGATTTAAAAAGGATGAGCGTAAAAAAAACCTATACATTTAATTTTTTCCCCATCACTTTTTTTTATCGTGTTCTTTAAATGTCCAAAATCTTTATTTAAAACTATGATATTAAAATATTTCCGGTTCTTTTCTCAACTTGTTAAGATAAAATTATTGTTATTATTATTATTATTATTGTTTTTGAAGTTTTTCCATAATTCGACTGTGATTGCCACATATTATAATTTGGACCCAGCTATTATGCTATAATGAATTAATGAATTATTATAATAATATTAACCCATACGTTTAATATACATAATATAGTAAATCAATTAATTGTTTCATTTCCTAACTAACGGTAAAATTTAATTGACTTATTGACTTGAGTTATAATATATATATTTTTTGTCTTAACATGTTTGGTTAGGTTGTAACTTGCTTTATAACAGTAAAGATAATTACAAAAAAAAATACACCCTGAGTTTGTGATTTTTTTTAATTTTTTTTTTTTGAAATCAGGATAAACTGTATTATTTAGAAAATTAAAAAAAAAAAATTGAAATTATCACTTAACGTGGTATGTATTGTTCATAATTACGTACTATGAAAAAAAAAAAATTATATTGATTTAAATTTAAAAAAATCAAAGGTTAAATGTTAATATTTTAATACATATCTCTTGAAAATCACTTTAATCGAAATGGACGTTATGGCAATTAAAATTTTTAAAACAAAACATGAAACTATGGAATTTTATAGACATTTATTAAGTACACACAATATTCCGTTTAAACTATTAGCCGCGCGTTTGACTATTAAAACGAGACGGCCTTTGTTGCAAATTGTTTAACTTGTCGTATTTACATATATAGAGCTGCCGCTTATAAAATACATTTTTAAACAATACGATTTTAATATCAAAACCACATTATTACAGTATACTTTAGCGAAAATTATATGAGACATAAATCAAAAACCAACAACTTTCAATGGCAGAAATTAACTGACATTTTATACGCAGTGTTGTATGTTATGCCATTTAACGGTCTTTAGTACAGATTTGTCAAAATAAAAAAAATCATCGTAAAGTAAAAATATAAAGCATAAAATATTGTCATTTACAGGCTTGGTTTCTAAATTTAGACACAGGCGTAATTTTATTATTAAAGTAGAATCAAAATATATTTTTTTACCGTATATTTCCCCGAAAAGCAGTTGAGTTCAGGAGACCACCACTGTATAGAAGATACCTAAATAATATTAATAGTAGTGATGAAGACAGGGGCGGGTCAAAGAATTTCCAATGAGAAGTGACATTCTGAATACTAATAACGAGTCAAGAGCAAATCGTAAAATTTTCTTCTGTTTTTCGTAACTAAATAATGATAATTTAAAAGCTGGATCCAAAAAATTCAATTTTGTTTAATAAATAAAACTATTTTTGTAACTTTACTAAAATGCATAATTTCATGGTAAAATTACTTTAAATATAAACACTGGTCTTTGTTTTATAAGCCAATATAAGGGATCCCTAACAAACTCCACATTCGCATGCCATTGAATGGAGTAAAACAAAACAAGACAAATTAGTTGTAGTGAATAAAATTGGCAAAGGAGAATTTTCGAAGAGTATTGAATGCTAGGAAGAAGAAAAAAATGTCAAAATACAAAGGCTATAAATACCGAATAGTCTTTTAAATCCCATAAAATAAATAAATTCCTCACACAAAAAAAACCCCCCTGAAATATGCCTGATCGTGATAATGATGTTAAACTTTGTGTTGTGGTTGTAAAAATTATACTATTTAAATGATTTAAACTAAAATAAACTTTCGAGTTTAACATAATGTCAATACAGCAACGATGGTGAAAAAAATAAATGATGTTTAAAAACTTTATTGACTATTGACGCATGTAAACACTTGAGTGAATAACTTCTGTAGTAATTGGGTTATCTGTAGCTATTGCAGTCGAACACCGTCCCGAGTTTTTTCTATAGATTCGGCGGATTGGACATAATTTTTTACTATCGACGGTACATACACGTATTGAATCGCGGTTTATAGTAGTGGTTAAAGTAATAAAGTATATCGGATATACAGCCAACGAAATTATTCAGACGATATACTATCGTAAATTATTGCAGGGATTCGTCCTTATCGCGTTTATTGTCCGCTTTGTTCGGCTGGTCCGTAAGAGTTATTCACGAAAATTATTTAAACTTTCGACAGTCAAACGTATTTTTCAGTATAGGTACCTTCATCACAAATATCTGATTATGATTAAACTTCGAAAAAATAAATGCATATTATTAAATTTTTTTTATGCTTTTTTGAGGATTCGCGCGTGTTAAACTACACTCACGAATTGATTACCAAGCGGTAAACCGGCGAGACGATTTTAATCGAGTTTTTTAATACTTCTCATGGGTATATTTATCGGTTATCGTGGCGTCATATTTTAGATAATAATATGTAATAATTTCACTTCATTTTAAAGTTGGGAGTCATGTGTCCTTATAAAACTTTTTTCCTCGTCAAATTTTCAATCTGCTAAAATACCGGATTTATTATTGATATCAAGCCTTATCAATTCTATCCCCTCACACCGCAACCATGTCAGTTGGTTTTCCATCAGTTGCATTCAGAATAAATTAGATATGTACGATTTTCGAGGACCACCAAAATACACACCTAGGACTTCTAATCTGATTAATTATCAAATCTAATAAACATGCAGAGTATTACAAACTCATAGAGTTATGGCGACACAACTATAGTTTATCATGAAATCGTCATAAATCTGTAGACTTAAACCTTATGTAGTCCATCAAAGTATAAATAATAAGAATTAGATGAGTTTCTTTTGTCAGTTTTTGCCCTATACTATATATATTCTACATCATTATTCTTCTTCTCGTCATCAAAAATCCGATTGGTTGCTGTAATCTTCACGCATCTCTTTCATAAATTCTTAAATCATTGAAACTATCTTTATCCGTGTCTATCATAATTATTGTACTCTGTCCTCCATTCTTGGCTTGTTCCTCATCCGATATAATCTAGTACGTCATCTTTGGTGATGGTCTTCGTCAAACTATCGTGATCTTATAGACACCTCAACATTCTCACCATATTAACTTAAATATTATGCCAAATTTCTCATACCCCCCATTCCTTATTTATTCTAATTAGTTCAAAACATTTTGTGACAGGATCGTATTTTAAAATACTGTTCATTTTTATTTCATTTTTATATGGTAAATTTAAAGACAATACTATTTTTCAAAATAGATCAGACAAAAGAAAAACTATCCATATAGAACTGGTTTTATTTTTTCCCAGAATTTGGTTGAACTAACAACTATATAGCTATTTTCTCTATTTTTTTATCTTTATTTCTTTCCTCGAAAGTATCAGTTAATAAACTAAAGTTATTTAAAAAAAATAAAGACAAATTTTCGACAGTTTTTCGAGAAAAATATCCATCCACGTGAATATTATATACAGATCAAATCGACAAGAGACAAACATATCAAGGCGCGCACTGATAATAAACAATATTTAGGTACTTACATAATATAATAAATAATAATAATAATAATATACGTAAAGAAAATCTAACTTGTAAATGCACGGAGATAATAAACTGGAAAATGATTTCTCTTTTCAGACATTAAGAGTACGACGACGATGACAATAATACGCACCGTTATCGGTTATAATATAATGTATAGAGTTCGACTTTTCCGACGACGACATCAATGGTCCGATAACGAAATGCTCCCCCACCCCATATTTTATATATACTTATAGCATATTATATTTACCCTTTTGACGTTATGTTTTTGATTTTTTTTTTTTTTTATTCCTGTTCGACAAAAGCCACAAACAATTCTATACTTCTCTGTTTCGAAATAGACATTTTTTTAGATTATGAGTGAAACGAGAAATGTATTAGTTTGAAAATGATGTTAATTTTATTTTTATTTTTATTTTAAAATGTAAATAAGAATTCTGCAAGAAATCTTGTTTCTATATATCAATGAGTGTAGCACCTTTTTTGAAAGAGAATTTTATCTTATTAGTAAATATAAGGTGGTTATTTTTTGAATATTCAAATAGTTTTAGTAATAATTCGGAAAAATCGGGTAAAAATGTAAGAAAACCAGGAAAATTTACAAAAATAATGTTTTTATTATTTAAAATTTTATTTTTTGTTGTAATTCTGTTAAAAATATTCGTAGAGATTCATAGAAATCAAATATTCTCCTTATATAGACGTAGTAAAATTTTAAAATATTTTTATCATTTTTAAGGTACTTATAAATATTTAAACTTTGCTAGTTTTATTCGGTAGGTATTTTGTGGATAAAATCGTTAGATCAAACAGAAATGCTTTAACATTTAACAGGAGATTTATTATAAATTTTACTTAGTGGTCAATAAGAAAAAATTGAGTTTAATGTAATATTGACAAAAAACGTAAATATTACGGCCTTTTAAAAAATGTATTACTGAACACAGAATCGTTTTTCATTAGTAATGATTAATCGTTGCATGCATACAATTTCTCTCTATATCCTACCTTCTCAATTTCTCATCTACAATAGGGGCCTATTCATCATGCGAAATATGCCCGTTTTATTTTTCTTTAATAACACTATTGTTGCTTGAGACAAAAATAGATATAATAAGTAATCAAGTAGATACCGAATTTTTCTTTTTTTCTATGGACACTTTTTAATGCCTCCTAGACAGGCTGACCATATTTTAAGATCTGTTCTGGACGTATGATTGTCTGGGTTTTTCAAACTTTACAGCATTCCATTGTCATCACATCATTCGGTCTCGCATCATTCTGTCCGTTATTTTTTTTTTTATGAAAAACCGCAACTGCGCGAGATGATTATTTTTTATATCATGTGGAAAAATAACACTTTCATTTTAGAAAAAAAAAAAAATAATAATAATAATAATAATAAATACACTGCAAATAACAAAAAATTATATTGATAACAAATATTCTATCCGGCTTTATTATGTTTGCTAGAAATCACGGTCTGCTACAGTTTCGGTCGGGAGAATAATCGCACCTACCCGACAAGCGAACAGAATGAAAAAAAACTTTACTATAATTTTATTAAAAAAGTTTTTTTTTTTTAATATGGTCACTTTACTCCAAGGGTCCATGCTCGCACGGTCTACACAGAAAACATATTTGTCACGTGTGCCAGTTTCGTTCCGAAAAGACATACGCAATTAACGTGCACCGAAACAAAAAAAAAAAAAAAAAAAAAAAAACAAAAAAAAAAGTGGTAATAGGTAAACGTATGCCACATTACGTAGGCTTTAAAATAAGATTTCAGAATAGTACAATGTTATACACAGTTATACGTGTATATGCAAAATTATGTTACGTCGATTATTCAGCAAAACTTCGAAAATCGATTTTAACAAATTTTACAGGAGAATCGAAAAAAATTGTTGGTAGACATAAAGACGTACAAAAAAAAAAACTGTTGAAATTTCGACTATTTTTCTGGATAGCCGACGATATGACGTATAATTTTGGTCACTAGAAAAAACGATACTACGCACATAATTTATACATACATAATGTACACGATTATGTAACTTTTTAACATTTAAATAAGAATGCGATGAACGACGACAATAGTGCTATTATTGTTTAGAATAGCTCGGAACGTTTAAGTACCAACAATTTGCATAAACGTATCATTTAAGATCTTACAACAAAATATACGATACAAACATGCGATGATTATCGGGACGATATGCGAAACATGAATTTATTTATATATGTTATAAAACTATACACAAATATACAAGTATAAAAATTAGAAAAACATTTGAAAATATAATACAACATTATAAAAGAAAAGATAAATTAAATTTGAACGCTATTATATAATATTTTTTCGTATCTTCTTTACGTATCTAATAAAAATCAAACGTTAATAATCTTCTCAAACAAATGTGAACAAATTTGTTTACAGTATAGAGGATTATTCGTTTTTTTTTTACTTCTAAACGTTCAATAAAACAATATTTCATCAACACAGTTTTCGTCTGGAGTTCCAAATATTAATATTCATAATCTTTAAATATTAATCATATAAATATGAATATAACAAATATTTTTACTCTCAATAAATCAGTAAGCGAGTTCGTACAGAATTAAAACGGAATACGATAAACGTATGGAACGAATTTTCTAATATTTGCATCAAACCATCATAACAGTGTTATACTTTCCGAAAGATTATATATAAATAAGTACAAAGTCTCACGCCTTGTCGATTATGACGTATCAGTATTAATTTTATTCGATTCTAGTGTTAGTTAACTATTAAGTTAAAGTGGTGGGAAGGATATAGAGCCCCCTAAAAATCGGCGATCATTCTTCTAGTATGTTCTCCTATCTTCGATACTCGCCCTGATTTTTCTATCTTTCTCTCCCCCTGTCTTTCGTTATTTAATCGCCCAGATTGATTTGGAACTTTCCGATTGAATCGTCCGCTTTGGTCATCTGTTTTATACATTCAAGCGCCAAGTATCCTTTTGCGATACGCGATGGATCTTCTCTTTAACGGCCCTTCACGTTTGGTAACATAATATTATGGCCAATCCCGGTTTTCTCGTAAAACTATTGTAACTGTTTTTCTTTCCAATACCAGAGTATTACCTGCTAGGTATATTATTTTAACACTCTTCGTTTGTTATACGGTCCGGTCTATTTCCTTAACGTTCTTCTTCGTTGCAGCGATATAGTAATCCCGATAAATGTTTACACATTTCGACGAGTCTATCGTGCATGCGACTCGAGTGTCGCTTTTACCTCTTTATTCCGCCAGTCGAACCGGACACAATGTAATAATGCTGCAATGTGGGGATTCATACATTATATAATAACAATATTATCGTACGTGTACGCAAACACAATATGCGGTGCGGTATACGTGATCTATCCACTGCTGATGCTGCGCTGTTGGTGTTGAAACGGCAAAAGATGCAAACGTATCGCGTATTATTATATACCTATAATACCTATATAGTATATATATATATATATATAATGTAAATAATGATAATACGTGCACGTAACGCGCGGTGCCGCAAACAGAGTCAAAATCGGACGTACCTAAGGTTTTTTTTTTCACCCCACCCACGTCGTCTCCTCGGTCATGTGCCACCGCAGTTACCATAGTATACCGATCGGCGATGGCGGTTGAGGGCAAAGGGGAATCGATCGTGACCGGCACGACAACTACCTATAATAATATCGCGAAAATCGATAACCGCGACGACAACGACAATGACAACGACTACGACGACGGCACATAGATATATTATAATACAATATAGTAGCATTTATAACACCTACTGTACATTATGTATACACGTATAATACGTTAGGCGTGCGTTGGCGGTGCAGTACCGAGCAACCTGAATATCATTGGGGTTGGTGACCAGTGATTACTGTATAGTTTAGCGAACAAACTGTTTCGGCCGTATGTACCTATAATAAATTGTTCGTCGCACGGCTATTTAAACCGAGTTATAGAAATCGGCAAACAATAAAATACCGTATACGCGTCCGCTGTCTGCTCGGTTACCGGTAATCCACCGATGTATAGTGGCTATTTGAACGAGCGATTTTAGCGATCGATTTTCCGCGAGTTTTATCGCCGAAACGCGCCAATTGATACTACTCCCATACGGTGGGGTAATCTCGTCAAACTTTTTTTGGAAGCCAAAACGGATAAGCGCTGTACCACCGACGAGTTACGACGTATACAATAAAATTATTGTTCCGTGTTGTGAAAGACGGCGTCTATGTAACTAATATAGGGGAGCCCGGTGCCTGTAAACGTATATCTAACCCTCACCCCGAGGGATTTCAAAAAAAAAAAAAAATAAAAGCCCGTACTGGTGACGGTAGACGTGTTTGTACTCCACGTCCCTATTTATTCTCGCAATGCGCAGGATTGTATTGGATTTTATTTCGGATTGTAATGGTGTATACATTTTTAACGAACAATAATTTGTAGCGTTTTTTCCGAAATTTTGTCGTATACATTTATACTCCAAACGTTTAATATATATTTATTAGATTCTGACCGAAACGAGGAATTACGTGTTGTTTTTTTTATATTTGCGAATAACTAAATCATAAATCTTGCTCCAATCAAAAACTTAGTAAAAACTTTCTTTTAGTATTTTTAATCTAGTTGGCGGATTGAAAAGGTAATTTTTTGATTTTCCTTTTTAGTTTTCACGACAAATATAGGAAGCAACTGTCTATCAAATCTCTCTACATAATCTCCTTTCCGACTTCTCTCCTACAATAGTGACAACCGTCGGCAGTATCAACCTTTTTTTTTTTAATTCTCGACGCTTTAAAGATTTTTAGTGCTTTTTAGATTTCTTTCGAGTGACGATTTTTACGGTAATTTTTTTTTTTTTATGATACAAAACATCATCATATCCGAATACTAAATAATATACTCGTCTGTCCGCATGTACTTATACGCATACGTTTGCCGAGCCCGTTTTTTTTTCCACGTTTGTTATAATATACTCGTATATATTACGTTATTATTATTATTATTGTCGCGCATCGTTTTTTTTTTGTTTTTTTTTTTTTTTTATTATTACTATTCTCGCACCATTGCATACAAGACGACGTGTCAGCGGCGGCGGCGGCGGAATCGCCGTTTGTTTTTACGATATCATACTTTTTACCTTATGCGTTATGTTTTTTAGCACGTGTGTGTCGACAACGACTACGTACCTATAAATATTGCGTAAACCTATATGTGTATGATAAACGTATATAATATCGTATGGTTATTTTTTTTATTTTTTTATTTTTTTTTTTTGCTTTTCGTCGAGTATAAAACGCCCGCGGAAAAAAATACAACCACATAAAATATATTATATTGCTGCCGACTTACAACAGCAGCAGCAATAATAATATTGTCGCGCGTCACGTACGATACCTATAGGTACTCATATCATAATACTAACGCATATTATCGAGTTTTGTTTTGCGGTTGGACGTAGTCGTTTTAAATATGACGCGGAAAGATTCGTGTTTGAATAAACTACAATACATAATATCGTATCAAAAAGAAACAAAAAAACAAAACATAAAAACCAAGATTCGATAGGGAGTGGGAAAGAAATCGTTAAAACTTCTACATACTTATAATATACAAACCTGTCACCGGCAAGAATGGACGATAAAAAAAACCCCGTACGCACGCACGATATTATTACATTGTAAATATCATATTATGATATTACAGGTGTGAACATTTCTAAAAAAAAAAAAAAAAAAACCATTGGTAAAAAGTACGCTTATTCAGGATCAAAAAGACAGTACTTTCACGAACAGTTAAATTCCGCAAGTACCGCTGTAAAATTTGAATTTTTCTTTACCGTCAATTTGTATGAATTTGTAAGATACCCCATAATGAGAGATAAACAAAATTATCCGGAATATTTGGCAGCTGTGATGTCCTCCTCTCTCAGGTAGCTTTAAATATATCTTTTAATAGCTGTAATTCTTGTCATACAAATTTTGATGCCAGTGACGTGAGGTGTAATAAGCATGGCTCGTAATATATTATTATAGCATTTGCATATTTTTTTTAATAGATCCTAGAGGCTAATCTAACCTACCTAAGTACATATTATAAATTTGTCTCGGATAATCATTAAGTAAAATTGTGCATTTACAGTTGTCGCTGTTTCTTTGCTAATTTTGTGTTTTCAGCGCTATATTTATATACTTACTTGTAATTGTCATTTCAAAGATAACGAAATCCTAATTATTATAATAAAGTATTTTTATATTTAATTTGTATTGATATATAATATTATGTTAACATTTATTTACGTGTCTGTTTTGTAAAGTTAAATCTGTCAAAGTTGTATAACATCAACTATATTTGTACGATACTTTTTTCACGTAATTTACCATTTTATTGTGCATATTATTTAAGCGCTAATACGAGAGTTTTTTTTTTTCATTGTAAGAACATAATAATATTATTGCGCGTATAACAACCATTTTTTTACAGCTACAAGTTATACGAGTCCTGGTTATAACTGTTTTAAGCAATAGTAGTACTTAGTCCTATATTAATGCGTATACAACACGATTTTCTTGTGACGTGAGTAAACGTGATTTCACGCGTGTACCCCCCGTAACGTGACGTAATGATCGCGAAAAAAGGTCCTTCTCCCTCGTCCCCTCTCTCGTTGCGGAATATCACAATTATTCACACGCACCGGGGAAGTGGTAGGGGAAACACACACGTTCAAAGTCGACCGTGGCGCGCGCGTGACATAGGTCGTCTCGTTCCGAACCCTTCCCCTCCCAACCTCCCCAAACACACCGCTTCGGCCGACAGAAGTCCACGACAACTACACTTGCTCACGAACATATCATATCGGCCACTATACTACAATGCCTAATATATTTAATATTATTTACAATATGTATTCATTATTGCTAAAAGATACACATTTTGACTTTTTAAGACATTTTTTTTTTTTCAGTATTTTTTTCAGCTATTTCATGCTAAAAATAAACCACTCGTGAGCAGCATAGCTCCGACATTAAATCAGAAAAGCTTCCTCAAATATTTTTTTATTAAAAACAAAAAAGTGCTGATGCAGGGGACGGGGATGCCACTCTTGTAGGTGGAAAGTCGAGAACACAGGATGCATTCTGTTATTTTATTCATATGCGTAAGCAACGATAAACCATTTCTAAATAAAATCGATACTGTGCGAACATCAGTTATATATGTTTTGAAAGCCTGTAATATTTACGATTTTCATCGGGAAAAATTACTATTAAAAATAATAATATATTAAACTCAATCTTTATTTATTATTATTTTTTTTTTTTACCAAAAAATACAACTTATAATGAATCTCCTCTGGAATCTTCAAGCATTTCTGTTTAGTCTAACAATATTTGCGTACAAATTGCATAAAACTCGCAAAATTAAAATGTCTATAGATAACTCAAAAATGGCCCAAATGTTTTAAAATTGTATCACGTATAGAAAAGCAAATATAAGTTTCTGTCAAAATTTCAAGTCACTATGAACATTTTTAACTGAATTATAACAAAAAGTCAAAATTGAAAATAATAAAAATATTATTTTCGTAAATTTTTCCGTTTTTCTTACTTTTTTTCCAATACTTTTGAAAACTGCTTCAAAATCAAAAAATTACCTTCTTAAAGTAACACATGTCCAGAAAAAGTGTTATACTTGAAAATTGGAAAAAGTCAAAGTGTATATAAGAATACAAAGCTAAAAAACATCCTCCACTCAACACATCGTGATTAAATTCATATTGAAATTCAACCCAATTTTAACACTTCATCCCCCAGCAAAACATCTCTAATTCCCAAATTTGATCTCATTTGATCCAGAAAAAGTCACTATTTTCCATGCCTAAATGTAGCGGGGAAAATATATAATACAAATAAAGACACAATATACTGTGCAATAGTCTCTATTTTACAAAAATATAAATTAGATTTTTTTTTATCAGTCGATTTGAATAGCCCTATTTTTTACAAATCAACTTATTCAATTAATGTGATTTTGTACTATTTCAAAAATTGCTCATAATGTGCGTTACTGCTGTCTAAAGTTTAGAAAATACACTTCACAAACCACCCCTTTTGTGGATTTAATCTCTTTCGAGGCAATTTTCTATGTATTATTTTAACCCACCTTCGATCCGTATACAACAGAGTACCGACTTTAAAAATGTAGAAAATTAATGTTGTGTTGTACGAGTAAACAACTGTATGTGGAATCAATAATATAACAGAATTATACTTATATAGTTCGAGAAAATAGAGTTATATTATATTATTATATTTGTTCAGCAGTCTTTCAGATTATATAATATCCGGGAACTATTGTGATAAAAAAAAAAAAAAGTTATACCTATTATTAGTGATACATGAATTGTGAATGATGTTGCCGTTTGAACAAAACATAAAAGTTTTATTCCGAATTTCTCGCAACGTGCGAGGGTTAAAATGTTTGAAAATCAGCTTAAAACATACACGGTATTTCGATAGGTTCGATAAGCAAATCCGATGATTTCGATTAAAGTGCCGTCCGGATGTAATTTTCTCGGATGACGGAACACACTGTATAGCTGGTGTACCTATGCATACCAAATAATATTATTGTGTTCTGTTATTGATATACCACGGTTCGGGTTGCGTATTTAGAGACCCTATTCAAGTTCGGCGCAATCCGAAAATGTTATCTAGTTTATTTTATACGGATTAAAGAGGTTCAAAGACTTTTATAAAACATATAACAATATGTTTTAAATTTTCCAAAAAAAATCCGAAAATGAAAAATAAAAACAGCTATTGCAAAATAAAATTTTCAAATAAATTTGTTATTTATTTTCCTAAGTGATGAAACACAACCATTCATAAATATAGACGTCATCGAAATCATAAATAACCAATAAGACAGTTGAAAATCCGTACGTTAAAATTATGAATATAGATAACTACCTAAAACCCATTAAATCAAATTTCATGAAAACAAAAATTTCTTGAGATGACATTTGAAATTACCTTTAAGTTAACCTATTTAGTCAGTATTATGAAATATAGTAATACAATGCTCTAAAAACGGAAAAACGGCGAAAATGCAAACAGATTTAAAATAAAAGTTTGAATTTTGAAATTACAGTTACACGAACCGAGTTACGTGTTTGGAAAGTATTCTAAGTATTCTTTAGACCAGCCTTAAAAAAATGCACCACGCAATAAAATCCGGGTCTACATAACAAATCTATATTGACTTTATTGGTCCGATACTGCCCCGACGGAGGCAATACAATGTCCTGAATGTAAACCCAAAACCTATTTTATACCCTAGTCCTAGTCGACAAAAAACACGAGGAGTCTCGTGTTCGCACATACCGCTTGGCCCCTAACTCGGAGATAAATAAATTACTCGGCTGTAAAAACGCGTACAGGATAATCTTAAGGATTACTATTTTTTTTTTCGGTTTTTCAACCCCGACAATAATCATAATATTATTATATCAAAAACGATATTTGCTCCCTACGCGTATGTGTATGTACAATTATATTGTTATTATTATTATTATTATTGCGCACGCGTGACTGTGCATTGAAAAATACGGTCGTTTATTATATTGGTTTTTATACGTCGGGCGGCAAAACTGATGCAATATATAATATATAATACCATCGTCGGGTCCATGCTCACAGATACCACGTAATTTCGTATTTTATATTAGAGAAATTGTTGGAATTCAATTGTTTTATAAAAATACGTTTATCGCGCTCTATAATATTATAAATTACATTTATATTATTAAAAGTGTGACCTCGACTACTATATTACTACTGCTGTACTGCTACTGCAGACTGCTGCAGCATATTGCAGCGTATTGCACGCGCGGTCTTCTTTGCCGGTACACAAATATTCGAAACGTTTTCCTCGACGAGCAAAATTATCATTATATTATAATATTTTACAATCGTAAATTATCGTCAGCTCGGAATGTCTATATTATTATATAATAAATAATTTATGTATAATTATATTATTATACTTCAAATATTTTGTAAATTGTTATATCCGTAGTTTTGTATAAACGAGACGAAATAACAAAAAAATTATATTAAATAACTTGATTAAATTAAGACAAAAACGAATTCCCGGCTAGAAATTGTAAGATGGACCGTAAGTATAAAAGACGATTTATTTTTATACCGCGATATATAAATTTCGGGAGGATTTTTCGACGATAACATAATATTTCGAAAACTGTATTTTAATACTGTAAGGTATATAATTGAGGAACAGAAATCAACTCTGCTAACCGCATGCGAGTACCCGCGTAATTCAATTAAAAAGATATTAATCGGTTAAATAGGTGTATATGTATATTTTTGATAACCCAGGGTTGGACGGTATTTTCGATACAATTCTATCTTTTACGGTTGTGGAAAGTATCGAATATCTTGTATTGCAATATTGAAATCTATGTGTCTTTATCAAGTATATCTGGATACTAATTTTGAAGTATCTTGCCCATTCTTGGATTTATCAACACTTAAAAAAGAAACGTTTTTATTTCTCACGGTGATTATTAAAAACTGGTAGTGCAATATCGTATCGAATAAATAAACAATTGTAGATTATTGACTATTGCCAGACATTTTTTGCTGATTAGCTTGATGGTTATAATATTAGCATCGTTATAAGACATGTTTATACGATTTTAACCGAACATTATAATCGTTCTTTTTCTCCGATTATGCTATTTCAGTAATGTTATTCAGTGATCAAAAGTTTAAAAAATTCAGTAACTCTGTACATTATAACCAATATTTATATAACAGTATTTTTCTTAATGCTACAATATTATAATCACTTGTATTTACTAACAATTTTTTTTGTAGTAAATTTTTTTTTTTTTTTATTCCTCAGCCTAGCTGACAGGTTGCAACGTAATCGATATAAATTTAATATTAAATCGAATAGACTATTCGACGGACAACAAAATAATTTAAAGAACCATCGTCATATACATGTGTATATGTTGTATGTGTGTATTTAAGTGTGTATGTAAACGTCAAGCCAACTTAATTCTAATATTCTAATAGTCGATATTATTTGATTTACCAACTTTCGAAATAAAGCAGGTTTAGCGCCGTTTTTGTCAATCGGGTCCTGGAATCACAAATCGTAATCGATATTTTCCGTTCGATATCGTATTGATTAAGTGTATAATAATAATAATAACAATAATAAAAGTAAAAATCCATCAGATACCTAATTTCTTCACTTTTCAACGCCATAACTACGAAGATAACTTGCAGCACGATTTTATTGTTGGTTTATTAAATGCAATTTATTTCAACGACTTTCAATAAACGCATGTACTCGACTAATAATGATGGCCGTCGGACACGGAGCGATGCAAAAACGGTAAAGGCATAAGTTTTTCTGGCGTTTCAATTGCTCGACTTACGTGTGGCGTAGCAATTTATCATTACCAAATACTATAAATGATGACAATTCGTAACACTCAACGATAAAAAAAAAAAACAAGGTAAGATAATGGGGACTGGTGCAGCCACTGGTATAGGTGGAACGTTAAGAAGGTAGGATATAGACGGGAATTTAATATCTGTGAGCAACGATAAAACATTGCTTACGAAAAAACGATTCTAAGCGGAGTACAGTTTAAAGTGGTGCTTTGTCAACAATATATATATTTTATTTTGTAGTAAAATAATTAAATAGGCTTTATATATTTTCTTTAATAAAATTTATTTAATGCTGTACCAATTTTCCCAGTTTTCCTACGGTTTTCCCATATTTTATTTTGGTTTTTCACATTTGCTGGGAAAACTCTTGAGAAAATCAAAAAATTACCTCTCAAAAGTACCTCCCTAGTGAAACTTCCGTTTAAAAACATTGCTGTCATTAAATTTTGGAGTAAAATTGCTGGTAGAAAAGTTGTGCACAGAAAAAAAAATCGTAAATTTCCCCATTTTTTTTTTTCGGTTTTTCCGAATTTTATGAGAAAACTAAGATAATCGAAAAATGACCTTCCTAAAGTACCTCCTCATGCCAATTTTTTTCAGAAAATCAGCTACACGTATAAAATCCGAGCAAGTCTTTGGGTAGAAAAAATTGAGCACATATAAAAAAAAAAAAAAAAAGTTCATATGTAGAAACGCCGTGTCCTATAGGTCACCGCTCGGTTTTCGCGAGACAAAATTTGTCTCGCGTTTGGCCGCGAATGTCACGTATTGTCATTTTAGTATTATCTTAATATATAAAATACGCGGTTATCGCTTGTTAAAATATTGTGTTCGAAATAAATCGTTTTTCGTTTTTTTTTTTTTTTTTTAAACACCGTGCGTTAATTATGAATATAATACGTGGCTAATCGTTTTCTTCAGGCTGGCGAAATATCCCGAAACATAATCGTATATTATTATAATTCGCGTGGACCAATTGTTGCTTGGCCCGTGACAAGTAACGCGACCCCTTTTAGCGAATCGTCCGGATTCGTTATTATTGTAATAGTACTATGTGTTTCCGCTGCGGTGTATCATCGCCGGTAAACGTTTTATAATTTGGAATCCGGCCAAAACGGGTTGGCATTTTGGACTTACAACTCACGGCATCTTATATGTATAATATATTTTATACGTATCGCATTGGATCTGGTCGGCCAACTTATCATACGGCGAGACGTTAACATTTCATATAATATATATATATATGTATAACTCAAAGAATATGCTTTATGCGGCAATATATTCGATTACAGAACGATATACGAGCGTGTAAGTACATAAAACGGTCTAATAATATATATTGCGAGTATGTATCGATTAATTATCATTATCTCTGGACTCTGAACGGACTAAGAAATGCATACATATTTTACAAATCTGTTTTTTTTTCCTTTACGGGAGACTGTTATTTCGCGCTATTTCGATCAGAAAATTCTTTATATTCTTTTTCACGTGGTAACGAAAATAATCATCCATCTATTTCTACCCTCTGTCACCTCTCTTTTGAATCTATATGTATGTACAAACTTTGGCATACTTTTTTTTATCTATTTATAGCACTTCGTATTTAGTATTCGTATTATATTTTATGATACACAATTTACAGTTCTTGTTTAATTAACGAAAATATGTTTTTTTTTTTTTTATTCTAGACAATTAAATTATTATGAATCAATTATCTTCATCTAGCTTTATCTAGATATATTAAAATATGTATACGACTGCAATGATATGAGCTCTTTCTAGTGGTCGTTTTCCCGTTGAGTTATTTTAATTTATAGTCCTGACGATTGATTGATATCTGCTTTTTCCATGCATTTCCTATAAATTTCATTCTTATCACTGAAATTGTGTATGTGATACTAATGAGTTAAAAAATATACTGGAGGTCTCAATTATGTCTTATTCTCTGTTACCTAGGCTATTCTTTCATGGTCCAAAAATTCTTCTCATAATATTTTTATTTCAAAAACATCTAGCCTTCTTTGTATTGTTTTTCTGAGATGTTATAGTTCAGAAAACAATTCATTAAAAAAATCCATCTGTAAAAGGGATTTTTGTTAACATTTTTTTTTTCGATCTAATTACTACAGGGCTCTCTTGGCTTTACACTGGGGAAAACAACAACGATCTCCGTACGAAATCTATTTTTTTTACCATACGGTTTATCATTGTTTTTCTTAGTGTATATTTATAAAAAAATATATATAAACTAACACACTTTTCACTACAGAGTCTTACCCACAGGTTGAATTATTATTACGTCTATATCGGTTTTTAATTTGTATAAGTTAATTATTATTGACTCATGCCTTTTTTATTTGTATTAACATAACGTAACCAATAACAACTGTCACGCATTTGGCATAATCACTCGTAATAAACAAGAGGTACGCTACGGGGGTCAAATCCACAGGAATATTATTGTATAATTGACTCCCACGCGTACTTCATAAAAACTACAATTGTAGCCCACGCGAGAAAATTAATAATCACCGGCCAGTGAACCGAAGTTAGTTGTAGATCACCAAAAGCCAGGATGCGAATAATATGAAATCGTAGCTGTTTACCTTCATCCTCTTAAAAAAAAAAAACTACCTACTATAAATAACGATAGTAATAATAATAAAAGTAAAAACAATATACACTGAGACGCATAAAAAGTGTTGTTTTTTTTTAGAACGACGACGACGACGTTATATTTTCTTCTGCCTTGTCAAATTGTTTTAAACTGATTTTCTTTTCATTGTTTGCCGAAAAAAATGGTTGAAGTATTCAATTACGTACAGTGATTTTTGAAATAAAACAAATTAAAAATATAGTAGTTTTTATTATTATTATTATTATTTCAAACTACGACTGTTGGTATGCTGAATGATAAAAACAATTAGACCAAGGATGTTAAAAAAATAAAGCTATAAATATGCCACCGCTTCTCGTCCAAACTATTCTATCCCATATATTGAACATTATTCGTTATACACTGATTATCTATAATCTTCTCTTTATTAATAAAAGGAAATGTCTGTCTGTTTGTTTGTTTCTTTGTACGCGATGTAAAGACGAATCGATCGCACGCAATGGTCTGAAAATATACGTACAAAAATGGGTGAATGGTTCCGTGTCACAGACCTAATAGTCGTTATTGAGCAAAAAGACATTCCTTACTAGGAGTCTAATATTGTGGACAAAATGATATAAAAAAAAAAAAAAACATTTTTTTTTACTTTACGATATGTACCAATTGAAACTTGAAATAACACATCATCAATCAATTAATTATATCAAATAAAGAATAGAGATAATAAGAAATAACAATTATATATTCTCCTCAGTGATTATATGACCGCTAGATATTTCTATTTTCCTTCAACTAATATCCTTGAGTCCGTAGTCCGTATATGTACCTCAAAGCTGGGTTTTCGAAATTTATCCACTAAGTGTGCCTCTCAAATGTTTTTCGGTATTTTCTATACGAACATTTTTAATTAAAAGTTATAAGCCACACATAACATTTGATAGGTTTCATTGGCAGTTTTCTCAAGTTAATGGCAAAATAAAATACACACGCGTTGTTCTAGATTTACGCTCATAATCCGACAAGACATAAAAACACATTTTACTTAATAGCATCTAGTTACCGACTGATTCAAGTTTAATCTAAGTATATTTACTACGCATGTATTTTCAACATTTACGAGGTCGACAGTTATGTAAAAACCAGTTTACTAGTAACACTATCAGTCTCGAAACTTTTGGAACTTTTCGATTAGACCTTACATTTTAGTCAATTATAGGTTATATATTAGTGACACGGATGAATGAAAAAAAAAACTACTATTAGACAATTTATTTAGGCAAGAAAGTACCTAACATTACTGAGAAATTAATTAGCGGGCATCAAATTTTAACTGAGTTGATTGGAAACTGGGAAATACGGAAAAACACATTTTTAGTTTTTTTTTTCCTTCAATAAGGTGCACGGATAAAGCCATATTTAGTATTAGTATTATAAAGTCGACAAATTATCTATGTATATTAAATAAATATATATCATATATTATTATGGTTGGAAGGTAAAATGGCGTAAGCGCCAAAAACCAAATTGTTCAAGATAGCTGAAAAACATAATATTTCAAATAAATTATATTAGTATCTTAGAACATCAAATACCAAATCTTTTTGAGATTTAATAAAAAACATAATGGGTTTTTATACGTTTTTTATGAATTGATTTTTCATAACTAATAGCCAATATAAAAAAAAATGGCACTCAAGATGTCCTATTGAATATTATTAATTTTCAAATATCAGCAGTCACGTTAACGTGTAACTTGTGTTTCGTTAAAACTTTGATTATATTAAATTTAATTATCATTATTCAATGCCGCTTATCGCTTTTTACAGTGCTAACAAAACGACTACACTAAGTTATAAATTGACGTAACCGCCAACAATAACGCTTTCGTCTTATCATGTTTTACTGAATGCCGTTTAAGTCTTTTAATTAACATTTACACCTAATTTGTTCAATCCCTTCAATTCTATGACGTTTACGACCACATATTATCATCTAATTTTAATAGATAGTAAATAAGTGATATCGATGTTTAGGTTGAATTAATCGATCTGGAATCTTGCCGTTTACGACAATATGCAAAAAATTAAATTTGAAAAAAATGAACGTTTACGCCCTTTTACCTTCTAACCATCGAATTATGTATTATGTTTATATAATATGCATCGTATATACTAGACGTACTAATAATAGAGTCGTAATCGACGTGCATTATGCAGTGTGTGTGTGTGTGTGTGTTTAATACCTGCAGCAACCGATATATTATTATAATATTATAATATGTATATATATATATAGTCTCTCGAGAGGGTGTGTAATTAATCAAATACGCGAGAACGCAAGGTCTGAACAAGCTAATTACGCTCCTTTATAATCTCCCGCGGACGGAAAATGTAAATCGAGTCGCTACACCTATATTATAATATACGTTATATCTATACGCATCTATGTCGTTCGTATACAGAGTAATTTTATGTACTTGATCACAATTTCCCGCGCGAGATTTCAAGTGAATTTGGCACCGGTGATTTTGGCGCCAAAATAAACACAGACATAATTTTCATTAGAAAATTTGCTTTATTTGGAAATGGAATCGTACAATAACAGAAATTTAATGTACCCAAAAAAAAAATCGTTCTAAAGATAGGTAGACATTGTCGGTAAGGCTTCTTATATGTATTTTATTTTATTTATTTAACACCAAAATCAAGTATGTAAAATCTATATAAATAAGTCTATCGAGTTCCTAGTACTTCTGAAAGTAGATACTTGGAACCCTCTAATCGCTAGATATTTTCTCGAATTTGTTTAGATAGACAGGGATAGCTGCGATGTCAAACGCAAGTTCAAGATGTTATTTAAAATTCTCTGTCCAAAATACAACAGGCCGCATTATAACTCAATGTATTTTGAATTCTCGCGGCTGGTTGCTTTTTCTACACTATTCAACCGTACAGTATCACGCTCTGTCACTTTTTATGTGAAAACGACCGAATACTATACTTGGACTTCAGTGGTAGCACGTGAATTTATTTTTCTTTATAAAGTAGTTTCAGTAAAATTGCGAAAAACCTCATATAATCCAAGCCCAGACGAATCAAGAACTGCATAACTATAAGATATGCCTGCAGAACTTCACCTTTTTTTGTTAACATACTTGTATATTATGATAAAGTATCACACATACACTTATCTAAATTATTAATCATGAAGCAGCTGCTTCAAAATATACCCTATTCCGCCGTCACCGTTTGACTATATCTACAGTATTTAAGTAAAATACTTATGTAACAAACAATTATTATACACTTAAGTATTGTAATACAAAATAATCTGCACTTAAATGTTATTTATTTAGACACTAGATACTCGATACATTAAAACTAAAATATTAATTTATTGGTTCTTGCATGCAGTAATCTAAAAGATATGGTAGTTATTTATATGAAACATTTTTCGAAGATACCAATAATATTTCCCCTATTTTTGTACAAGAACATTGTATTTTTTAAATAGCCGCGAAGGGGGGAAATGACCCCTTCTTTTATTCGCCTATGAGAGAGATCCTGAAAAACGAGAATAGGTATAACTGAAAAGGCATGTCGCAGTTTTTTTAATTTTTCAAGAATGACAATAAACTCAATAAGCAGTTGAAAGTTTTATAATATGTCGTTGAATTATTAAAGAATATAGATGATGGAGACATCATCTAACACTATGCAATATTATGACATTACTTATTAATGTGAAATTTTTTTTCTTTATTGGAAAATTTAAAAAATTTAACATGTGCCCTCTCTACATTTAGGGATTCATTTATAATTAAACTTAGAATGTTTTAAATGTGTAATAGTGTAACCTGACCTAATATTGAATGAACATTTTTCGGTATCAGTTCGAGCAACGTGCTTCTCGTAAAAACGTCTCGGTTTTATATTATTTATATCAAACGGCATCGCCCCCGGACGCCGGACGCGTAATTGAATTTGAGATTTAATTTCGTGAAAATATAAAAACGCCGCCACAATAATTGTGTGCGGTTTTTTTTTTTTTTTCGTTTGTCCTTGAGTAAATTTCTGTACACAAAAAATAACCTAATCCAATATATAGGGCGATATTTTTTAATCGCAAGCCAACGGTTATTATATATTTGATCCCAAAGAAAAAAAGACTACAGTCAATTTTGACAAAAACAAATTAAATTTTGAAAATCATTAATACCATAATTAATGGCACAATGGTATAACTACTAAATGGCCTAATCTAAATACCCTAAGTCATGGAAAAGCATGTTCTACTAACATGTGTACTTTTTTTGTTTTTGATTTTTTAACTATAGTAAAAAGCGCAGATTTTCTCACGCCATATCTCAAAAGATGCAAATTTTTCGCTCCATGCTTACCTATTATATTTATTTGAAATGTTTATCGACATTTACAACAGTTCGTCCATATATACATTTTTGTTGAGGAGTTTAATTAATTTTGGCTAATATCTGCAGGGCTATGAACTTGGCAACAAGGGAAAAAGCTACTATACTACTATGCTCAGAATCGTTTTTCGTTTGTAAGTACTTAACCTTCCCACCTAGACTACCTGTACTATTACGCGAAGTACACCCTTCTTTATTTCCATTCACATACGTACATATTAGATTTAAATACAAAATACAAATTAAATTTTTCCCCTGTCCCGACGAAACACGCTGCTGGTCACAAAATATCTGCCGACGAGAAAACAAAAAAAAAAAAATGCGCATAATAGAAGGCACCAGAGATGGGAAAGATAAATTGCGTCCGTATACGTGGACTATAGATAACACCGTTGCAATGGTATACGCCCACGATTTTAATTTTGCGATATTATTATTATTTCGGGAAAACGACGACGTAAAATATATAAAACTTACTCGTCCCAGCGATAAATCAGCTTTTTGTCGGCGGCAAACGTGCGTTCTTCTGTAAAATCGTCATAATTCAAAAAAAAATATTTAATAACAATAATATAATATGTTAGACATACGCGTGATAAAGAATATCGTCTATTTATTTTTTTTACGGTTTTTTTTTTTTTTTGTCGTATTGCAATAAATTCCACGAGTATTATTAATCCCGATCGATCGTTTTTTTTTCTCAGAAGACAAAAAAAAATCATCCAGTTATTTGTTAGGTAGATACCTACAGCTATACTATAAAAAAATAACGTTGTTGTCATATAACATTATAATATTATATTCGGAAAAAATATACAACGAAATTAGCATATTTTTTATTTTTTGATAAAACGTCGCGGTTTGATCGAAACGACGACGGTAACGATTTTGCATAATATTATTTATTCAAGAATACAATATAACGTCGTTGACATCGTCGTCGTTGTTTTGAGGGGTGATTTTTTCGTCCAAATTTTCTTGAAAATACCAACTATATTATACTATACGAATTGCGTCTGTTTATATTACGAGTAAATAGATATGTATAGGTAGTAACACGAAAATCTGAAACCTGAAATAAATTTTGTTCTGTTTCAACATAGGTTTTTTTGTTTTCTGGTAATAATTTGTGAACATTTCTTTATGATTCCTTTGATATATAATTTCTTTTTTTTTTTTTTTTAATGAAAAGTGAACAATTCAAGTCCTTTTGAAAAAATTGTTTTTGAAGTACCAAGACAGCCGATGTATAAATTGTAAACGTATTATAAAAGGCAATTATATGATTTAAAAATTATGAATTGTCGTTAATTCTCTACAATTTTTTTGAAGTTTACGATAATTTTATTTGTTTTTATGGCCACTAATAAATATTATCGATTCACGAATTTGTCTAAGAAAAATTATTTTTTCAACAATTTTTGTAAATGTCAAAAAACTTTTATAAACTCAACGAGTAAATAATTTGGAAAAACATATTCGTAACGCCAGCATTTTGTTTCGATGCATATTTCTGTGGCTTGGTAAAAGAAGTGCCATATTTTTGTCAATTTTTTGAAAAAATCAGTTAGAAATAAAAAAAAGAAAAAGGTGTAAAATGTTTTATTTTCTAAATGAGAATTGTTTAAGTTTTTGTAAAAATTGAAAAATCACACAAACATTTACATTTAATAAAATACACGGAGCCTTATGGAAATTAAAATTATAAAACCCATTTCCCAACAATCACAAACTGTGACATTAGCCCTTCTTGCACCAAGCCACAGATTTATATACTTTAATATATCAAAGTGAATTTTTAAATTTAGATTTTCCTTTTTTTCTACAAAATGCCTTGTGTCAGTTTAGTGTAATTCTAGTGTTACCTAAGAAAACTTGGAATAAACTGAGACAATTTCCGTAACACCCACGCGACCGGTTTTCGTCAAAACATACATTGAAATTTGCACCGAATACTTTTTTATATGCAAACATTTTCATTTGGTGATTATAATTTCTAAAAAAATGTTCTTTTTTTTTTATTTGACGTTATTTAGCTATTTTTTAAATGTGTGTATTTAAATTAATTTGCAATCAAATAAAATCATTATGTAATCATGTAACTATTATATATATTTTCGTCGTTATTTCATTTTCAAAACTCTTCGCATGATTTTTATGTTAGGATTTTTTTTTTTTAGAACCTCTACGGACTTACAAAGTTCGTATCATATCAAAAATGATATGGACATATTTCGCACGGTGGGTGGGCGGGCCACTGTTGTAGATGAAAAGTTGAGAAGGTGGAATATCAAGGGGAATTTAATTTATATCTGAGCACAACGGATACTCTTTGCTAAGACGATTCTGAGCGGAGTTTGGTTATACGTATTTTAAAAGGCCGTAATATTTACGATTTAAAAATAAAAAATTTCGTAGATAGTATTTTATATAATAAAGACAATTAGTTTCTACGTTACGTGCTTCTTATCAATTTGTGATCAGTACTAATTTAATTATTCGGTTTCGAACGATTAAATAGTCCTATAAAAACGTACGTAAAATTATTGTATTGTATTTAAATATGAAAATTCGCAATTTAATATTTTACTATTACCTATATTACTTAAAAATCACTCAAGTTTTAGCGATGAAATAAATATGCAAGTATAGACAATACTTAAAATGGAGAATATAATAATTTTCAAGTCACTTTACATTTACACAATATTTTATAACAGCAGGTATATTTTTGATTTGTCGGGATAAAATCGTACGCGTGATAATGATTGTTATCACATAATATTGTGACGTCGCGCTAATCGTCTCCGTTATATTCTATTTATTTTGCCCGCGGACGACGTCCGCGCGCGTACATCTGCGACCCGGTGTCACTGTAGCGGCTGTGTTTGTCGACAAAAAAAAAAATTAAAAAAAAAAAAAAAGAAACCGCCACTGAAAGCTTTTTTTCTCTGGTTTTTTCTAACGGTCTGCGCCGGTCGTATAATCCGTTCCGCCCGCGTGCGTCTAAACCGCGCCCCGTTATATTATATAATATTATTTCGCTGTAAAACCCCGAAAAACAAACGAAACCGCCGGTATAGTTATTATTATACCCGAAGAATGTACGTATATATACGAGTACAGTTAATTAAGGGCCACGGCCGCGGCGGCGGTGGCGGCGGCGGCGTTCTTTGACGACGAGGACGGCAGAAAACGGACGGGAAAACGCGCGTAAATTGTGGCGACCGGCTCAAAACTGTATAATAATAATAATAATGTCGGCGAAGTATATACACATTTTAATATACGGACTCGTTTGAAAGGCGGTTAAAAATGTGGTTTTATAATATAAACAAGTAAATGCGTATGTATACACACAGGGTGTTCGAAGGATTTTTCCAGAGCTATTAATGTTCAATTTTTTTTGTTTAGTTTTTTTAAATTTGATCTTTTTTTTAAAAAAAAGGACCATTTAGATAAAATGTCCTCAAACGCTAAAAAGAAAAAACACATTTTACAAAATTTTTAAAATAGACGTTTTGTAAAATAATATATCATTCTAAAAATGTTACCCTGCCATACATTCATATCTGATCAACAGTTTCTCAATAAAGCCGGTTTTAGTTTCTAGTGAAAAAGTATAAAATCCGAGACTATTGCGCAACCCTTTATAGGGAATAACTTGATGTATCGTATTATAAATTGAAAATTTTATAAATTAAAACGGATATTGCGAAAAAAAAATTGATCACATTTATAACCTTAAACATTAACATTTTTAGAATTATATCTTTAACGAAACTAATATTTTGACAATTTTCTAAAGTGAATAGGTAAAGTTATTGTTATTATTATTATTATATAAACATATATATATATATATATATATATTTTTTTTTTTCTAATTTAATTTCTCTCTAAATAGACGTCCCTCCTCCTCAAGGAAAAACAGATTGAACGAAAAACTAATCGACTATAGCTCTAGAAAAATCCGTCAATCACGGTGGCACACTCTGTATACATATACTCGTATTGTGCGTATAGCTCGACGGGTAGTGCTTTTATGCGGTGGCCCGGTGTAATTTCGTCGGTCCGAGAAGTAATATTTCGCGTTATTGTATCATATTATGGCTCGACGGGGAAAATATTGTCCGAGCGCCATATTACGTATACATATGGTAGGTATATGTTAGGAAAAATGTCGTTAAATATCCTAGACAATAATAATTAAACGAGTATACGTGGACCGTAATGTTGTAACGATCGCCTCACCATCGTCTAGGGAGAAAAAAGACAAAAAAAATGTGCATATTTTAATTTAGTATGTACGATACAGAAGTATGGGAAGGGGTGGGGGATTTCACAATTTTCCGTTTTTCAGAAACTCATCTTATCGTCATTGGTAAATATTTGTAATTACAAAATTTCCTTAAAAAATATAATATATTCATTTAATGGCGATATTGAAAATTATAAAATCAATATTTTTTTTTACTTTTAAAAAGACCTATAAAACAAAGAAATCGTAGTGCAAAGTTCTAGAAAATATGTCCATAAAAAACGGTAAATAATTCCACTATTTCATATTCCAATATAGGGATACATATTATAATATACAACTATATAGGATTCACACAAAAAAAACATCAAATTTCTACCGGGAGAAGAATGGTTATAACTCCCCCTCCGATTGTGCAACTGTAACACTATACTATTGAATTTATGAGTAATTACAGTTATGCTTACACAATTCATACCGAAAAAGTGGAGAAGAATTATCGTCTGAAAATGAATATGGAATTTATAACTCTCTTATCTTTAATATATATTTTTTTTTTTAGAATCTTTATCGAAAACAGGACGGGAAAAGGGTGAAAATCGAAAGTTAATACTCGTTTAAGGTGCACGCGCATATAGGAGTAGTCAAATGCTACATTTGAAAATTACATTAAATAAATTCGCTTACAAACAATTACATATATTGCGATTGAAGAACTAAAAGACCCCCGTAAATTAAATTCACTTAAAATCCACCGATAGAAAATCGTTTGGCGAAAAAAAAAATCACTCAGTATTATATTTAGCCAGTATTATGTTAAAGACCGACGCCGTCACTGCGGGAGCGGATAACATTGTGCGATGTTTTGACTAAAAGAAAAAACCGAGAGAAAAAAACATAAGCTGCTCGTATATATAAAAAAATAGCGCGAAAAAAAAACCCGTAGGAAAAAGGAAATTACTCTCGTAACCGGGCGATGGGCGCGGTATACCGGGAAAGTATTTTACGCTCTCGTTTCAGTGCGAACAACCGAAACGCGGTCGGTCTATTTCGTGCGCGATGCACTGCGCGCCGAGTGCACAGCGAGTGCAAAGTTTTTGGAAACGCGTTGAAGAGAAAAACGACCACAAATTATACTTATATGTACCCACTATAAAGTCCCTAAGTATACACACTATATTACTTATTATACTTATTTTTTCCGAGTCATTACTGTGAGTAGGTATAATATTCATTGGAGGTGGGTTTCTTATCCCCGTTCCACTTTTCTCCCTCGAGTAATAATAATTATACGCTTGAATTATAAAAAAAAAAAAAATTAAAAATCCGTTTGCCCCTTCACGTATTTATTTGTATGTATAGGTATAGCCGGTAAGTAGGTACGTATATAATATATAATCTGGCGGTTAGATCTCCTTATATGTATACATATATATATACTATAAAAATACCTACTATACCAGCCGGACGTTGACATTTTTTTTAACTCTCCGAGAAAAAAAAATTAATTCACATTATATAAAAAAACAAGAGAAAATTAGGTATAATGAACGAGATTTAATAAAAAAAAAATAATGATTTTAAACCCAACCACCCGCGTATAAATCGCGCGCTTTGAAAATAATAATAGTTTAAAACCGAGCGAGTATAATTTAAAAAATGCATACAATAATAATAATATAATGAATCGCAAATATACAAATTATTATATTATTATTGTAAAAAACAACGGCCACGTTCCATACCTACCTATACGATGTAGCATAATACGAAAGCTTTTTTTTTTCACAAACCGAGTTAATCGTTAATAATTGAACCTATTATTATTATTATTTTTTTTTTTTTTTTCATCGAAACCGTCCCCGCATTAATATTTCGCTAATTTTCCATATTTACTATATGAACTCGTTTTAAAAAGAGTATTGAAATGAACGAGAAAATAAATAAACTTCCGAATAAAAAAATGTCGATAGTGCCGATGGGTTTGCCATTGTTTTAGAAAGAAATTTAAAAAGCAAGATACATTAATTTATTCGTACGCAAAAATAAACCATTGATAAAGGAACACAACTCTAAACGATATTTAAAATTAAAACGATTATTAAAAATAAAAACAAAACAACTACATTAACCTCAACGTATTTGTTTGTATCGACTACCAAGCATAACTTATAATAGACTCCGTGGTAAATTTCCAAAAATTTCTGTTTGGTCAAACATTTTAAAAAATTTTAAAATTGTTAAATGCCTATATAAATAGTTTAAAAATCGCTAGAACGTTTTGAAAATTTAACCCCGTGTATAAAAGGCTAATATAAATGTTATGTGAAAATATCAGGTCTCCAATAAGACAATATTTAATTTTGAAAAAGATAATTCGTTGTAAGATTTTTGGTAGAAAAATTCGAAAAATAATTAAATTTATATCGTCGTAAATGCGTCTGTTTTTCATAATTATTGTTTATTTATTTATTACGGGACTAGTCTAGATTACAATGTACATACTAAGTATTTATTCAGTAAAATATAATATAACAAATATATATTTAGAATAATAAAATGTTATGAAAGTTAATTAAAAAGTTAAATCAAAAGAAGGGTCAGTATTAACGATAAGCATAAGAAGGGTAATTGGAGAATGAAGAAGGTAATTAAATGAAGATAAAGGGACATAGAAAGGAATTGATGAACGTGTACGATGGCAAGGAACATTAAAGGTGATGCGGAATAGAAGCTCGGGGCAATCAATTTTAGAGAAAAGAATGTTAGATAGGAAAGAAATGCATGCAGAGTGCCGACGGTCAAAGAGACTATCCGTGGATAAAAAGCGTTGGACAAGGGTATATGCAATTTAAATGTATGTAACAAAAGGTATTGGTGGAAGGGTTCCAGTGCACAGAACCATATTCGAGTATAGGACGCACTAGAAAACAAAGAAGAACTTTTAAAGGAACAACCAAAGAAAATTCCGTAGACACCCGATTAATAAAACCAAATAGTTAGAAAACCTTACAGTAGATTATTTGGATATGCATATTAGGGCATAGAGTCTGTGTAAGAGTGAAACCTAAGTCTTTTACAGAGTTGCAATTTCCAAGGATATGTTATTGACAGAGTAAGTATACTTGACTATAAAATTGGTACGACAGAATGACATAACTGAGAATTTCGATATATTTAAGACAAAGCCCATGACACAAAACGTTGAAGGTCATTTTGAAGAAGCTGACAGTCGAAGATTAATTTTATGCAGAGGAAGAGTTTCATATCATCAGCGAAGATGAGAATTTTAGAATGATATAGAACCGAGACAGCTGAGTTTATAAATATGGAGAATAGTATAAGAGAGAGTAGTAGTACACCAAAGTGAAGTGCACTGAAAAAGCAGCGTGGACTTTTACACATTGTACTTTGTTGACTAGATACGATTCCTATTCTGTCTATTGCTGTTATGAGGTAATTGTAATCAACACGGTCGAATGCCTTGGTGAAATCAATATATATCACATCTACCGGACAGTTGTCACGAAAGACATCGATGATATATGAGTGAATACTGAGGTAACAAGTTGATCTTCCTGGATGGAAGTCGTGTTGTTCATCAGCCAGAATATGATTTAATGAAAGGCGGGTCGAATTTAGTACAAGTGTCTCAAATAATTTAAATAAGGAATTATTATGAAAAATAAAAATCAAAAATTACTTTTCCAATGCACCAACCAAATTCAAAATACTACTTAAAAGCTCGCTGTCGTATTTTGATACTCGTATAAGCATTTGATTCTGGTAGGAAAGTTGTTTACGGATATGAAAAAAAATAAAAAATAAAAAACCGCAAACCGATACCTCGCTACGCTCAAAATCTAAAAAATATAACCAATCCTTGTTTCGCTTAGAATCTAAAAAGGATGTGATGTATTCTATTTGTAAGACGACTTTACAAGAAAAACGTGTCGTTTAAAAGAGGACGTGATGCACACGCACGACATAACAAATTTGCGTTCACCATCGCATACCCATAATTTTGTGTTGTCGATTTTAATATTAAAGCGAATCGACCTTTTTATCGAACTCTGTGGCGAGAACATTATCCGCATTTGTATAAACGTCGGTTTTGTTTACGATATTTTAATTTTTAAACAAGATACGAGCGTTTTAAAATCGTGATATTACGCATACTATCGCTAAAAATTTAAATACCGGGGAGGAGGGGAACCCCCGAAGTATACAAACACGGATAATATGTTATTATACATTTTGTTTCGATAACAGGTCGATTCGCTCCGATATTAATATTTTAGGCACGAAATCGGTCTGCGCTGAAATACGCCATATCGTGCGTTTGTTAAACGGAGACTACAGCAACGCATGCGTGGGAATCGTAGAACATAACTGATTAGTTAACATCACAGTCTTTACGTTGGAAACGGTCACCAAAACGAAATCGTTTTTATTTCAAAAGAAAAAAAACTTTTTGGATACGAAAAACACCCATCGAATCAACGTACTTTTCCATACGACGACGTTGTAAGATAATGTTCAAATAATCTTTGCACCAAATTTCGTGACGAACGATATTGACCGTATTACTTTTGTTCTCGTCGAAAATCTATATGTTGTTGCTATAATTCGGGTTTAAAAGTCCTGAAAACTATTCAAAAATGCTCCAAAAAAAATTTACCAAACATTTTCAAAACAAAATAACTTTTAGTGAAATATCCTTAAAAATATGACGCAATAAAAATAATAAAAATGCAATATAAAAGTTTAATTTTTTTAAATGAAACTTGTTCGTGGCCTTCACCACTGCTGTTAATAAACATAAGAACAAAACTATCGAAATCGTCAATTTAAACAATCTGTTTTAATGTAAAATAACCTAAAACCTATTAAAGTAACGGTCGCGAAACAATATTTATTTTCATATTATTTTAAAGTGACTAAATTTTGGTTATTTATTCGTAAAATATACTTATATTGCACTTAAAACTAACAAAATGATCGAAAAAAAGCTCTAAAAGTGGAATAAAAATAAAGTTCCTTTTTGAAGTATTTGTCACATATAAATTGAATTATGTAGATAGTTGGAAAAAATTGTCCTGCGAGTAGATCACCCCCGTAAAAATATTACTCACTGCCATGAAATCCGGGACTTAGTTCTAAATACAACTGTTTCCGAGTATTCTGCATTGAAACTCCATTAAAGAAATAGTCAAATCGATCGGATTCGATCGTTCGGTTTAAAAATCGTACCTTGTATATTTACATGGATAAACGTTAATTCGTAAAAAAAAACGAAAAACACGATTGCTTTTCGAGTACATTTTAAACGTTTGTATAATATTATTATACTCGGCACGGTGTAAATTAATTAAATGTATATTATAAGTACTTTGTATATATATATATATGTTTACAATACAATTCTCTACACGAAAAAACCCCTAAAAAAATAAAATAAAACAACGACACTTATTATTAAACGGTTGGTGCAACAAAAATATACGTCCACGCGTCCGTCTAAAAATCCATTCGGTACATTTATTTTGTAAAAAAAAAAAAAAGACAAAAAGAGGAAAATATATAAAGTGACATTTTTAGTATAGCTTATTATTTTGCACGCGCCGCCGTTATTTTATTTTATTTTTTTTCCGAAGAGAATATAATAAATTATCGCGCTTAAACTTAAAGTCATTTTTTTTTCAACAGTTCGACGACTACGACGGCGATGATGATAAAACGACGACGCCATAATTCACTGCTACACAGTGTCGTCAATAAAACCGATCACGATGGTTCCCCCCCCCCCAAAAAAAAAAAAAAAAAAATTAACTATATTATATTATAAACCTAACATAAACAAAACGATTTACACAATTTTTTTTATTTATTTTTTTAAGGGGTAGTAAACGCAGCCCCGCAAAAGGGTAGGCGATTCACAAGGAACGCATGTAACACCGTTTTCCGAAACTTTGAGATTTAGACTACCCAGTTGGCAATTAATAATGGATAATATTTGATTCTAAGATCCGACAAAACTAATATAATTTCTTGTTATGTTATTATCGTCAAATATCTATTCTTAAATTAACGGACAACATAATTTTAGTAAAAATGTCTACAACTATTTTAAGTCAGCAAACTTTTTTCAAATTTGTCAACCTCCGTCGATGGTTTTCGCGAACGCCGGCTCTGCCGTACAGTGCTTATATAACGTGTAGATGTAACGGGAAATTTTCGGTGAAAGAAACGTACACTATTATCGGATCGAAAATATGAATGCTTTTTTGCTCGATTAAAACACTAAAAACAACCGTCGTACACCGTAAAAAGATAAATTTTAAACATTTAAATAACAAAAATAAGAGTTAGCTAACATAATAGTTATCTAGATAAAGATAAAAGATAAGTACATAACAATATTTAGCTATCTAGAAAACCATAAATAATTAAGAACTTTTTATCTGTACAAAAAGAAAAATGTTCTTAATTCTTTTTTATTTCGCTCCAAAGGCCATTGTAATTGTAGGCCTTATTGCTGCAGGACCTATATACATAAGCTATATAGTTATATAGGTATAAACTATAAACTAATATATTGAAATATTGCGCATACTTATTAAACTATAAATGTATTGTGTTCATTACATTCCCGATTCAAAATGTACTGGATTTGATAGAAATCTACATTTCATAAAGGTCGTGCGATCGATTGGTGTGGCTTAATAATAATTAATTTGTTGAACTGTATATGAATATGAATTAAAAATCTTCAGCCTATTACCTTGATAAATATATAAATTACGATTTGTAAAAAATATTCAGATATCCAAACGATTCAATTATTTATGAACTTATTTCTCGTTTATCTATAGATAAGATAAATTAAATAAATAAAACTATCAAACAGATAAATCACGACACTGTAAAACAGTAAGAGTTCTCATTGTTTTTCACGGTGAGAATTTAAGGTCTTTAATTAAAACTACGCTATTTTTACGAACAATTTTACAAACGTTCCGCGTTAAACGCGCTCGTGACAGGATTTCATAACGCAGGTATTACTCTTGAAGAAATTTCTAAAACGCAATTATATTATGCACTCGGGTAACTCGTATGTGAATTTAGAATATTATCGTGGAATATATTATAAATAATATATACGAAATAGTCGATAAATTTAATTTATTGCAAAGAAAAAAAAATCCTCTTTGAATAATTGATACGTAATTTAAAATTCACTGCGTTGAATGGGGGGGAGGGGATAGGGAAGACTGGTATACAATCAAATTATCGGGAGGGGTTTTTTTTGTTTTTTTTTTTTTTTATACTTTCACGTGAAATCGTAAAAATAACAATATCACGTACTACGATCGCACTTTTTATTGGATATTTCGTGTCGAATATTATATCAGAGCCTAAAATTATTCCCAATAATAGATGGGTAAACCAGACATCGATTAATGCGACTATATTAACGACGGTTTTTTCGCATGTTTTACAAATAAATCAGCCACGAAAATAATACGTATATGGCTGTTCTTCGTGGAAGCATGTGAAACAAGTATACGCCAATTCAGTTAGGGCATCGTGTTAAAATGAGGCGCGAATTCGATAATCCGGGGCGCCGGTATACCGAAAATACCGTACGTTACGTTCAGGTGCGGGGAACTCGCGGACTCTCCCGACCGGCTCGTTAGAGGTGTTATAATAACGGTGCGATAATATTAACCCGCGGACGTGATTTCGGCCCGGCCGGGACGCGCCAGCGCCGGCGATCGGAGATAACTCGTTCCCCGTCTCTTCCGAAGTTTTAATACATACGTACATAGAATAAGTGATAATAGATAGCGGTTTGTGCGGATATATTTAAGGTTTTCGCGCGGCCCCCGAAAACCGTTGCGCGCCGGGCTCGAAAGGAAATGCCGCCGGTCCGAAGAGTGTCGCGGATCATTAAACGAATACACAGTGTTTATTATTATTATTATTATTATTATTATTATTGTTATTATTATTTTGCGATATTATTCGTGTGCCAACTTGTTGAAAGTCTCGGTTATACGCGCCGCATCACCGGTGCAGCGGCCCGGGCCAGACGTACCGTGGCGTTTGCGATCCAGCGAGGATTCCGATACCGCCGTGATAACAGGCGCGATCGTTATCGACGAGGGTTTCCGAAATCGATGGGCACGCATAGTCGTCGCCGCGGCGCCGGGGGAGGTGGGAAAAATCCGGTCTTTTTACGCCTTGTTGTTTCGTACAAATTACGAGTCGGATATTATCGTCATTCGTCTTGTATGTGCACGTCGATCGTCTCCGCGCCGGTCGCGAGTCCACCGAACGTCGGATCCCCTTGCGCGCGACACCGTATCGGAAGAGATTATTGTACACCGTCCCCGCCATCAAACCATCCCCCGCGGTGAATGACCGCACCGCGTTTATCTAAAGGATATTTATCTAGAGGTATTTTTTTTTTTTTTTCGGTCGGTTTTTTGTGCAACGCCACCGGATACCTATTATTATTATCATAATTATTATTATGGCGGACGATTAGAGAGAGAAAACCGACCGCGACGAAAATATCGGTTTAAAATTTTATAGTTAGACGGCGGAAGGGGGACGGTAGACTGGAGGTTGACGATGACCGCGAGAGGGAAGGGGGAGGGGGAGAGCGAGGGAACCCGTAGGACTTTGAAATCCGATTCTGCTGCGGGCGCTTTCCGAGTACGGAAACGATTTTAGACCGTCCACTAAAATGTTTAGCAGCGCGCGAACAATTATTTATTCGACCGATACATTTTTACAATAATAAATTATTGTTATTATTATTTGTTTTTTTCCCCCGTAAAAATCGTTGTATAACGACGACGAGGATTCCGGCGCGGTCTTGAACCACCGGCGTGCCGGTCGACAAACACGCGGAAGGTCTTTGGACAAATCAATAGCGGCGGGGCGGCGAGGGGTGGGTGCGCAGGGCACATCCCCGCAGACGCAACGGCGAGCTACCCTCGCCCGCCGACGGCCGGTCGTCGCGGTAAGCCGGGCGTCCCTCTCGGAAAAAACCCCGCCTCCCTGCCACCGCCTCACCCGCACCAACCACCGCGGGCCGGGCGCGCGGCGCGGCGGGGCGTACCGCGACCACTGCGCCCCGTAGCGCGCCCGAGCCATATACGTAACGCGCGCCGCGACCGCCGGGGTGCGCTTTGCTCGCGCGGAAACCGGGAAAAACCGCTGCCGCCGCCGCCTTTGCCGCTCCCGATTATTATGTGTGCGCGCCGCGCCGACCAGTGTCGCGCTGCTACCAGTGCCGGATCGCCAGCGGACCGACGTGTGCGCGCTCGTTCGCCCGCCCGCCGCCGTCAAAGCCGTCAGCCGCCGCCCGCGAACTTTTCGCCCGAGTGCGTGCGCGCCGCGATTTCCATCGCGGTATAATATTTTGTTAAAAAAAAACGCCGATAGCACGTTTTCGAAACGTACTGTCAGTTTTTTGTACAAATTTCGTGCCATATTATTTTTTATTTTTTATTTTTTTTTTTTTTTTTTTTCTGAAAAATTGTGTGAAAGTGTGAAAAATAACGTGTCATTAGTTTTAATTTAAAAATTAAATTTGTTTGTGGTTTTTTTTTCTCGGTGTTTTTCAAATCTATGTGCGCGATCGCCCACGTGTGTATATATATACATAAATAGACGCCATGTAAAACGGTTCACGCGCGCGAAGGGGGGTGCGGAAAAAAGCCACTCGTAAAAACACAAAACCGCCACCGCCGCCGCCGCCGTCGTCGGTAAAAGTTAATTAAATTTCTCTCGACTGTACACTACACCGGTGTGTGTGTGTGTACACCATAGACACACACATTTACGCCGCGACTACACAATGCGGCGGTACTTTCGAACGGTCGACACGCCGCCGTAATAATAATTGCCGAGTAAAGTGGAGCGTGTAGTGTGCCTGCGTCCGAACGGTGGCCGTTACCGGTCATAGTTAAACGGAGAAGAGAGGCGTTTTCGGGGGAAAGAAACAACGAAAAAAAAAAAAATCAAACAGACATACAAACAAATAATATTATTATTATTATTATACCCGTCAAACAACGCCCCTGCATGTATACACACGACGTAAACGACGGCGGGCCGAATCGATTTTACTGTTAAATTTGCGGGGGAAAAATATAAAAATAACACCTCTCTCTTGTTGCACGACATCGATTTTCGTTATTATGCTCCGCGGCAATCGTAGCAGCACTACGGGACGTGAAAATATGCACCGCACCGGCGGACTCCGTCGTCGCCGCTCCACCTTCACCGTCGTATTTTCCGACAACAACAATTATAATAATTTCGGGACATTTTTCGCCCTTGCCCTGTCGACGGAAGCCTGACGTTTCACGCGTCGCGTGCGTGCCGTTACGCGCGTTTTTCGCAAGTTTTTTTTATTGTTTTTTCGTTCAACGATAACGGAAAAAAAAACCACAGGCAACGCCGCGGCCTCTCGTCCGGTACCCGGATACAATATCGTAACATCGGATATTACGGTCCGTCGCGGATACACCGGAAACCGGTCGTCGCCGCCGCCATGACGTTTCGAGTCCGCAAAGGTAAGTAATAACCTAACCGATAACATTAATTAACACCGCGTTTGTTTGTTTACGCGTGACGACGTTCTCTGAAATGTATACGCGCGCGTGCACCGCGACTTTTGAACGAGCACGTTTTCGCGCCCGAATTGATTCCCGCTGGTCCGAGTGCGGCCGCGGGGTGTTACGGCGACTGGATTTGCCGTCATTGGCCGATATCCAGTGCGCGATTACGTGTGTTGCGACGGCCACGCGCGGCACGGGTGTCGAGATGGGTGGCGGCGCGCGGCACGGGGAATCCAGAGATATAGCTTATGACAGTAATTTATCATTATCGTCTGCCGCGCGCGGAACGCCGCCGCCGCCGCCTCGATTATTTATGAAACCGAGTCATTTCGTGGCGGCTGCGGCGTCGTCGGCGCCCGGGGGAGGAGGGGTGGGGGGGNGGGGGGGGGGGGGGGGGGGGGGGGGTTCTTAATTCACACGCCTAAATATTTATTCTACGCCGGGAGCTTTTCTAAAAGATTAACTTTTAAAAAGCCGTGTATAACTATATATATATATATATATAAACTCCCCCCGTGGGGGGCGAAACGTCAAAACGAAATCGCGGGACTTATAAACGGATACGCATACTAAAAACAACACGTTCCGCGCCAGATAACATTGTACGCGGAGACGATTTATTATAAAAAATTACACGCGCGCGTTTAGAGAACGTTTTCATAATGTAACTATATCGTAAAATACTCGACAACGACACACAATCGTTAAGTTTAATTTGATTTTTTTTTTTTTTTGACATTTCAGCGACGGACGCGATTATAATTATTATTACAAACGGCATTTTCGGCCATGGCCGAACCGCAGTGGCGATGATGAGCGAAACAACAGTGACCGACTGTATTAGTATTGTCACGCCGAACCGGCTTTAGCCGCTGTCCCTGCCGACATCATGGAACCGTCAGAACTGCAAAATCGGAACGATGGTGGCAGAACGGCTAATTCGACCGCCGTGGCCGCCACGAACCAACAGGCCGTAGAGGCGGCGCTCATTGAGTTTATCGAAACAATGACGCCGCGCGTAAATGTGCTGGAAGACGAGGTGACGTACGCGTGGCGGGCGTTAGACCTATTGTCCGACCAGTATGTGAAGATGTGGGAGCGCATCGAAAAACTGGAAACGATCGTCCAGAACCAACAGTCCGTCATCGGGCAAATGGTCCGGTATTGCTCGTCGGAGCCTGTAACAAGGCCATCGACCGCGATGCAGCAGACCTCGTACATGGTACCGCAGCCGCAGCCACAGCCGCCGCCCCTGGGAATCGTTCACCATTCCATCGGGTCGTCCTGCGTATTGTGGGCCGACTCGGACAGGTCGACGGGCTGCGGTAGTAGTAGCGACAGTAGCAGTAAAAAACCGCCGTCGGACCTAAATCAGGGAAGCGACGGGGATTACAGGGCGTACGGAGATCGGTTGATGGACGACGACGACCTTGACGACGACCCGGACGACCCGAAAATGGATTCCATTGAGTCGGCCAAAGAGATATTCGAGAACATCGAACAGATGGAACGGAATATGCGACAGCTGTACGCCGAGGCGCAGTTGGACAGCTGGAACGACGAGACGGAAAGGGCCGAAGAAGCCGCCCGGAATTTGTATCCGCTGGACAAACCTCTTACGTCATCGGTGGGTGACTTGCCGCAGCGGCACGTGTACCCGTACACTTCGCCCTCACTCCGGTCATTGCCAACGATTCCTCAATGTGACGAGCCCGGCGGAGGAAACGGTGAATTCCGATCGTCGTCGTTGTTTATGAACACGGCCGTGATGCCACAACCAATCGCTTACTGTCTGAACGACCAGTACCTGCCCGAGTCACCACCCCGTAGCCCGCCACCGCCGGCACCAGAGGATCCCGTGTTTCCCAGGACGATGTCGCTGAGCCTCCGCCAGTTTCACCACGACCCAGCCAAACAACTTCATATCGGTTCTTCACTCCATCAGTTTCACGGTTCGTCCAAGGATCTGCAAGATGCGACCACCGTGCACATGCAGCATCAGCATCATTATCACACTTCCTGTAGTCCCAAAGATTTGGATGCGATGCACATGCAGCAACAACACCGACCCGGTTGTGGAAGCAGTAGCAGCAGCACAATGGTCGCCGCGACCAACAAATCCGATTCCAGTCTGTCCTCGATGAACGGCGGCTTGTTGTCCAACAACTACGAAAAGTCGCCGTGTTCACCGGGAAAACGGGTTTACGATCAGTCGTATCAGATTTCGATGACCAGCGGCTCGTCCGGGATGACGGTGGTGACATGCGTGACCACCGCGTTTGACACGTCGTCCGATTATCCATATTATGATAGGTCGTCGAGTAGCAGCGTCTATTCGATGGCGGGTCAGGGGTACAACAGCAACCATAATAAGTACCAGGCGACCAACGCGCAACCACAACAATCGTCCATCATTTCCAACGTGC
Organism: Cinara cedri; assembly: GCA_902439185.1. Lineage (NCBI taxonomy): Eukaryota > Metazoa > Arthropoda > Insecta > Hemiptera > Aphididae > Cinara > Cinara cedri. The sequence goes on along the minus strand of CABPRJ010000012.1, from coordinate 999,223 downwards.
CGGACCTGTTGGACGTTATGTCGTACAAAGAGTATAAACAACAACAGCAGCAGCAGCAGCAGCAGCAGCAGCAGCAGCAATCCCCCGCGGTAGACAGACCGTATCCCGGTATAACGGACTCGTTGAGTTATTACCCGAACACCGCCGCGGCGGTGGTCAATGACGCATCGTCGTACTACGATAGAAGCGACGACGATCGGCCTACCAGTACCAGTAATCAACCGAGCAGTGGCCCACGATACAGGTACGTGACGACGCCCAACTATCAAATCCGTTGCGAAGACAACAGCGGGAACGCGGCGATCAGACGCGATGAAAAGACTTCGAAAAAAACCAAACGCAATATCATCAAGTCGGCAATGAGCTCCGTCAGTAGTTCGATGAGCAGTTGGTTTCCGGACGTACACTTGCCGCAAAGGCACCGGTCACACTCATTACCGGGTGGTCTGGAAAGAGAACCTGATGCAGTTTCGGTGCAGAGCGAAACCGCGACGATAACGAAACCCCGGGCTTTGAGTGGGCAAAGGCCCGGTGGCAGTCGCAAGAAAAAAAAGTCTATCGTATCCACCGTATCGGGGCTGTTGCACAAGACGGCTAGACCAAATCGATTTCAGAGTTCCTATTCGATATCGGACCCGGAATTTGCTGAAAACGAATGGTCATCTCGGGTAAACGTTACCGGAGACAGTAGGGCGGCAGAAGCGCCCGCGGAACCGTGTCCTCCGCAGCCGCCATCTTCGGATTCGGCCAACACTGCCGACAGATACTACCAACAAGACGAACAACCACGGGAACGGGTCGACGAAATTCAGTTACCGGCCGAAATGTTCAACGGACCCACCAAAGAATTTGCCGTGTCTCGAAAACTGAGCAAGTACAGAGAACACTGTAAGCGTTCGAACGGAGGGTCAGCGGAAAGCGAACAATCGTCAACTGCCGCCTCAATGATTGAAACACGCGGTAACAAGTCGCTACAAGAAGAAAAACTGCAGCAACCTGTAATCAGATCGAATAACGAAGAGTCCACGTCCGTAACACAACCGACTGTGACGAATAACATACAAAGGAATTTCAAAATGTCGTCGAGACAAGCGAGTTTAGAAGTGCCGTGGGTGGGAAAAGGTGGCTCGGCCGATACCGAGGATGACAGCAGAAGTAATCACTCGTGGAGGAGTACTTCAAGGATATCATCGAGGAGGCAGAGCACTGAAGAGAGCATCGACAGCGACGATGAGTGGTATTGTTACGAACTGAAACAGCTAGAAGAACTCGAGAAAAAGACCCATTTCGAACGAGTGTTCGGTCCTACAGTTTTACCGACGCCACCCACAGCCCGAAACGAATCGTCCGTGCTCGGGTCCAAAGCCGACTTCAAAGAAAAAATGTCCAAGGCCATTGAAGACATAAGAAGGCAATCGGTAGACGAATCGTATAACGAAGATGCCTTCGAACCGGAGCAGTCGTTGGACACGGTTATCGAAGAAGAACTTCCACAAGAAGTAGACGACGACGATGAAGATGACGGGCAAATAAGGTTCAAGAAAATGAAAGTGCCGGAAACTCCCGGACTAAAAAAGGACGCTCCAGGCGAAGGTGTCTTGCTGGACATGGATTCACCGAGACCGGAAACGGGGAACGAACACAATCGGGTGACAGTAATCGAAGATGACGAGAGTCCCGGTACGCCGTCACTACCCCGATTCAAATTCGATAAAAACGATTTGGTGGAAAGCAGCGGTAGTAGCAAATGGAAAATCGTGAAAGCCCTTAAGGAGAAAAAACCCGAAGAGATAAACCAGGACATAGGACCACCTCCGACGCCGATTATCGAGGTAAATAATTATACTACGATGATGATATTAATAATATAATAGCTGGTCCAAAACGAAGTAAAAATAATCAGTTTGCCCGCCCCTCGATATCATCATCGGTATTATATAGTATTGTCTGTTCGCGATACTATGTACATTATAATAATAATAATAATAATAATAATAATAATAACAAATAATGTTGTTTGAGCACTGCTGCCACATTGAAACATACTACGAGTATGTATGTTGTTAGGGTCCTTAAGTTGCATGAAACTTATATTTTTAATACATTATTTGATTAAAAAATAAATCAAAAAAAAAAAAATCCGTGTAATTTATTTTTTAATTCAAAACTTCAGCAATGACTACGGCAGATATCTTAAGGTACCGAGCGGTAAATGTTCGTAGCGTAAATGAAATCGTTTTAACAACAAATCGAAAGCTTTTACAATGAACAATAAAATTAACGAGTAGATCAATATGTTTTAACTGTCGACACAGCGATGCCGTTTGTTTGTTACGGCCGGTTCGAATAAAGAATATAATTTTTTAAATCGTATCCATGCACCTATTTACATTATTATAAGTCGATATGTTGGTCTATTGTTGATATATGTATACATTGGTATATTATGGTTTTGTAATGCGAACCTCTAACCGATATTATTTTAGAAACGAAAATCTATTTTTCGACGTCCCGTTGAAATATTACAGACTTGAAAATTTCAAGCGAAATAATATTTCATACCCGTAACGCCCGCGCATTAAACCCGCGAGCATTACGATAATATTTATGTAGTTGGTCGGACAAATATTGTATTATACAATAATGTACTGCGCGAATACGTTGGAAATATTATTATTATTATTTGTGCCGTACGCGTGTAATACAATATTGTTTACATTGAACTATTATTGGATTTTCGACTTATCGGACGACCGCGTGATAAAATAACACAATATTCCGTACGGATATCGTTCGGAATTATTATATTAATTGAGTATATACGTATATTATATTATTATATTATAATACATACGTCCCCTCTTCTGCTCCCACACATCATTCCCTGAAACAATTAACTTAAAATCGATAAACCAAAATAAAATCGTGTATTTTTTTTCCGCTCATTCGCTTGTGCACGAAACCGACCGAATAATAATAATAAAAAACACAAACAACATCAACGAGCCCCGTTTCAAAACGAACATTTATTATATAATAATACTGTAATATTGGGGAAAGCGAAAAAAAAATACAATAAAAATCGCGTTTTGTTATTATTTTTCGATTTTGGTCGGTTTTCGGTGTATTATTCATTAATATTATATGGACACGGTAACAATAATTACTAATATCGTCAAATTATCACTATCGTTTTTATCAACTCGGGCCGATACCTAATATATTACGCTATTTGAGACATAACTGCAGTTAACGAGATAACGAGCCAGTGATAAAAAATCTATTTCGTTTAAATTGAATCGTCAAATTTGAACTAAATATTAACGCTCCCAGCACAAATACTTCAAACTTTTATATTATTCTGAAATCTGAATCGTAAATTTTTGGAACATAAAACTGGAAACAAATACATTGTAATGATATAATAAACAATTGTAGACTTTTCTTTTTTTTTTATCAATACGTAGGTTGATTTACAACTCCAATTCCGATCGATTGCTCGCCTTTTTAAAATCTAGTTCTGACGCTTTCTGAATCTTTCGATTTGCCCTCCATAAAAGTTCCGAAAACGTCTTGCAGTTTTCTTCCTTTCTATCATACTTACTTAATTATATTATCCAGCTCTACGGGGTATCACAAGGCATGTCAAACCCTTCTCTGATCAAATCACATCCATTAATATGCTTTTTTCTTTTACTGTTTTAAGTTACTTCTTCATTTAACTTTCCCTATATCCAACTTATCCATTCTCTTCAACTTCAACACCACATCTCAAAGGCTATTTGGTTTTTCTTTTCAGTATAATTTATCGCCCGTGTTTCACATTCATATGTTGCAACACTCGAGTATAGTTATATGTAGTAATCACTACATATGTTTTAATGAGTGTCTTCTTAATACTGATACGTATCTTTTTTAAAATGAACTGTTTCTGTTTTAACAAAAACTATTTCTTCTAATGCTAAACATTGTTTTATTTTTTCCATAATAATTTATTAACCTAACCTAAATTTACCATTCCATCTACTTGATCTATTTGATGTACTAGATGTTTACATTATCTATTTATTATTATTTAAACGTATCAACTACCGACACAGACATTTTAAAAGTAATTGAAGAGATTAATTTAGTTTGGATTGTTCGAAAAACCAGTGTGTTAAGTTAGTTAAGCCTCAACGTTTATTCAGCTACGACAAAGAAATCTCCACACGGCACGTTGTAAGCGTCTGCACATTTTTATTCGTTTCAGAATCAATAACCCAGAGAGTGAAATTGTCCCTTATTACCTTCTTTCCCAAGTTGTTTTTAGAAATAGCGATTAGAGCAAAATGTCGAGTACGAAAATTGTTTGCAGACAGAAAAAAAGGTTTGAAAAAAAAAACGCACATCATTATTATAGTAAACGTTTCGCCTAGAATTAAAAAAAAAAAAAACCTGTTTTAATATTCGAAACGTTTTTCGCAATTAATTTTAACACTGCCGACGTCGACGATTTCTAAAAAGACGCGATGTCAAAATATTTCCGCGGTATAAACCGTGTACGGAAGCGTTATGCGTAATAGATACAATCAATAATTCGCGTTGGGTGTACGGAAGATTTTTGAATTCGAGAATATAAGCGTAACAAGTACCGGAAATATATTTTCTCCTTCGAACGGAGAAAAGAGGATGAAGGAGGAGAGGGAAATAAAAAAAATATTTCTGCATTTTTATCAACGCCGCTACAAGCGTAGGTACTCCGAGAACCTTTCGCGATCCGTTTGCGCCCAGTGATTCGGCGGCGGCGCAGCGCCTCTGCCGGTACTGGTGTTACGGCAATAAATAGTTTTATGGAAACCCGTCGATCCGGCGCGAGCTGTTTGCGCATTTCGTCGTCCGCGGGGCCCGTTTCGAACGCCTACGGGAAAACAAACGAATCGATCGTGTATGGGTAGGTAAGGTACACGGAAAAAGAAACGACCGGGTTTTTCGTTTTGCAACGTTCCCGTACAAATACGAGGTTATACAGGGTGGTCGGTTTGTCACGGGTACCTAACGTAACCGGGCCCCGTTTCAGCGCGATTCGTTTAAAACGAACGGGGAGCCGGATACGCGCGTTCGCATCATCAACAATATTGTACGGATTTACAAACGTACAATTCAGAAAGAAAAACGACCGAAACGCGTCATCGCAAACAAAATACTTCATCATTTCGTGTGTTTTCCACGATATTAGATTGTGATCGAGGTGAAAATAATAATATTACGATGGTCGAACGCAGTTTTCATTAGAAAATATATTATGCAAACGATTCCAGCGAATTCGACTTCGCGGTTGTTTTTCTTCTCTCGCGGCCGATTTTTGTTAACTCAATCTTATCTAGATCGAGTATCTGAAAATCGCAGGGAAAAAACGTAAATCTACACGGCCATTGTACAGTGTATAATATACGGTTTTTCGTTTGTTGTAATTCGAACAATCGTAGAGACTCGAAACTTTCAAAACATTCTGGCCGGTTTTTTTTTTAGTTATTTATAGGTATTTGACATTTTCGAGTGTTTTTATTTGGTATTATGCGGGTAAAATCATTTTGGCCTAGCCTGAACATTTTATTCGGGGTTCGTCATAGGTCGTACTTAATGGTCGAAGAAAAAAACGATTTGAGCGCAATGTAATATATACAGGTTTTCTCTTTTTATTCTCGTATAAATTTCACATATCACGGCATTTGAAAACACGTTTACTCAGAATCGGATTTTATTATCTGATATCGGTGTTTTGCCACGCACAGACATGAAACAATAGATAACATACAACTTGATGTATCCTATACGATTGTTTTTTTTTTTTTTTTTTTAACTCTTAAAAAACGTTTACTCATCGGCAGCGCGCGGATTTCTATAGAGAAGGTTGTTCGCGGATTTTCCGGCAGGCGGCGGCGGCGGTAGTACGTATTCTACAATAGAAGGATCGAAATTCCCAATAGTTTTCCCGAAAATGTATTACCGTTTTCGAAAACACTCTTTTGCGCGGTTAGTAGAACCGCTTAGATTTCTCATAGACGCGTGAAATTTCCACCGGGTATACGGTGGGTAAGTAGTTTACTCGAAACGACGTTTTTGTTTTCCCAACAGAATTCCTCGTCCCCTACACTAGATCCTTGCCGACCGCGTACCTATATCTATTCTGTTTGATAATAACCGACGTCGACGGGCGAAATGGAAACGGGCGGACGCAGCGCGGGTCGTCATTCCTCGTCGGTGGCGATAAATAATGTTTCGTATACGCTTTTATTATAATTATTATCATTTAAACAACGGGCGGGCGCGCGCGCGTGGATAAATATTTTTCGGATACCGTGAACCGGGTCACGGCGGGTAATGTGCGCGCGTCGTCGGTGTCGCGACGAGGTCCCGCGGCCGACGGACAGGTGGGCGTATTATTATTATTATTATCATTATTATCATTATCATTATTACCGTTAAATTATTATTGTTATAGCGGCGCGTCGCTTTCTCTCACTCTATCGCTCTATCGCTCTATCGCTATCTCACTCGTTCTCTCTCACTCACTCACTCACTCACTCACTCGCTCACTCACTCTCTCTCGCCGACGGGTCACGGGAAAAACCATTAATATTAATCGATTTCGGCACGCGTACGAGCCACGACAAATACTACTGCACAACGTGCATATACGCGCCGCCGCCGCGATACCCCGGTATTATAATATTATTATTACAATCGTAATAATATAAATATTCGCGAGACCGAATTCGCGGGGAATTCCGGGAGTTTTGTTTTTGTAAATAATAATTCGTTTATGGCCGCCGCGTATTATCACGCAGAGCGCACCCGTGCCCGTCTACCACCGCATCACCGACCGGAGTATCCGCCGCGCGTCTGCCGACGCACCTATAATAATATAATATTTTTGCGATATCGCGTCGTCGTCGTCGATGAATATTCACGAGGCAATTTAATTTTCGGTCGTCCGCCGGTCGCATAATATTATTTAACGCCGACGCCGCCGCGTATTGTCGTATTTCGGGATTATAGTCGACGGCCGGCCGGCCGGCCGACCGACCGACCGCTTTTTAACGAACCGCGACGAAAACCGCTACGCGCGTACGACTATTATAATGTTGTGCGGCGGCGACGACCGCGCGGGCCCGGAATTAAACGTATCGGATTAACAACGATAATATTGTATTATACTGACGTGTACGTATACGTATACACGCGCGTATAGATTAGGTTTCGGAGGGGACGGTGAAAAGAATCCGGCTCGGCGACGTCGCGGTGTGGTGCCCGTCGAACCCCGGTTCGGCCCCGCTGACACGGCGCCGCGTATACGCAAAAATAATGTCTCGGCGCGAGCGGTTTTTTACGCGTTGCCTATGCGGCGGCGGTCGTCGTCGTCGTAATTTTATGAAAGCGGTAGAAAGTAAATCGTTTTTTTTTTTTTTTTCCTCCCCGCCCGCCACACACATTTCTACCGATAAACCGTAGCGTAAATAATACGCATAATATATACTTCCGATAGTCTTGTTTTGACATATTATTATTCGGCATTGTACGCGTTCTTTTTCTACGTTTTTCGAAGGAAATATTTTCATGTTTTTTTTTTTTTTTTTTTTTTTTTTCCATAATTGAAAAAACACTTACGAACAAATGTTTCCTACGAAAACATAGCCAAGAATAATCAACGGATATTCAATAATTATTAATAATAAGTGGATGAATTTTACTATAGCGCATTGGACTAAACCGCCATGTTCGCCCGTAAAAACGGCAGCCGTAACACCCTTTAATGGATTTCCGGCAGTAGATTAGTGGAAAAGTAAACAATAATTTTGGATCTTTTACAAAAAAAAAAAAAAAATTTTGAAAACCAATTCCAACCGACTCCTCAATAATATTATTTGCTATAGACTACCCAGATTTAGATTATCAACGAATCGAGGAGTGAATTGGTTTTACTATTATGTTTGTTCTGTAAATTTCTTTTGTCCGTAAACAACTTTTTATTGGAAATCCTGCCCCGATGCCCCAATTGTTCGGTGCTGGGTTTCTGGAAATGAATTGTTCAATGGTTGGTTCGTTGAAAAGGTAATATTTTTTTTTTTTTTTTTTATTTTCCTTTTCTTAATAAGTACGCATTATAATTGGAATATCGTAGAAGAAACTTTTTTTTTATTTTTAAGATTTACAGTATGATGATGAAGTAAAAGTGTGTGGGAAGTAAAATCAAAAACCGTATAAATAGAAAAATAATACACATTTTTGTAGTGCTTTAATTTGAATTTCAGTAGAATATTATAAAAGCCTCTATGTTTATAAATATTATGTTGAGAAAACGAAGTTATTTAATAAAAACTGTGTAGTCGTAGCGACCTACAAACTTTTAATGATTTAAATTATATTAAAAACGGGTTAAAGGTTACAGTTATTATTTAAGTATAACCAATTCAACGTTTTATCTATAATATCTATAATAATATAATATACTCAATTACTCAAAAACTAATGAATAATTTGAAAATATTTATTTATTAATTTGGTTGAATTTTAAAAATCGAAACAACAACCTGTTAGTTTTTTTTCTTTGAGAAAATAATATTTATTTATTAATTTATTAAGTAAAATTTACTTTTGTACTTATTATATTCAGTAACTATTGAATACATTAAATGATTGTAGAAAATTTAAAACGTAAACGACTTATAATTAAAAAAAAAAAAACATATCATTACATGGGTGCCATTGGTGTAGGATAAGCTGTAAGATATTTACTGTACGATATAAAAGGTAGTATAATGTATACAGGTGCGCAACAATTATTGATTATTGCTAAACAAAAACGATTCTAAGCGAAGTTGGTTTAAACACATTTTGTTAAATATTAAATTATAACTATAAAACAAATTACAGTTCTTCATGGTTATTTTTTTTTTTTTTTGTAATTCGGCAGGAAAAAATTATAAGACATGAAACGTTCACTTAACATGATAACACTGTCTAAGAGTTAATATAATCTTTAAAATATTCTTGCGTTCTTTGAGTTATTAATATTTATTTTAAATTGTATGCCCGGTCATTCACGGTAGAAAAACTTGTCGCTTACGAATTCGTAAACCACTATTGTACAATACGAGGTCTACTATCACTAATAATATTTTGTATCGCGCACATAGCCGTACGATAACAAACGACCGCAACAATATTATGTCTGATATACAACTCGTCTGATCCGCGTCGAATAAATAAATTGCGATATTATAACGATATTTCGAAACACTCATAAATATATTTATATTTATATATGTATTTAGGTATCTATAATTCGCGGCACTCGAAACTTTCATAATTAAATTTGACAAACTTTTGTTCGAGAAACGAGGCTCGACGGCAGCGTTGGCGGCGGCGGTCTATCGCGATCGATAAATCTTTAATTAATACGTACATATAAATATATACACATGTATAAAGTGTATAACGGCGTAACTTTTTCATATAATTTACAGCTTTTCGCGCCACGAGACTTTTTGTTTTGCGCACGTTCGATATATTTACGACAGCGTTTAAATATTTGTATTATTATATACGCGGGCGTACGCTCATTTTAACCGCGGAAAACTTACTACAGTTAGCGTTGCCAAAATAACGTAACGATGTTATGTTTACATAATAATATATCTAAATTTATTTGAGATTAGTCGGACGAACACCGCGGTGGTGACTGTGGGTGTCGGAAAGAATATCACGGATAAATAACTCTACGGAAAAGTATCGAGAAATTAATGAATCGGACGCGCATGTACTGAAACACGACAGTGAATCGCTGGGATTGATTTCAAAAGAGTGTATGCAAGGTAAAAATTACTGAGTAAAGGAAAACAGTAGTTTGAATATCATTTAGGCTTAATTTTAAAGCCATTCTTAATTTGTTTACCCTAACTCCATGCACCTTAAAAAAGTAGATACTTTTGGTTTTTAACTATGAACCCCCATTTTTAAAAAAAGATTCAATAGGAAATATTTTGTTAGTCATGTTGGTATTCCTAACACTCATAACACATTTACCGTTTATGAGTTATAACCGTTAAAAGTTTAGACTATCAGAGTAAGGAGAGTTATAAATGTATCATTTAAAAATAGATACGTAATTTATTACGCTTTCCTACTTTTCCGGTCTAAACTTTAAACTTTTATAGCTCATAAACTGAAAATAGTTCTATATATATATCAAAATGTATAAACAAATATTTTCTATTCGAATCAGTGTAAAAATGATCTTAAAATAAATCCTAACTGATTCCACAATGATTTAAAAAAAAAAATAATAAATATCAAATTTACTTAAAATCCTCCCGAGAAAATTGTTGGTTCGTGAAAAAAAAAAAAAAACCTTCCTGTGTATGCAAAAAATAATGGTGGAATAACGATGTAATTCGAACGAAGAAATTAAGAAGGAAACATGCTACAGGGAAAAGCGGAGTAGATTGCTGCGATCCATAGAATTGATTATCAAAGAAAGAAAAATGACTTCTATAATATGTTTTTTTATTTTTAATAATATAGTTCTCGGAAGAAAACCAATTAGTTTCATTATAGTTGAATCATTTTTTAGCCAGAATAAATAAAATAAAATAAAAACTATATCAGTAAACAAGCTATTATATTTATTATGTTCCAAGGTACCTTAATGATATTCGGTATTATTTTTATCATTCACTCAACATTTTTAATAACGCTTTTTTTTTGTCTTTTGAACATTTTTCAAAAATTAAGCGCATCACGTTTTGTCAGTTACTATGATAATCGCGACATTATCAAGTTTTTAATAAGCTACTCATACTTGATAGTTTAAACATAATAAAATAATTTTAAAGAAATCGTATTTATCTATTTATAAGATAATAAGCCACTTTGTCTCAATTGACTGATAGAGAATCAAGGCACAGCCTAAACCGCTGAGGTTTGAAAATTGAAATTTTCATAGTAAGTGTCTTTATACCATAGATATCCACTAAGGAAGGGTTTTTGAAAATTCCACAGACAGCGGATTTGTTCGGACAGAGTCCACAGATAGCGAATTAGTCACCTAAAATAATAATGACTACGCGTTCTATTTTTTTTTCTCTATAAATCCGTGAGTTTGATTATCAGTAACAGCGGTGTGGCGGCAGAGATGATCGCAACAACAACCCGGAATTGTATACCCCCTCAACCGGGCCCCTCATTAAACCCTCGATTTGATAACTGTTATCAAATTAACAATGTACTAAGATAATACGATAATAATATGTTTTGCTTTATATTATAACACCCTTAAGTACCTACACTTGTAAATTATATCATCACACTGACCGCATCACACTTCCCGAATGTTGTCTAATAGAAAACGCTGTTTACGTTATTTCTTTTGTTTTTTGTTTTTTATTATTATTCTGTCTCTCGAAAACATTATATGCATAAACCGTTACGGCATTTGGCGTTTTCGAATATTTGATACGTTGATAATATTTCGTACTATTATCATTATTATTATTATCGTAATATTATATAGGTACCACCTACTTGTAATAGTGTTTATAGAAAGTTACGCGATATACCACGCAGCGACAAACACTTCTCGAGTACGGAAACAGAAAATGATTGATGCGCGATTATGCCGATATAATAATACGATTATGACGACGACCATGGTATTATACTGACGTATTAAACGCGATTGTAATATTGCGATAGTGAAACTCGGCTCGCTATACACGATAACGCGAGTGACGCGAATAAACCGCGGAAAGTGTGTTTTTATACGTATATCATACGAAACCGGCGAATATTTTATTGTCAACAAGTGATCTATCCGTCTGGTATCCGTGGTGGTTTCGCTAATCGCTCAGTTGTGTTAATCGCGTGTTTCCACTACACGGAATTAAACCGAACCATGACTCTCGAGCTACGCGGCCGCCGATTTTCACGACTCCGTTTCACGCGATCGCGACACAAATTATCGGGCCTTTCTCAAAAATACAACCGAAAAATAACCCCACCCCACGGAGTGTATCTGTTTAATCAGTGAAATGTTTATTAATTTGCTCTCATAACTTAGTGATAATAGTAGAAATGAAGTCTGTCCATGCGACGATAGTTATTACTACCATCGTAGTTGCTGCTGCGACAGTCAATTACAATCCCATAAAGTAAATAATAGTATAATTTATGGATTTAGATTGAAACGCATGTGGAAGTGCCGTCACGATAGTAAAACAGCAAGTATGTGTGATCCACACTGTGATATTTACTATCACTTCCTCTTCTCCTTCGCCTTCATACTGACTTTTTGGCTCCCCTCGTTTTAAACTTTTGCTTGGCCCAATCTATTACCTCGTATACACCAACTGTACTCATATCATTCTCAATCGCATCCAATCACCTCTTTTTCAGTTTTCTTCTCCACCTCTTTCCTCTTACGTCTATTTTAATTACCTATAATTCTTACTGCTTCAGATTCCTTCCTCCCTATGGCATGAATCTCCAAATCATCTCAATCTAAATTCCAAACTACCTTTTATGTACTTATTCCTTATTCTATCTTTCCTCGTTACTCCATCCACATAAGCATTCTCATCTCTGCTACAGTCATTCTCTCTCTCTATTCTATTGTTCTGTCTACCACTTACGCTCTGAACTATTCAATATAGTCTTAATACATTTGTAGAACTTAATTAAAGTTTCGATGGAATTCTCTTGTCACATAATACACCGACGTTTTTCTCCATCTTATCCAAACATACGTAATCCTATGTTTAATATTCTCACCAAAACCACCATTTTTATGTACAAAAGATTCTAGTTACTTACTTTAACCTATCAACTTCGCCTATTACGTCACCGCTTATTTTCATAAGCTTTCTTAGCTTGTCTTAGCCCTCCAAACTCATACTTTATTTTACTCCTACTTATCCTTAGTCCCTTCCATTCAAGTGCTACTCTCCATTCCTCAAATCTATTGTTAACGTCTCACAGATTTTGTCCTATCAAAGATATATCATCTGCGAACATCGTGTCCATCATGATATCTTCTCATGCCTAATATTTACTATCACTTTCAATAAAATAGTAATATCCACGATAGTTCGATCAAAGCTGAGCATTCAAGAGTTAATAAATTAAAAGTTAAGTTAAACGTTAAGTTAATTTCAACATATTAATTTATTATCAACTTATTGACTTATTAACCAAAGTTTTAAATACATACGTTGACCATATTTTCTTTTTTAATCAGTTTCATAAGGTATTTTAATTTTAAATACCTAATCAATGTTTTTTTTTTTTTTTTTAACTAACTTATCTTATTAATTAAAGTTAAGTGGAATAAATGGTTTATTTTAACTTAAATTTTTATTTGATTGACAAAAAAAATATTTAACTTAACTGATACTCAGTAATTGCCCGGCTTTGAGTTCAATATATTTACTACCACCCTGTTCGTACGACGACGATAATTCCTGACTGTTATAATATACTAGTAGAATTTCTAATTTCCATTTTTATTAATTTTCACTGCAGTTTTAGTATGAAATTAAGTAAATTAAAATCATATGATTTCGAAAAATTGTGTTTTTGTATACGATTAATTGCTCTATGTTAAGATATAAATACTTTAAAAATGAAAATTTCATTTTACGTTAAGTTTTTTGCTCATTTGCCAGGATATTTATTGCGGTTAAAAGGCTGCGATTTGTATCGATAAAACTATATCGTTTTTATGTCATTTTTCATAACTATTTTTTTTTTTCTATGTTCTCATTTTTCGAACATTTTTTACAGTTCATCGAGTTCTAGCACCTTACATAATATATTGTATATTCATCGTACTTTTATCGATTCGAATCGTGACTGATGACAACATTCTTTTCCACGTGGTAGCGGCAGCTTATTATTTGACGCTTTTATAGTTTCGACGGTTTAAAAACGGACTTGTATGTAACACAAGACTGTAGGTAAAACAACGGGTGTTTTCTAAATACACCGTTTTGTCGCGGATCGAGCCGTTTTACTGGCGGCGCTCAAGTGTAAACGAATAACGGTGACACGTATATACGTGCGTGTGTGTGTGTGTGTGTGTGTGTGTGTGTTTTGGTATGTATATGTGTGTGTGACAGATGATTCACGGAGACACGAATTAAAAACATTAAAACTCGAAAGGTCCATTATTCTCGTTCCCACGCGTGTTATATTCACGGCGGTGTGACAGTTGTTGTTGTTTGCGTATATAGAAATAATAATAATAATAATATAATATATAATAATGTGTATTAGTATAGTCATATACCATAACAAAAAGAGAACCAACACCTTTTCGGGAAAGAGAAAGAGCGAGAGAATGGGTATAAAGCTGAAACTTTCCCCTGCGGCGTGACCCCCTCGTTTTGTCCCGTCCCAAAAGTCTCCTAAACACTGCGACGGCGGGCTGCTTTATTAAAGTTTTTGGTCGTTTTCTGTCGTTTCGTACGTTTGCGTTTCGCGCGGGGGACAATGTGCGAATAATAATAATAATAATACCGCTGCGAATACAATGGCAACGAAAACGATATCCAATTCTGCAGCCTGCACCGACGACCACGCTTATAATAAGTATAGTTTATAATAATGCGATATTACTATATGGTCCACGAAATTATTGTTCGCCCGCAATTTTCTATAAAAACCGAAACTACAATACGCGTACTTATATAGTTTGCCGCATGTCGATTGAGAGTAGTTATATAACTAATTGAAAACGCCGCCGGTGGCAGTTTTCAATAATATTTACACGCGGGACCATAGACAATAAAGAAGTGGTTGGGCCATTGTAATAGTATGTCGCACGGTCAGTTTCACGGATTGTATTCCAGACTGCGTCCCTGGCTATTAGAGAGGGAAAGAGAGAGAGAGAGAGAAAGAGAAATAGCACGGTCTGTTAGATTACCACAGAACATTAGTAAAAGAAAGCACGAAAAAACCGCGTACCCCATAAATACTGATATAGACGTGTCCCGCCCATTTCTTTATTATCTACGGAGGTACTCGAACGCTTTACCCACGAAAAGATAATACAAATCCTAAGATAACGAATACCTTGTCGGTTACGCCTATTTAGAATCCTACTACAGGTAAAGTCGATTTGCACATATTTTAGACAAATTACTTTTGGTTTATGAAAAAAAAACAAAAAGAGTAATTAGACCATTAGGTCGAACGACATTTAGGTCAAGAAGGTGTCTCAACAAAAATGTTCGAAAAAATTAATTTTTATTAATATTAATTAATAAAAACTTCTATTAGTTTGTCAAAAATATCATAAAAAATAATTTCCTTTTACTCAAGTGCGGTTCAATCATTACCTTTTATTATCCCAAATGAAATTCGACCATTTTAATTTAGGTAAAATTTAAGTAATAATTTGACTATTCCCGATTTAGAATTTTCTGACTTACACCCGACATTGCATAGGTCACTTTGTAGGTTCCATAAGTCGCATAATGTTAACCATGGAACATTTTTCCTGTGGTGACTGTTCATTCGTATGCCAAAGGATTCTAATATTTAATCAACGAAATTATGAGATATTATCGACTTAACTAATTCATGTACCCACATATAATATTACCCATATCAGCATGTAAATTAAATAACAAATCCTTAAAATCAGGGCCGGACGACCAAGGCGACCAGAGACAGGTAAAGTTCTTGTTATAGGTTTGTATAATCTCATTGGTTCTAATCACATGGTAATCACTGATTTCCAAGTGTACAATCTTTTCTAAAATCAAAATTTATTTAGTTGTTTCCAATCCACCAGCTACATGAAGATCGTTTTATTTGTATTCTTATTGTAGTTAACACAGAACATTATAGTGCTACAAATATTTCTGATCTATCGTTCCGTATTTGATTTCCGATCTATCTAACTATCGTATCATTTTTTGTTTTTTTGTTTTTTTTTGATTATCCAAACAAAAAAAAAAAAACAAAAAAATGATCTTCATAACGGGCGTACGAACAATTCTATGTCTCGTTTATCGTAAGTAAATACTTATTAGGTTTTCGATTTTTATTTTTTCTTTAATCACAAATGATGGATGCACGAGTGTCTGAAACGTTTAAAAAAAACCCTGAAAAAGCTCGAGCGATATAATAAATTTCAATTGTTTTCGCAGTCGATCATTTATAATCGCACGCGCGTAGTCGCCTCTGAACGATTAATTCTCTCACGTTGGTGGGCGAGGAAAACGCGTGGCAGCGGTGGAGTTTATATACGATATTGTAGTTACATTTTGATGCGATAAAACAATAATTAAATTACGATAATAACAATTCAACACCGTCGTCAACGGAGCATTATAATATTATATATTAAACGCGTAAAGTTAATGTAATGGAAATGCGCGTGCGAGCCCCGAGAAATTGTTGAATCCGTCATATTATCATTATACCTATACAACACGTCGTCGTCGTTGACGCATTAAACTATAATCGTAAAATTATCGAGACGAATACCTACCTACCACCGGTGACCACTGCGACACTTGTGCAAAAACACGAAAAGTTACGCGGTCGTTCCGGCGGCAATTCCGTCGGCACGTGGGCTTAACAATTGCCAAAAAACGACTTAGCCATCCCAAAACGAACACCATGTCGCATCTAACTTATCCACGAAATTATTTTCTACGAAATTTGTTCGAAAATTCGATAAAGAAACAGAACAAAAAAAAAATACCCTTTAATTACCGACAAATCCCAGTAAATAATACTGCGGAGCAGTTCGGCGAATTTCACAAAATCTTGTCACGTATCACCTTTTGCCCGTCACACTATCGCCGTAAACATTATATTGTATAAGGTTCATATAAAATACCTCTATATTTTGTCGTTCCAAAACGTTAAGTTTCTCACGACGGGTTCGTGTTTCGAATTAATCGAAAAAAAAAAAAAACTTCCGAAAAAAACGAAAATCCTAATCGAAATTTGAAAGTTCATGGTCCGTAGCAGAGTGCACGTGTGTATTATAAAAGACGTTCGTGCGAAGTGGCTATACCAAGTTTTAAAAAAATTGCAGACCTCTGCGTGAGTTGCTGCTCGCTCCTCGTGACAGACAGACCGCTGCGTAGGTACATACGAGTAATAGGCAATTACGCAGTCTTGAGGTTCTCAAACTTTTCCTTTTTACCATTTTTCAAATTATTCCCAAACGTTTTTCCGATCATGGCTCGCGTGTCACGCCTTTTAACGTCTGCAATCTGGGTTTGTCTATTCTTGCAGCCATATTTGGGTGAGGGGGCAATTTTACCTTGTTGCCATCAAGGCAATTTGTCTAATCCATTAAGTGTACAATTTATACCGAAACCATACGTACAAACAGAATTATAAATATAATACATAATTACTATAATTAGTTTTTTTTTTTTTTTTTTTGATATAAATGATAATATCTTTTATCAAATTTTCTGAGTTCAAATTATATTGTGTTAAAATTCGTTGAAACATGAGCAATACAATTGTAATCTATTTTGTATAGATATAGTTAATACAAAAAGTAAATAGTAAACGAATACAAATGTCCGCAAAATATTATCATTGTCTATAATTTAATAGATTTATAATGCAATATAGCTGAGAAATAAAAACATTTAATTATAACAATACAATAATCTCCCAAAAACACATAAAAATTGCAAAAATGAAGTAATATCCTACGCATATCCTACAACCAATCACCTTCACAGTAAATTGTTCGTACCTAATCATTTTTGTGCACGAGCGCGTGATGCACAATAATATTTACGATACGCGAGTTAAAATTACTTTTTAACTGCACAGTCCGAAAAGTTCAGGAATATACCCGTGCATTTTTTTCCTTTTTTTAGTATCGGATAGCCGTTCGACCGTGTATCCCACTGCCGCGAGTGCTAACGAAAACTTCTCGAGGCGATTTTACGACATCCGAAAAGGTCTTTTTTACACGATTATCTGAAATCCACTGAATAACGTAACAACGCCAAAATTATAATACAGTTTTTTGTCGATAAAACTTCTATTAAAATACAAAGTAACTGGATTTGTGTTATTTTGTTTTACTGTTCGACTGTCACTGAAAAAAGTGTTCATTTCGACAAACAATTCCGTTTTATCAAATAATAATATAATTTCAACGGAACCGAAACTTTTATCCGAGTTGTTATTATACTTTTTGACATTTTAACAATTTTGCAACTCGACTACGGTGTCGATAATTAATTTTCCACAAATCGTCGTAAACAATTAAAATTTATCGAAGCGAAATCAAAATCTTGACTTAAAACTAAAAATCAATTCGTCTGTTCACGATCGCGAACGAAGCAATTATTAAAAAATTTTCATAGAAAAGTGCACACTTCTATTTAGGCAGTAGGTGTTAGATTTACACTTCCGCACTTACTTCCTTAGAGCTATTGTATCAAAATTAGACCACCAACCATAAAGGTTTCATTTCGTTTCTTTAAAAATTAATTTTTTGTTATTTGTAGTTCGTATTTTTTCTTTTAGTTTGATTCTTATTCCTTGTAAAAAAATCGTCCATTATAACCTCAACCATTCGTAGCTACAAACTGACCCGCTGTTTATCATGAGTTGTAATAAGTGATGAAAAAAAAGTTTAGCGTAATGTAATATTTTTTTTTTTTTTTTTTATGCATAAACGTTTTTGAAAAGTAGTTGTTGAATTACTTCGTTCCCCCTCCTTATATTAGTCGTATATATGAAATGAATTGTTTATTTTACGAGTAACAGTGCCGAGACCGTGTGCGTTTTGGTAATATACCACCCGGGTAGCGGTTGAGTCGTATAAATTTATATATATACATGTATACGTATAGAACGGCCAGACGAGAGATAGTAATAATATAATACAGTATATAGTAGTAACACATGTTTTGGCGAAGGGAAAAGTTTTTACACCGAGAGACGGCGGTGGCGGCGGCGGCAATTTCGTCGGGAAAAGTTTGCGCAACACGTATTCAAAAGCACTCGCTCTCTTTCTCTCTCCCTCTGTGTCTACACTACACGCAGCCTACACACACTGTATGTATTATCGTTCACGTCATATTATTATTATATATTGCATTAATTACGGGGACGACGACGACGGCGAAGTACGACATCAATCAGTCGACGAATAAAAAAAAAAACGTCCGCCATCCAGTGGCCCGATATAATATTATTATTAACTCGTGTGTGTCGAGTGTGCGGGTGTGCGCGCGTAAAATACGATCGATAACAGTCTATATGTGTACACTACATACATATTCGACTTAAACACCGCAAAATCGCAAAAAAAAAAAAAAAAATAATAATAATAATAATAAATACGCGCATTGGGTATCTATAGAAACACGACCAAACACGGAAATTTTTTTTTCTTTTTGTCATATATCGTCCAGTTATTTATTATATAAAACTCCCCGAAATACGAGTCAAATATATATACATATACATTTTATTTATTCAGATAAAATATAATAATGTATAAAAAGAAATAATTTCCGACCTTCCTAATAATCGGGTAGATGGTTTTTGAATTATAAATCTTTGCAAACGAAAAATGATTCTGAACGGAAGTAGGTTCATAATTGTTTCATAAATTGATTATTTCTTAAATTGAAAATTGTGTTAATTTAAAAAAAAAACGAAAGATGGCAGAATACATTTAAAACAGAATAAGTGTAACCACACCAGTGAAGTCGATTGTCGGAGCAAGATTAATGGTCAAAAAGTTGTTTACGGACATAGAATACAAAAAAGCACACATCATACGGCAAAACTATAATACATTCCTATCCACGCTCAGAATATAAGATTACTTAATCATAATACTGACGGATTTATATAATTTATAAGTGGAAATAAGTACGAACAGAGATTTTCGGTGTTTGATCTTTCCTATTACTTTCTGATCAATTTCTAGTGTCTCCCACTGAATCAAATTAGCTTAATTTCGAGAATTTAAAGTTTTTTTTTTTTTTTGTATGCCGAATGAATTGAACAAATCTGGATTGAATTTCAATGTGAATTTTGTTGTTGGGGAAAAAGGATAATTATTGTATGATCATTAATATTATTTATTCGCGAAAAAATATTTCCATTGTAGAAAATAGGCGGGGAGGGGGAGGGGATATTCTACTCGAATGGCGACGGAGCTCACTGCTGCTCAATAGTATTATTTTTTTGTGTGTGTGTGTGTGTGTGTGTATGAATGTTCGCTCGACGAGCGATTTCGGATGTCTGAGGCCCCCTCTAAACACCGCACCGACTACTCGACGTATGTGCGATCGCGTTTTCGAGTACGCGTACCTACCTGACTACGGTATTATTTTTTATAATATATACGCTACGCACCTCTCTCTTCTTTCTCTCTGTCACTGTCTCTCTCACTCACTCACTCGCTCACTCACTCTCTCTCTCTCTCTCTCTCTCGCGAGCGTCGGCGGCGTTTACGATCGATAACAATATAATATAAGGTTAATGCGGCGGCGGCAGAAAGAAGACGGAGCTCCGGAGCTCCTATTGTTGGTGTACATAATATTATATTATTGTTATATTATTATAATATATATATATATATATATATATTATATATATATATTGTTCTGTCTCTCCATCTCTCTTTCTCTCTTTCGAACACACTTACGCTCTCTCTCTCTCTCTCTCTCTCTCGCGGCATCGCTACGACGAAAAATACGCCCGACTCGGTGTGGTGTACACACGGGCCGACGGTGAATCCGTGTCACGTCAACAAGACGTCGTCGTAGCGGCGTTTGTGAGACTCGAGCACGTATTATATACGCGCGTCCCCCTTCCGGTTCTTTCGCGCAACATTGTATACGTATTGTTACCCAGCTCGGTGGCGTCAATTTGACGATGGGGATAGACGGAGGGGGCAAGGGTAATAAGTGAGGAGGTTATCGGGTCACAATTCTCCTTCTCCCCATACTCCACCGATCAGCGTGAGTTTTTAAACACTCCTCAAAAAAAAATAATAATAAAATCGGGGTAGAATACGTGCGTAATATTGTTCTTTGGAAAAATCTAAAAAAAAAAAAAAAAAACGT
This sequence comes from Cinara cedri, assembly GCA_902439185.1. NCBI lineage: Eukaryota > Metazoa > Arthropoda > Insecta > Hemiptera > Aphididae > Cinara > Cinara cedri. The sequence continues at coordinate 978,104 of CABPRJ010000012.1, read as the reverse complement.
TAACCGTTTTCCGCGTATAATTTGCGATATTTTTACTTTTGCGCGCGTTACTGCGGAGAGAAAAAAAAATTAAATAAGACGGTATATAAAGACGGCCGTGTTTATATTATAAAAAACCAGGAGTTAATAATTTCTTTCAAGTCTGCACAACTATTACGAGAAAATCATACATAAATTAATAACCGTTTTTTTCTAGACCTTTTTTTAAGGCGGTTTTCCGTGTCCAAATGGAGGCATGGTTAATTTAATAAGTCTATTGGACATCCGACATTCGACTAATCTTTTGTCTACTTTTTGTATCTTCTATACAGAATAAATTACAAATTAAAGATATAGGTGGTACCTTCCAAAAATGTTAAAATCGGTTTTTTTTACACATAGACCTTTTATGAAATTCTGCGTTTTTTATGTAAGTAAATTTTTTCTAGTCGGTGCACCGAGGACTTCGTTTTTTGATTTTTCTATTAGTTTTCTTAATAATAGGGAAAATAATAAGAAAAATGGAAAAATTTAACGATTTCGTTATTTCAATTTAGTTTTATTTTTTTTATTTTTTTTTTTTTCATAATTCGGTTTAAAATAACCATTGAAACTTGAAATGGTCACAGAATTTTTCTGTTGGCCTTTTTTTTCTTTTTAACTTAAAGTGAAGTAAACCTGATTTTTATAGTATTATTTTACACGCGGGTCGGAATTATTATGTACAATTTACCCTGCCCTGCTCCCGACAGGAAGTGTCGGGGCCGGCGTCATAAAAAAGTATACCGAACATGACGAAGAAACATTTCTATTTTTTAAGTTGTAGACAATTTAAGTTTTTTTAACGAAATCACGTTTTAACCTACCGCCCATTTTTTTTATATATCTTTAAAACTTTTAATCTTACAACGTAATTTTTTTTTTCTAGTTATTCTATTGTAGTACTCTCGACCAACATACGCATTTAAACCGGAAACATATGAATTATTTATACTGTATTTAAAAAAAAAAAAAAAAATGCATTTTTAAAATTAAACCGAGTACAACTACAAATAATTTCCTACTATTTACTACGATTTTTTTTTTTTTCATTTTATTTTTTTTTATTATCCTACTACAGTGATGTTCGCAGAAAAAAATGCGACGGGCTCCCGGGCTTAACGCCTCTCGACAAGGCATCCGGAAAAAACATGCCGAATTACAGAGAGTATTATTGCACAACCGCACGACACTCCGCCGTCTCGGGCGGGTTATTCGTTGTATTTATAGCGTATAGAAAACGTCGGCGGCGCGACGGACGAACACTGTAACACAATACCGTCGAGTGTGAGGACTCCCGGTCCTTTACCTCCGGCTTTACTACACTAATAATAATAATAATAAGCCTAATAATATAGAGTGGCGTCCTTTCCTGCACCGTTTCCGCGGTACATTCTGCCTCGGCGTCGGTAGTTTTCCCGCGTATACACCTATATATAATTATTCTCCGTCGCCGGTTTGTACGAGGCGCGCCGGTGTCAACTGCGTCAACGGAGCCAATAAAGAGGAGGGGAATAAACAGTCGTACAAAAGATTTGCCGCGGTAAAATTTCACTATAGAGTAATCGTATCCCCTCGGTAAACTATCGGTGGGTTGAAATTTCATTGGAGAAATCTAACTGGGGATACGATTTTACTGGCGATAATAATTGCCCCCTAAAATTTTACCCGCTGATAGTTTACCGATAGGGAATAAAATTTCTCAAGTAAAATTTTACCCCGCGTAATATAGTCGGTATAAGCGAGTTTCTATGGTGTTTTCTGCGGTTATCCGTCATATTGTCTGGGGTAGTGTTAATAGGTGGTACAAATCTTCATCGTCTTCCGTTGACGCAAAATTATATACTAAGGATCATTTTAAATAAAACAAATTTATTTTTCGTATGAAATGTCTTAACAGCTAATTTTTATTTTTAAATAAAAGTCATTTTTATAGTTAAAAATAATTCAACAAAAGCGACTAACCACATATGTAAGGTTATAATATTAGGTAATCATATTAGAGGTAAAGGTAATAATATTAGCATCCCTATTACTCGTTCAATCGTCATAAATATTTCTAAAGTCTTTTATGTTTAATAAATCCCCCCTTAAACTGTCTAATGAAAAACTCAATAATTTTAAGATGCGATTATAGGAAAATAATCTCATCATTTTTTAACCTATATCCGAATGATTAGGTTAATTTTTTTGTATAAAAATCAATAATGTCTTTGTAGATATATGTAACTATAAGAAAAAAACATAAGACAAGTTTTCATTGACTTCCATGCGTGTCCAAGTGAGATTTACATATTGTTTATTGAAATAAATTGAAATTAAATTAAAAATTAGACTGCGGTTTTGTCCGTAACGGACAGTTGACGTTTTTACGTTTTCCGGTTTTTTCTGTTGTTCCAATGTGGCCACAGTATAACGGGAAAGCTCGTAATATACCCATATGCGATGTAGTGAAACTTACACTACTATTTCAGTGTAAAACTCCCCCGCTCCCCGAAGGATTTTGTGCGCGAAATTTATCCGACGGATCTGCAGTGCAGGAAGGTAAAATTTTACATCATTGAAAAACTACAGGAAAACAACGTATCCACAAAACTGAAAAACCGGACGTTTTGCCGGGTTGCAGTATTGCGCTGCACGTGGGTCACACGCTGCGGCGCGTTGGTACTCGTTTAATCTCGCGCGGCACCGCATTTTATCACGAATCGATAACCGTAACCGCGGTAACGTCCGTACATTATATATATATATATATATGTATATATATGTAAGGTACCTAACCTTATACGCTGTCGGGTCGGGTAGCGTACGTACAATATCTTTTCCGCGATGCATATAGTACGTATAATAATAGGTATTCGTCGTATATACCTATTACCTATACGACTAGGTTTAAATAATGGAGTCGAAGGGCACGCGATATAATACAATACTAATATTATAACCATATATATACTATACAGAAACTGCTTTAAAATATCGAACACATAACACGACTATTATCTGCAGCTCACTTATAATATTATTAGATACGTAATAAAGTGAATAAAGGGGTACAAAGAAACTGAATGTATACCCACTAATTACAGCACAGATATAACTGCGACAGCACCGGCCATGCCTATATTATAATATATACGTGTCGTTTATAAAAACATGATATCAACCAAATAATTATATTGTACTAGATAGGTGTGTACCGCGAAAGTCTATCCCGGCATTGTGCAAAGGGGTCCGTATTAGTTTTGAAAAGTTTTTCGTATTGATGTATAAGAAAAGCACACACACATACATAAAAACCGTCCATGCGCGATAATACGGAAACGGAAAACGCGCGTTTTATACGCCATAATCGAACCGCGGACATCGGTAATTTATTTCGCTAGCCGACGTATTATAAGATCGAAAAAGTTTGGAAACCGACGCGTTAGGCCGTCAGCCGGATCGCCAGCTAATCGTTTTGATTTCTTCGGTTTTAATGACCACATCGGTCAATAAGTCCATCCGCACAGTGGCACAACCAGGATTTTGAATTGAGAGAAAGGCTAAATACGTTTTTGCTTGAGACATGAGCGCAAAGATCAAAGAAGTGTTTTAACGCCTCTTCCAAAAAAAATATGTAGAAAAATGTTTTCATTTATATATGCTTTTATCAGATACTTATAAAAAAATAAATACTCGAATCGAATACTATAATAATGCAATCCTAAACTGTACTCAAAACATGCTACTTCGAAAAAACTGGTGAAATATGTTCGTAAAAATGATAGGGGTGCGGTGTGTAAGTTGAAACCTCCAAAAAACATCATATTTTTGATACTAAACTGTTATGCGTGTTCAAAATGTCACCCACCCCTCCCCCTTCCTGGTTTCGTTTCTGGAATCTATAAAAAGTTTACAATGCTAAAAACACACCCTCCGTTCATAATAAAAAACAGTTAGGATCATATTGAAGGGTCAATTCCAATTAACCCTGATCGCTTCAAACCACCTACGAAAACCTCTCATTTCCGAGTTTAAGTTCATTTGGTCTACTAGTTTACAATAAGTAACCGTGAGAAAAAGTTCAAAAGTAGTGAGAATTATAGAACAGACATCACAATTCAGCGAAACGAGTTCTATATGTTCGGGGGAAATTCGAAAAAAATGAAATAAAATATTGATGAAATATCGGGTTTTCGCCGGAACGTATAATGTTATAAACACGCCTATAACATAGAATTCCGATTTTTTGTGTCCGAAAAGTCGATTCGATCACGAATGTAACCATGTAACCATCGCGAATTATCTTTACAACTACCTGCATCCGGAACAGCTCCGAACAGTTTAAGATTTAAAACACCGGTCGGAATACCAATGTACGGACTACCAATACTCATCGAGGTGTCGTGCTGCTGCTGTTATTACGTAGTCACGCGATTTATCGACAATAATATTACAATTACGTTTTGCAGAGCGAATATTATACGCGACGAAACCAAGACTATCGAAACAATCGCGTAACGATAAAAAATACTATTAACGAACGATATGCGGTGATTTTTTTTTTTTTTTATCGAAACACAAGTGACCAGTTACATTTTATGATATTATGGTGTGATACGACTATGACGACTCGCACCACACGATAATATATATTTTTTTAAAACGATTATTTTCATTTATATTACTATATTATAATAGTAATGACTTTATCAAAAATAAATATAATACCGAACATTTCACATTTGTGTGACGCCGTTTAGTTTGTTATTTTTTTGCCTTGCGATTTTATCGGTCAACATGTGATAGCTAGCGATATAATACTTGGTGACCATCCAAGTAGCGACCGATAAGACAAAAAAAATTTCAAATTTGGCACAAAACCGAACACATAATAATAATAATAATAATAACACTAAGCGATAGTGTACAAACAAAATATAGGGTTTTCTCCCACCTCCCCTTCTTTCTCTTTTCACGTCGTCGTCGACAACGATGCCGGTGTAGTGTGATGCAGTGTCGGACGTCGGTGTAGTGTAACGATAATGACCGCGCCCTTCTACTACCCCCATTATTATTATCGTTATTACAATAATAATACATTTTACTCGGTTTCGCGGGGACGTATGTTTTATTCAAACGTCGTTTTGACGAGTCCAAAGGCGGGTAAATAGGTATACCTATATAATATATTTATCCTATCACGTATTGATAACGATTTCCCTTTCGGTAATCAAATTTCCTTTATCGGATCTTTATCCGATATAGGGTGGCGCGACGGTGATATTTTCCTCGAGCATTCTCCCTGTTTTGTCGTCATTGTCTTGCGAAAACAATATGTCCGGCGGACTTTTGTCTTATACACTTGCGCCGTTGTTTGTTATCGTCACATTTCGTAATAAACACAGGTACGGACTGCTGCGAAAGCAATTTCACCAAAGCCCTCTCCGCACTATTACGCCTTTAAAATGTGTCTATATCTACGTAAATTTCGATGCGATTTTACTTCATAAGTATCATATTATTGTGTGTTATCATATACGTTTTTCCGGGCTTCTCCAACCGTCTGCGATTTACACACGACGATAACGCTTTATTCCGATCGTGGCCTTAGAATATTAAGTTCAGGACATTGGGTTATTAAATGCGGCCTCTAAAAGAGGCAGTTTGAGTACCTATTTCAATGCGCGAAAATCGTAATTTTGGGCATTTTAGGATTATAGATTGAAATTTAATTCAACCGTTGAATAATCATTATTATAATCGATTCAAATAAACAATTAGGTTCATAGTTATTTATTTACAAACAAAATGTTAAAAAAATTGATAAAAAAAAATTAATATATATACAAATTAATATTGATATACTATATTAATAATATTATAAAAATCGATACCGTACATTTTCGACATTTTTGACGATTTTATACATTTAAACATTCGAGGCGCTCTTTGATAAAATTAAACTAAAACTGGCTCTCTATACGATCGCATAATTAACACAGAACCAGATGATTTTATCTTCTAAGACGGTGATGAGTCCGAGTAACGACTCGGTTTTTTTTTTTTTTTAATTTTCGTTATTTTACCCGATTAGATAGATTTTCGGTAGGTAACAAAAGAATATTTTGCCGTTTTGGCTTGTGCAAGTGTCGGCAAATAACACGTTTAAAACGACACGCGGTACCCGACGATTTTCATCATACCGCGCGCAGATCCACAGGCGGGCGAACCCGTCGAGACCGCGGGATGCTGGCAGACCGAATCTCGTAGTATTATTATCGGGTCGCTGCCACCGGTCATCCCGAGGCCAAGTTGTCGGAGGTTTTATCGGGACCCGTGACTGATCGTATAATACAATATTATTGTCACGCGATACTCGTTTTTTCCGACGGTGTTTCTTGTCTTGCATTTCTTCGCGTTTTCCTCGGATCGTTTGTTTTTTTTTTTTAAATATTTGATAATTGTCCTCAAATTGAATACCATTCCATTCTCAGCCGATAATGTATACTCATATAGATATATAAATCCACGTTTTCATGTGAAATAAAACCAACTATAATAGTGTAAGTCGGAGAAATGTATTCAAAATTCAATTAGGTTTTCGTAATTTTTCTGGCTTATTAATATATATATATTATCATCGAACCGCGTTTTAGCTACAAATTGTAAACGTTTTTACTAATTTCGTTGGAAACGTCGCAAAAAACCGTACCCCAGAATTTTTAAAAAGAGGTTGTTTAAATTTTACATTTAAATAAAACTTGTCGTAGGGTGGATGGCTTCACATATCCTTCATAGAGTCATACAATCACATTAATAAATACGCTTAAACACGTTTAAATCTTTATGCTAAATAATAATATCAAAGAAAAATAGAAACAACTACATGTTTTGTATGAACCCGATGCATTTAATATACAGCTAGTATACAGTTATAATGTTTGACTTTAATACGGCAAAATCAGGTAGGGAGATGTTTGTATTTAAACGCCCAAAACACGTTTCCCCAACATGGATACACGTCTGACAGTACCTACCTAACTATGTAAAAATTAATTTATCGACTAGAAGTAAAATCGATAGAATATATTTTTTATATTTTTAAAATTTACAACTTGTATACATCGTAACACAACCGAAAACTCCGGTTTGCGATAAAAACTCAGAGGGAAAAAATGCATAATAACAATTCGTTCGCCGAAGATAATTTATCGTTTGTTTGTTTGGTTATATTTTTTTTTTCGTTTTTTCGTCGCTCATTTATTTTATGAAAATTGATTTATTATCATCATGAGCGTAATAATAATTTAACTTCGGGGCGCTCTTTACTATAAATATACGGTCGGAATTATACGAGTATTATTATTATACACGTTTTACTATACGCAGTGAATAATATTATATATCATAGTGCAAACAAAAAAATATTGTGTTACACACTTTAATTTTAAAACAAATTGTCTAGTTGGGAGAGTAAAAAATGTATCGCACACTACGCTAGTGTTACATTGTAGAGGTGTATGTACGCGTACGGAAAGAACAATTTACAACAAAAAAAAATTCTCACTGAACGGATGATAATTTAAAAAATTAATATTGCTGCAGTGTATAGTTTTTTTTGGCCGTATTACTTACTCGCTTACTCACTTACTTAGTTACTTATTATTAAAGGACGATAAAACAAAAACTGCTGCACGGGAAGTCGTCTTAATTCTAATTAATGACATCGAGAACGGGAGACCTTTTATACGCATTATACTTATACCCGGATAATGGAAACGATTCGTTATGAAAAAAAAAAACCATCCAACCAACCTATACGCGAATAATCCCGAAAATAACGACGGTGCCTGAATTTTAAAATATTTTTTTCATCGTAGACAGCCGATATTTTTCGAATTAATAACAACAATAATCCTAGTAACAACATCGAATCAAATAAATTTACCATATTATTATATCGTATAAAACTCTAATATTTCCTTTCTTTTTTTTTTTTTTTAACAAGGGCTTGAAATTATTTACGACGAATTCGTTTTACTTTAATTTTTCTATATAGGTACACCATGTACATTTATTTGTTTATTTAGTCTTTTTCGATTAAACCACAGCGCGCGCTCTCTCACACACACACACCCACGATAATAACTATTAATTCCGCCTGAGAAAGAATCGAATTACACTAACAGCACTATAATGATTATTCTTATGGTCGGTCAAATGGACAGGGAAGGGAAAAAACCTATTTTTGGTTTTCCGTATACGAAACCGACCGATTGCCCGACAAACGCCTCGAGGAATTGGCACGAAGTCTGAATGATTTTTGCCCATAATCTATTCGAACATCGATTACACGCCATCGTCCATCGTATACATGTATACGAACGTTGAAGGACCAGAAATATTCAACATTACACTGATCTATCAGCCGCACCTAACGAGAAATAAATTCCCTAGCGAAAAATTATTTATATTATATCCCGCGCTGAAAACATCGACAAAAACCGTTTAGACGAAAAACGTGTGTTTCGTAAACATTGGCCCTTTAGAAATATTATAGCGGTATAGTGGAGTTTAACGAGACGGTTGTAGTACAGTTTTACCAATTTTATACTTTTCAAAAATCGATTATCTCCGATCGAGATTTCCGAATATTAAAATGTCCTAAAAAAATTATTGTCGGGTGACAATAATATTACGGCGTAAATGTTTTTATTTTTAATGTTAGATTGAAAAATTAATTATTAGGAGGATTAATAATTTGCAAACACTGCATTAGGAAAGCAAAATTTTTTGAAATATGGCATTAAGAAAAACGACTATCGGGGAAAAAAGATTAGAAAAACCCTACCTAAATCTCGCATATAATCAGATAATAATTAAAAAAATATCCACGCAAATTGCATTCTCCGTATAATCGGTTATAGATTTTAAGGGGTTGTATATAAATAGAAGGTTTTATGTTTTATTGGAGGAAAATTGTATTGTTTAAAACGTAGGTGTGTGCTCAAGACCAAAAAAACATAATAATAATAATAAACGCGTATTCTCTAGTATTAGAACAATACATTTTAAAATTTATCGAGTACTTTAAAAAAAAACAAAATATTTATAATATCCCCCCCAACACACACACTTGTCGTTCCTCCGCCGTATATATTGTTCGATTTCGACCAATAGCCGCTTCCAACTATATCGTTTTCAACAATAATTTGCAAAATTCCGAGAACGATAAAAAAAAAACCCGTGAAATTATTTTAAACGAGACGGCGAAAAACCTATTGGTTTTTACTGTTATGCGATTTTTGGCATGCGATTACTATACAGTTGGTTTTTTTTTTTAGACTAAACGAGAATGTTCGCATAAAGTCTCATATATACATCAGCTTCTCGATCGATTGGAAATTGGTCATAGATGGCACTTTAAGAGAGGGATAGTTTTTTTGAGATTTTCTCTATTTTGTTTATATAGTTTTAGTTAGAAAATATTTTTAAAAATATAATAGCGATTTCGTAAAAATAGCATCGTTACGTTTTTAAAAAACCCATTATTATGGGTGTAGTTTTGTTGTTGCATAATTTCGAACAATTAATTAATTTATTAAATAATATTACATTTACAAAAATGGAAGACTTATGAAAATTCGAAATTTCATCAATCTATATGGTCATTTGCCTCATAAAATTAGAGTTTTCCTAAAAAAAAACTTAATTTCAATTCTCCTCCAAACATATTTATTTGAGTTAACATCGTATATACTTTTTTTCATCATTTAAATCGAACAAATCCTAATTTCAATACTACTCTGATTGTCTCAATAGTTGCCTCATGCACTAGTATAAAATTAAGCTTAATAAACTTAAGAGAAATTCTACCGAATAAAATATTAATTGGGAAAACATAGGTAATACATATTAGGTCATTTTAAATAATTCTTTACTAATTAAAATCTACTTAATTTTTTACCTTATTAACTGAGGTTAATATTCTGATGTCTGGGCTCAAATATAAAAACGTCCAGAAGAAATTTTTCGTGCGGAATATGAAATATATGGACAGGTAGACTGCAATCTTATCCTATTTTAATAATGGAAGAAAATGGAGTAGAAAATAGTATCCCGTTTTTAGAAGAAAACAGTTATGCATATTCCATTGATATCTTTAGTTCCGGAAAAAGACTTAAGTCAAATTTTGGCTTTATATATATATATATATTTATAATTTAATGTAATATTTTTCCTTTTATTTTTTGGTCTAAATTGCATAAGTGAATGTATTTTCACATTTAGTGTATAATTATAGTATGTTAGTGTATACAAATTACTTATTAGTATATAATATGTACAAGGGCAAGTATTTTTAACATTTAATTTAATTTTACCACGTCAAGGTAAGTCCAATATAAATATTATCACCAAGTTTCAATTCTCTATGTGTATTTATAACCGAATTACAGCAAAAAACTCCCAAAAATTAAAATTCCTTAAAGGCTCAAAAGTGGCTCTAAAGTACAATCTAGACAACTTGAGAACAAAAAAGTTGCTACACATACAAATTGGAGCAAGTTTACTAGGAAAATCTTATCCATAGACTAGAACAAGGAACAAAAAAAAATAAACACCATTGTAAAACCAATAGCGCCCTCGTTACGCTCAGAATCTAAAATTAATAAGTAGACACCTTTATCAAATTTTTAATCGTTTTGAGGACGGTCATATAACATAATAATATAGAGACGACGGCGACGGGTTTTCGAAAAGTTATTGCGATCGATATCCAGCTGCGGTTGTCGACCGTTTCAAATTAAATAACCCTGCAAAATCGTACCTACATTAATGTATTATATTTTGATTCTGTAAATAGGACATATTTTTCGTCCTAACATACTATTTATAATATATAAATCGACGTTATTCCGTCGTGACAGCGTCGATCAATAATAGTACGCGATATTTTGTTCGTGTTTGATTTTTGCCTGAATATTATATATTAATGGATTCCCATATATATTATTAGGCCTCGTGCGTAAAATATGTTATTTTTTCTGCTCTCTGTCGGGAAAAAGTTTGGGTTTTTTTTGTTTTTTAATCGGACGACCGGGCATAAACTCCGTCATACGCATTATATCGCGAGCCGTGACCTTTTCCGACTCATAATGTATTCATTACCATGTATAGAAGCATGCATTTTTAGGGGATGGAAAGAAATAAAAGGTTCTAAATATTTGGCAGTCGGTATGATTTTCTGATATAATTGCGTATCTATCGACAAAAAACAACAAAACACAAAACGTAACTATACTTTTTTACACAATCATAATTATTATCGTATATCGGTTAAACGAGAAATAATATTGCGAGGATTATTTTTTTTTTTTTTAAATAGGCAGCAGTAAAATAAATTTATTATATTATTTTTTCACCGTTTATAATAACCTAACCTAAACCCGGGGCACGAGCCCCCTTTGCCCTTAGTCCATCTCTTCACCCTTTAACACGGTCGTAAATTTATAATTTTACGTCAGCGTCATGTTATCTTTTCTAAATGGTCTTAATTAATAACATATATATAATACATAAAGGGTAATACTGATAGCAATATAATTGGAGCAATATTTTTATTACGATTACGTGCGCACCATTAACACGTAATAATACCGTTACGCTATCTGTGCCAAGGAAGTAATTTATCGTATAATGTGCTGGTATGCTTGTGTTTATTCGGTGAAGTTATATCATCATATTATATTATCATTGCTGTTGATGGAAAAATTATTGCGCTTTTAAATTCTCCCCAGCCTCTTCCCCAATTATGTTAATAACTTGTAATGATAATACATTAATAATTAACTTTTGTGTTTGAATAATAATAATAATATATTATATGAAAAATAATATCTATTGTTTATCAGGGCAAAGAAAATAATAAAGAAAATAAAAACGACACTGCCGCAGTAAGTAAATAACAAATGAATGCGCTATAATAATAATATAACTATATATTCTTCTTATAATTTTGATAGTTATTACTATCTAGACTAGATAAATAAGAGAGTGACAGACTCGGTAATATTTTTCTATTGACCGACACATTTCAGTCACCACGGCGACGCCATTATGTTTAATACAAAACTAAATAATTATTTACACGTAACAAATTTATCTTACTACAGTTTTAAATATACAATTTTAATATTAATTACACAAGTATTTGAAATATACATATCATTTTCCACAAAACATGGAGGCTAACTGATGAGGTGGTTAATCTCGTATTTATCTCGTCTCTTTCTCTATTATTATAATTATACTTGGCGAATAATACAAATATTTAAAAAAAACACCTACACTTTTTTATTATCGCCAAAAACAACTTATAATGAACCTCGAGTTAAATTTTCGAACATTTTTTAAAAGCTAAAAATGTTTCCCACTTCGTAAAATTAAATAAAAACTAATATATGACCACCTCTAGAAACGGCTAGAATTAGTATACTATGAATTGAATATAAAACATGTTTACATCAGAAAGAAAAAAAAACGCACACATAATAATAAAACCAATGCATCATTAAGTCAAAATCTAAAAGTTGCGCACTGCAATATAAAAAATATTGATTAATGTAATTTTTCCTATAATTATTATTATTCAATCAACCCGACCGCAGCTGTTGTGTTTTTTTGCTTCTAAAACCCAATAATTTGGACGACGACGAATACGATGTTAAACTATCATTAAATTATTGCAAACAAACCAAAAACAATCGCTAAATTATATTTTATTGTATCGATTATTGTACATTGTTGTACATACGATTATATACGAGAACCAAAAGCGTTTTTATTACCGCTAAATACATACACATACACATACACATACGGTTTTACAGTCAATTATTGTACAATTTTAAACAGTATAGGTTATATCGTTAACCCCGGAATCGAGTCATTTTATATAGATTTCAATACAAGCTAATTAAATTCTGATAATGCACACACTCGTGCATTTTAGACTGAAAAATAATCTGAAAAAAATTGCATTTGACAAAATTATATAAAATAAAGCCAAAAATTGATTTAACCGTTTATTCCCGGAACCAAAGATAAATTATTATATATTGCGACTATTTTATGAGTGTAAGTGTACACTATTACTATGCAGGTCAAACTCGATATTGGATGATTAGGAGAAAACACATTATTAACCACTAAAATCAACCGATATAGCGACGACCAATTTATATTATTATCGAAAGCACATTTTTCCTATACACCTCTAACCTATACACGTAGTCGTATAAAAACTAATGAACGTCTAGCGATTCCGACTGACGAAGACGGCGACTGACCGAACGCATGTACATAATATATTATTATTGTGTTGTTAGCTTCGCGTTTTCAATTAAACATCAGGTCTTTTTTTTCTCTCCGTCCTTTCTTTTCGCAAGCAATATTATATTGTAGTATAGTGACCTTTTCCCGATAAAATACGTCCCCCGGTATATTGTACCTACGTGCATAAGAATAAAATAGCGTATTTTTAGCCGTCCGAGATAAATAATGGATTTAATGCGTATTATACATCAGCGGCTGGACGGGCCCATCAGCGTTCGTGGATAAAAGATTAATAATGGAATACTGGTACGCACGGGGCGAAGGAGAAAAAAAATAAAACTATCACACCAACGACGAAGACAGTGGCGTCAACGGCGGCGACGTCATGGCTCTCTAGTTAGCTGCTAAAAAAACACAGCGATCGTATATGTATACACAAACACACACACAATAAACAGAGCCGTCTAAGACAATAAAAAGGAGAGAAAAAACGGTGCAAACGTCCCATAGAGATTTGCCTGTTCACGCCGCCGGTTCGATCCGTTAAAATAAAGAGACAAAAAACGAGCTAGTGCAAATGGCCGAGTCCGTGCGCACGGGTAGCCCGAAATCCGCCCTCTCTTTCCCTTAACGACAGTGCCGGGTTTTATTTTTATTTTATCATTTTCTTTTCTCGTTCTTTTTTTTTTTTAACAATCCTCGACTCGCTTACTGGATCAGAATTTTAGACGGTTCCCCCGCTCAGGGAACACTATTTAAAATTATTTGTCGTACTATATACGTATACGTTTAACGGAATAGTCGGCGAAAAGAATAAAAATTGTTTAAAAGACTTGAGACTTTTAATAATAATACGCGTGCATATAATTATTACTTTCGCCCGTATTCAGCATAAAAAAATTCGAAACAAAATGACAATAGAAAGACACTAGGCTATATAAAAAAAATTAAAAAAACAAAAACAAACAGAAAAAGTCAATTGTAATTTACGGGAGCTTATAGTCTTTTTTTTTTTTTTGATCGTCAGTTTTTAACGTGTCCACGATAATGATCCTGGTGAAAACCCGGCCACGGTGCATAGGTTTTCAAGTCTAAAACGACGATCGGCGACCGATTAACATCATAAAAACGTTTTTTGACCGATGTGAATTTCCTGCGGATGGCATTATAATAATTATTTTACTACAAGTACAGTACGAATATACGACGGAAGTTCGTTATTTCGGGACTAACAAGACCGGAATAAAAACGGTTGGTTTTTTTTTTTGTTCGTGTGTATGTGCGATGACGACTACATTGCGGTGCCGTGGTCAGAAAAAAAAAGTAAAATAATCGATACGGCGGTCGGCGAAAAAACGAAATTAAAAATTAATACTAGGTAAAAATGAAAAAAAAAAAAAACGGTTTCCGGTTAGTTTTCACAACGCGGGCGGTTCCATTATTGTTTATAAATATAATACAATAACACTGGAATTATTATAATTGCATATAGAAATTATAATTGTTTCCATAAATTATATTATGCGAGTGCATCGTCGTATTATAATTTAAGGCCGGAGAGCAACAGTTTGTTTGTATTAGTTTTTGTTAGGGAACACGGGATTTTTTTTGATTTTTCAGAGGTTTAACTCCAGACACGACACTCGACTGTATGGGCACGTGGAATATCAAAAAAAAAAAAATGGTTCGATAAAGATTTCCCGTCAAATGCAATTTCCGCCCATAAATATCTGCGCTGCATCTCCAACCTATGTATAATATTAGACGAATATATTATTATATTATATCGGTGAATTTCCTTTTTTTTCCCTTTTTTTCGTGATTTTTTTCTTCTGTTTGCTCGGGTTATTCTTGCATAACCAATAATATATATTAATATATATATATATTTTATATTATACTTCACAAAGGTCAATAATATGATTTTATTATTCTATATATAATAGGCGCCTCGTCCCGCAGCAACAATGCTGTATCACGGATCATCCAGTTCGGGAAAATAATTATTTAATAATTATTTTCTTGTGTGCCATTGTTGTGTATAATAATATTGTTTTATTCATTTTTATTATTAATTTTTTTTTTTTTTTTTTGTTTTATAGAATGGAAGAGGAAGTGGAGAAAACATTAACAGAGCAAATGGGTAAGTCAGAAAAAAAATAAAAACTATAAAAATAGGTACCTACTCTTATAGGTATATAGTTTTAATTTGATTATTCGTCCTTCCGTGTATTACAAGTATATAGTATAAACCGTTCATGATGACGTTAATTTTCCAGTATAACCAAAAATACGGCGCATACTAGTTGGGTCCCAGATTCCAATTGTTTACCGATTGGGTCCCGTGTAAAAAAGCCTGTTGTACTAGTTGGATCCCAAAAAAAAATATAGTCTCCTTCCCACTTTTACAGACTGAGGACTATCTAAAAACATCTAGTTATTATAGGTATGGTTAAGAATATTTTTTTTCTAATGTTTACTATTTTATTTTCGTGATTTACAATTTTCGTCTGTTAATAGTTACTAAGTTAATAATTGGATTAAAATTTATGAGATAAAGATTTAAAAATATTTTTTCTGTCATTTTTTTTTTTTACGAAATCGTCCTTAGATATTATACAGTTTCTTCTTCTTCCCTCTGGACTTCTCATTTTAATAAAAACGTCGATTTTAATATATTTTAAAAAAACGTGTTTAAATTCAAATATATTTGGGTGAGCAGAAGAAAACATAGAATTGAAGTGTGACTGAAAGGTTTATAGTTCTTATTGTACTAGGCTTAGATTCAAACCATAATTTTGGAGGGAACTTTGCGTCAGGACGAATATAATTTTTTAATAAATATTCCGTAAATTGTTGTAATCGCTCGTCATCTGGCTGAATACTTACTAAATAATTTGTAAAGCAGTTTTTAACTTCGTTCGGTGATAAAAATTAAAGTCCAAAAAAAATGTTTGGGTAATTACCTAACTCTTCGTTTTTTTTATAATTACTACTTAATTCTAGATTCTGGATCTTTCGCTACCAATTTTGATCTAGATAAAATCTACAACCTTTAATATTTATTTGTAGTCAAACTGATAATAGAGATGTGCATCGATCAAATCAGCATAAACAATTTCAGTTATTAAATTGAAATTTCGTTTATTGCATTTATTGAAAATATGTATACAATTTTGTGAATAACACTCTGTACTTTTAGAAGGTAGCAAACAAAATATAATAGGAATATAGTGGTTGTTGTGATTAATATGGATAGTGAACATTTGTATAAACATTTTACAACTTTTAAAAGTACCATCAACATAAATTGTATTAGATTTACATAAAAATTTTAAATTTTCAGTTGTTGAAAATATAATTATGTTATTTACACTGTCATTAATTAATAAAAAGTCTTTTTCACGATTTGTTTTTATTTTAAAATCGATTAATGTTTTATGAATATCGCTCTTAAACATTTAGGAATATTCGGTTGAATACTTTTTCTAGCATAGTACAATCATTATGTGTTAGAGTTTCTATATAATTTTTTAATTTCTAATGCAATAACTTAGATGGCCTTCCACGAGGATTTTCTTATGTTTTTCTTTTTAAAGAGTTACTTACTGTTTACCTGGTTAAAATATTTATTTCGTCAGGTTCATAATTGTGTGAGATGTTTTTTTCAATAATTATTTCATTTTCACTTTTAAAAAAGATTTACATGTTCTTTTTACACATCCCCATCGTTCGATATCATTTTTTAGACATTTATGAAATGAAAATTTAAAACCATCAATAACATTAATATGCTTAGCTTTTTCATTGAACATAATATTACAAGACTTGTCCTTTATGTATGAAATGTGAACACATACTAGTGTGGTATATCAGTATAGTTCAACGCATTTTATTACTATGATTAGATATTACTATTATTATACATTATCAGTGCATTTAAATTTTCAACGGAAAGTACGTAATCCATATTATATTCGTTCATTATATTATTCGAACACATCATTTTACATACCCGGACCCAATTCAGAAAAAAAATTTTATTCACACGAACCCAATTCGTACAAAATTTAAAACTAATATTATTTTCAGACCCAACTCGGATGCAGCCTAATAATAACCATCAGAACATCCATACAGTCATTATTAAGACGTCAAAATAATCGATAAAAATATTATTAGTACATACAATGTAGGAGTTTTGTCGAAATCTTCAATCTAAAGTCATTACACCCGATATAATGTTATAAACGGTATCATTTTAAAAGGTATTTACTGTGGGTAAATAAAAATTAAAATGTTAAAGACAATTTGGATTAATTCCTTATTTTTATATACATTTAGACCAATAAGCCGAAGTGATTTAAACAATTATTTTACTGCTTACATATATTATTTAACTTCAAAACCTTTTCATTTGTCTTCTTTTTTTTTATACATATGACACTTCAATGGTAGTTTATTTTAAGACAAAAAGGTAAACTCATCCATGTATTTGAAATAAATTAGGTAACTAAGTAAAAAAATAAACGGAAATATTCGCATGTTGGGTGTGTCACTATTGTAGGTGATAAGTTGAGAAGGTAGGGTATAGAGAGGAATTTAATTTATTTCTGTAAGAAACAATAAAGCATTACTGACAAAAAAATAATTTTGAACGAAGTTTGGTTACCTATACATGTTTTTAAATGCAATAATTTTTACGATTTTAACCAAAATTTAAACACAAACCTCTAATTATTAGTTACACCATTTATCACTAAGTTTAATTACATTTCTGTTTGGTATTTTATCCATATAGTAACTATCACATAAAACGTATGTATGTTTACGTATGTAAACAATTCAAATATAAAATGCCTAAATAACAAGAAAATCTCTAAAATTTTACTACATTTTAGAAAACGCAAATGTAAGTTTTCTGTCAAAATTTCAAGTTTCTATGAATATTTTTAACTGAAGTAACATGAAAACAAAATTGATAATAATGAAACCAATATTTTCGTAAACTTTTCCGCTCTTTCTAAGTTTTTTTTCAATTTTGCTCAGTTATTAAGAAAACTACTCGAAAAATCATAAAACGACTTATTACTCACCAACTAATTCCAAATACAACAAAAAAGATCTCTTGTCATTTTAGGATTGAAGCAAGTTTTCTGTTAGGAAAATTATTTACAGACAGAAAAAAAAACATATAATAAAACCAATAGATCCCTCGCTCCGCTCCGAATCTTAAAACGAAGAAATGTTTCCATCAAAACATATAGACAAGAAATTAAATAATTCAAATATATTTCTAAAATTAAAATTGGGTGAGAAGTAGTGGGTGAGTTATACTCCAACCCATTGATCTAAAACGTTATATTCGTCGGTATAAACGGTCGTACCACTTCCCCTCAAATGGGTATCTGACAGTAGACTCGTGGAAAAGGTTTATAATTGAAATGACCGCTTTAAAAAGCAAAACAAATTTTCAAATTTTACAAAGTTATAGAAAAAATATTACTATAATATATAATCTACCATATATATATACATTCAAAAAGTTTAAACACGTGTTATAGAACCGCGTCGTCAATATTATTTTCATTGTATATATTATATACAGGTGGAAGATTATACAAGAACGAAAGTGAGTTGAAAATATGACGTACCTATAAATAATATAATAATAATAATAATAATATGATATAACGCGCTTTCGTGCGTAACTAGAAATTATATATTACACATATTGAAAACTGACGCTATATACTTTTCATATCCGCCACCACCATCACCGCCGTCTTATAATGTATACGCCCTCCCCTAGTGTTTGCACGCACACACTGCACACGGTTTAGAATTACGTGTAAACTCTCGATTTCCTATATTATATACAGTGGATGTGTATGTGTGTATCCTTGTAGGTACCTACACATTTCGCTCTTCTTCATCGGTTTCAAAGGGCTTTTCACGGGGTCGGTCTGTTGAGCGCGTCGGCTTCTACCGATTGAAAAGGAAAACTGAATAGAGCGAGTACAGAGCTACTCGGTGGCACGTGATCTTCGAGTGCGACACTCCGTCACTCATCGCTTATATTCCTACACTACACCTGTGACGCGACTATAATTATATAGACTATCTGGAGCCCGGTGTCACTTTCAATAATGAAGGGGCCCGCATAGGGTTTTTTACTTTTTTAGAAAAAAATTAGAGAGGGTGTTGCAAAATATTAACTATCATATTTGGTCTTTGTATTGTAATACAGTTGTAATATCAAATCTCCCTTAAGTTTGCGAATAAGGGGGCTTTAATTTAAATTTTGTTTTGTTTTTTTAATTTTAAGCCTATCCTTGTAAACGATACATTTATTTTAGATCAGGTCACGTAATGACTAAACAATTATATAAACATTGTACTCAGAACGCTATAATTTACAGAATAATAGTTGGATAACACTTGATTAACGCGAATCGCAGATAAAAGATAATTTTATAGAAACTCGTAATTGTTTACCTATTGTGCTCTCGATAATTCCATTAATTTATTACTAGGTATACAATTTAAATATATGCTATACAATGTAATCCGTATTTCGTGAAAATGTTTTCATACACTTAGAGGTATAAAAATATTCTGAATTTTATACTTGTGAAACTTTTAGAAATGAAAGCTTGGTAAATTTAAAGAGTAAACAGACATTTTCGTTAATTTTTCCAAAGAATTTTTAACTGGAAAATTTTTTTACACAGTTTTGAAATCGAGTGACCCCTTTATTTCAATTATTTTTACAAACTTAATAACATTTATTTAGGCACTGTTAAGTTTATACATACTGTATTAGATGAATTTCATGAAAATTGGTTGGCGTCCGTCAATTTTAACCATCCCACTTTATAATATTATATTAACATCATATTATATTATAATATTGTATCATTAATTTTTTATATTTATTGATCTTAAAAAAACCATTCTCCATACTCAGGCTCCTGGCATGTAATAAAAAGGTTCGAAAACACTTCATTAAAATATCTAAGTTCATTTTTATATAACTTTTTGGGAAGGCCGATCAAAACTAATTTCTCTATATCATCATCGCATACTCAGTTATTATATTTTAACCGTGTGGCGAAATGAATTTGATCATGTAGAACAGTGGATCGTTCAGTTTTCATTTTGTACATTTCCTAAACACTTACATATCATAATTTCTCATGTATAGGAATTGTATAGGAAATGTATAGGAATTTACAGATTTGGTTTTTTTAAAATACCTAGGATCGTGGATCATCACGACGTATATAAAGAAGTTCTCCAATCTCTCGGGACAAAATATCATTATCATAAACAATATATACGGCATCTTAATCGCGAAGCGTCGGCAACAGAATTTATCCGTGAGACGAGCGGGCGGACGTGCAGAAAGTATCTTATCACGGTGTTTATTTACCGAATCCAGTGATGGCGATGTCGCGAAAGTCACACGAATACGATATAAAACGATAAACTCACTCAAAGTGATCACGTAAAATAAACTCAAAAAGGGCTTGAAAGGCTTAAGTATACAGACATGATGTATACAAATATAGGACGACCCGCAATTCAATACATGATGAATTTTTTTTGTTAACACCGCATAGTGATAGGTTTTTTTTTCGCCGGAAATCTCGTAAAACGATGTATAAAATCTTGCATAATATAACACGACTATCACTATTATATAGTCACCGCCGTAACGAATCTTATTTAAAATACACCGAGAATCGGGTGGTCGCAATGAGAAGAGGTAGGGGATGATCACAGGTCGACTTACCGGTCCTCCGGGATAAGATATCTACAATATTATTTTAACGAATAACTACAATATTATACCTCAAAGCGATATTTTCGAACCAATTCGTTATTTCCGTTGTTTTTGTGAACGACATTTTTTTTTTTTTTAATAATAAAATGCACGTAATCTTACTGTACATGTATTTTTTAGACACCCTGGAGACAATCCGTTTTACAGCAACATCGACAGCATGCCGGATATTCGACCCAGGAGAAAATCCATCCCTCTCGTCTCGGAACTGGTAAGCAAAACATTTGATATCAATATTATACACAATCTACAGAATTCATCTTTTGTCCCCTATCCTGTTAAAACATTTTGTTGGCAACATTGAAATCCCAAAAATTTGGATATTTTTTTTATTATTATTTTTTTTTTTTTTTTTTATATATATATACATATATATATATATATAAATCGAATGTAATTTTATACTTCAAAGTTTTTGCCAAGTAAAATAATGATAATAATTATTATATAGATAATATTATTCAACCGAGAAACGAGTGTGCCCGGTAATTTTGTGGGAGTGAATATTTTTGTACAAATTTTCGCTTCTAAGTGTATACCCTGTTATTTTTACATTATAATTTCTTCACGTGAAATGGTTTTTCTCATCCCGATTTTTTATGTTGTTTTTTTTATGTGTACCTATGAATGTATTTTTTTTTTTTTTTTTTTGCTGCTATTCCATGTGTTCTCATCGCGTTTCCCGTGTAAAATATTATGTTCTTTTAGACTTCCTTTATAGATTTTTTTTTTTATACAATTTCTTCATTTCAAACGCTATCATCATTATTATTATTATTTATACATTATATTTTATACCTTTTTATTTGTTCCAAATTATAACACGTACGTGCGTATAATATAAAATGTGTACGATGTATAAAATGTGTAGAGTCGTGAATTTAATTAAACTGTAATAAATATATTTAAAACTTTTTTTTGAAAAAACATCACTAAAATTCAGTCAAATTTAACATTTTAAACAGAAAGATGGTAATATTCTTTTTAATGTTCATTTCGTACTAATAGTTTACAAACAAATATGTAGTAAGTATTAATAAAACAAAACTGATTTCCAAATAACAATGGTTCTGTAGAAAAAAAGTTATAAATACCATCATTAAACTAATTAAAAAGACATGATAAAAATGATCTAATAAGGGGAGACGGGGATAATCTAAAAATCGAAAAAGCAAAAGAAAAGTTCAAAGTTGATGGATACAATATTATAGTAATTATAATCGGTGGTTAAAGTGATGAGAAGGGCGGAAGAAACGTATAAGTTGCGGCATAAATTACTATATTCACAAGGATCCCATGAACTTGTAACTTGACATATCCCCATAATAAAATTTCAAAAGAATCTGATCACATGACCTAGGAGGTCAAGTATGTTCACTGCGAATTGAAACTAAACGACAATGAAATTTCTCATCCAGCAAAGTCATTGTCTCTCGTGGGCTGTGTGTCAACAATAGAGCAATGTTTTCCAAATTTAACCGCTAAATTTGTTGTTTAAAGAGGTGGGTGCTTCTTAACGTTTCAAGATCGTTCGGAGTCGCGGACCACTTCTACAACACATTCCGCGTATTTTTAATGTGTTTTTATCACCAATACACGTGCTCAGTACTGAGCCTCTCCATAGCAACAAATTCAAATAACAAATAAAATATTATCTAATCGAAAGTATGATAAATACGAAAACTAATAAAACAATAATTCCAACCTTCAAATAAAATATTCCAGTCTACATCAAAAAGATAGTAACTATTAATATTATAGTTATAGTTATAGTATTATTGACTATACATAATCAGACTTTATTGTACATTATATTTACTAAGCAGACATAGGTGTAGGATATTTTTTTTTTTAATTTTTGGAGGAGGGCTTTGCAGTTTTATTTAAATTCTATTAGCATATAATTTAAATAAACAATTGTGTGTGGAAAAAAACATTTTGGAAATCTAGTTTTCATCATGATACCATCATGGGTTTCCTGAAAATTTAGTTGGGTTAAATTAGATTTCGGGAACGACCCACAATTTTTGGTAAATATAGTTTTCCCTTAAAATTGTTCCCAATTGTATATAACTCTTTACTAACCCTACAATAAACCAAAAAAAAAAAAATTGACTACAAAATCACAGCTCTACACAATAATATTGTATGCTTACTTTATATTATATATTTTTATGCACGTGCGTATTACTATCCGTACATTTACTAAGTTAAAATATATATATATAGGTACTATAAATTATAAGAGACCAATTCAAAAACAGCGTAGGAACCATCATTTATTTTTATTTTTATTTTTTTTTTTTTAAACATAAACATGTAAACTAACTAATTTGTGTTATATTGTCTGTTGTTTGTGATCTTCACGCATCGATCCAGGTTCTCAAGGTATAGCGTTCTTTTTTTTTTTTATTTTTTATCATTTATTTATTAGAGAAAAATATAGAGCACGCTATTTAGATCTGGAGACATGGTTTTTCGTCAATAAAAACACACATTATTTTCGCTATATAATACGACACACGACTAATACACACACTTCCACATACATACACACATACATAAATACATACACATAATACACATAATACACAAACACACACACACATTGCTTTTAGCACCAAATCATTTTATTATTATATATTACAACACTAAAATTAAAATTTCTATTTTCTAGAAATTCCAAATATTAAAATTTTTATTATTTTAGAGGTAGTGACTAAAAAAAATTAGCTTAAAAATAGTTCCTATATTTTATTTTATTTATTTACTTTTTTTTTTGTACCATATATTATTATACCTTTGCTTAGTTTTTGTTTTCTATTAGCTTTGTTTGTTTATATATATTTTATTTTTTCCGTTTATATATATAATAATATCTCAAATATTTTATTTATATACTTGTTTTATTTAATAATTTTTATTTGTACAGTTTTCGGCATTTTCACTTTGCGAAATGATTTTTAAAAAAAAATTAATGCTTTCTTTAGAAAACTATTTATTATAGACGATTTAATTTTTATTTTAACTGTTCGACGTGTACCTATAAAAATTATGTCAAAATATAACTGAGAAATTTGAAGTATATCGAAAGAAATACAGTTTACTCCAACCTTTTTTAGAATCGGGTACAGTTCATTTCAAAAAAATGTATAAATATACATTTTGAGTAAAAAATCGTATGATAACTATACATTTTTAGCGGTCTTTTCATTGATCAATTATTTTGTTATGAATTGTACAATAATGATATTATACCCGTATTTACTGTTTCAGTTCAATTAACAGGCAACTTAGCAAAATTGCATAACTTAGAACTTAAATCATAGCGTTTTGGTGAAAATTAAACGGGTAACAAAAATTAATAAGGTGATATTTTAGAGGACACGACGATATTACTTATTTTTCTAAAATATTGTCAAACAAAATAGTTACAGTTCTATATAGTCTGTGTTTTTTTTTTTAATAGCTGTAGCTTTTTTTGTTTGATATTACTTTAGATAAAACCAATTTATCATACTCTTCTAGATAAATTGTGTGCACTATGCTTACGAATACCAAATAAAAAAATTCAAAGAAAATAATATTTTCTAAAACTATGCATAGATTTTTTTTTCTAATAAGTTGTAAAAAGTTATAGTTATTTTTGATTTTTTTTTAGTATGTATATATCTGTAACTTTTTTATATGACAATTTCCTATATAAAAAGCTACGTACAGCCCTCAAAAATATTTTCCTATTTAAATTTTATTATTTGTTATACATGTTAAGCTAAATGCCATAATTTTCATTTTTAGTTACGTTAATTTTTAACGTACGTTTGTAAGTACCTATTATTTTACTCGCTAATTTTGAACTGAAACAGTATGAATGCGGTTATCACGTCTTCTTGAAGTAAATGCTTATGTTCATAACAATAATTCAAAACTATACATATCGTATAGTTAATTACGTAATCCCTATTTTATTTTTTATTTTTGTAATTTATTACTTCTTTATGCTATACAATACAAATACTCATAGTATGTCAAAATTTACCGGACTTTAACTCGGTTTATAGTTTTTTCGTTAACCTCTAAAATAACACTTAAACATTTATTAAAGCCGTTGACCTTGCGGATAACACTGCGAGTGCCCCTATATTACATTACTACCGTAACTATTTTTCATTTTTTATAATAACTAACAATTGCATGCGTACCTATGATTATCACATTACATTACTTTACATTTTTGTACGCGTTTTGATGGAATTAAAATAGAAATTAAATCGTATCTAAATAGAATTAGATGTAATGTTTTAACTAATTTTTTTACAATAAATATAATATTAGTTAAAATTGCTGGTAGACGTTTTAAAAATTAGAGGGTTTTATCGTTAATTTATAATAATTTATTAATACTTTATAAATATATATGTATACAATTATACATAGTTTACTACGTCAATATTGGTCGTATTTAATTATCATACTAATCGTATACTTTTAGTCGTATTGTTAACTGGTCACCAGGGTGATATTGACATTTTTTCTTTTTTGTAGACTGTGCTAGTTTAATAAAGATATGTATACTAGAATAGAAAATATTTCAATAGGGAAATTGTATAATCTATACCTAGAATTAAATTTTAATTTCTGTCTTTTCTGCCGTTGGCAAATTTGTACATCACTGTTTCATAATATAAATAACAACACACTGCAGAATTTATGTTTTAAAGTTTATGTTTATATATTATGTAACAAAATATTTTTAAATAAATTACTAAAACTTCGGGGAAGCTGACTCCTCATCACTTTCCCCTCATAAATAGACCCCTTCACTAGTTGGACTAAAAAAAAAAATTTTATATTCCATAATATATTGTTTATGTTTATATAAATAATTCCGACTCGTTAAAAACTTATTAGAAGGCTTTTTGAGGAGTATTGAAATGTGTGGTAATGATTTAAAACTGATTCTCAAACTACTTCAATATTACACTTTAATAGGAGTCTTAATTAAAATTCTAATTGGATTCACGAATAGTATATAATAGAAGTCAAAATTAAGAATCTAATATAACTCTAATAGGAGTACTATAATACTCTAGATAAAATCCTGAGTAGAAATCTACAAAAGTTCTCTAGTGGTATTTACCACGTAGTCCTAATGCTATTAGAGGTTCTACATCATTTATTTCATTTTTATTTTTCAAATTGAATTATTTTATATGGTACGAATTCACCTGGTGACCGATTTATTTGATGAAAAATATTTACCAAAAGGCCGATTTCAAACGACCATAATTTCATACGACCAATCGACAGTATACCTTCCATTATTTTTTTTTTTTTTACAAACTAACCCAGTAAAATAAATTTTAGGTGACTGTAAACTTAACACAATACAAACAGTACTGAAAAAAAAATTGTTAGAATTACGAGATAGGCATGTGCAGTCGACGAGTATAGGTGATAAAAAAAAAACCCGAGAAAGAATTTATAAAAATACACTTATATTATAATAAACTGAAATGTTAGAAATAGAAAAAGAAAAAGAAGAAGATTTTATAGTGATTTTAAGAATTTTAATTTTTAAAGTCAAACTGAATTTCAAAAGTAAAAGTAAAATAATTTGTAAATTCTGTGATTGATGGCTGAAATTGATAACGGTTAAAGTAAATTCTACAAAAATTATCGTCAATACATAGACTATTAGTACTTAGTACCTACTTAGCTAAAAGCAAATTGAAATAAATTCTGTATGTAATTTATTTTTATAATAATCTTAAACAAAAAGGGTTCGATTGTTCTTCATTTTAACTTCGATTGTCAAATATCGAAGCGCTATTCGTAATTTCAATATTACAGGAAAAAATATTTCTGCACATGTTTATCTAACGTTATTTATATAATATATAGTTAGGATTAATTACTTTGGGCAAGATTATATTATAATAATATAGAAACTAGATCGTGTGTAGTAGAATAATGCGCTTATATATGTATAAATATTATATTTAATGTTTCATGACCTCGTTCATAAACATTTTAAATTAATCAAGAATTTACTCGAGGAAATGTATTTTCTAAAAAATCTGAGTATTTTAATTATATTCGTTGTACCTACGCACAGTAACATATTTTACATTCACAAAAAAAATAACCTAAATAGAATTATTATTATTATAAGATCTTTAAATTATTTAAATAACAGTTCCTTGCTTATTGTTATCTCGGAAAGACTTTTCATTACCTCGGGCTAACTCTTGAGTTTTATACATAAATATATATACTTTTATCTGTAGGAATAAGAATGTTTTGAGAACTACTTTTAACCCGGAACATTGCAAGATGTAAAACTTCGGTATATAATATTTTCGCAAAAGAATTTCGATCCCAAAATATTAAAATTAATATTATGTAATAAAAAATATTTCTTTGATTGAGATGGAAATTGTATTTAAGTAATATATATATACACTGTATTAACGAACAGAGGTTTTATCGAAGGAAACTATTCGTTAATGCAATGTACATATAGTATTATAATATACATTTAAAACATTAGTGAATTGGGTGTAATAGTAGGGGCCAGTATTAATCTTAAACCGATGTACTATTGCAAGTATGAAAAACAAATCGCCATCTTTACTAAAAGTTTCATTTTATGTATATATAAATATATATACCAACTACATCATTATTTTTGCTTTATGACTATAACATCAACACTGCACCGAGGGGGGGAGGTGAGATACGCATACATACATACATACATACATACATATACGTAGAATAGGGTGAACAAAAAAAGTGTTGAAAAGTTGCTCGTCGTAACATTTATCTCTATTCTCCGTTAAATAATACATTGTACGTAAATAATGTATTATATAATATTATAATATAATATGTGTTCTTATATAAACTACTTTGCAGATTATTAAGCATTATCAATAATACAACATTCTTATTCCGCATGCGATGATCAAGTATATAATAACATTAGGTTACACGCATTAGCTTTGGTTCCAGGAAAAAAGGGCTAAATTCAATTGTGTATAGTTGTCAATACAAGCTAATTAAATTTTAAAATAATTTCCAAATTGCATAATGGCAGAACTGCTAAATCACTAAATGGCCTAATCTAAACGATCGTTCTAAATGACTTAAATCATATAATTTATATACTTAATGACTTACATCTCAACGATATTTAACACGATATTTATTAACACGATATTTTAATTTTCAATGTATCATGTATTAAAATATACATGCACTTATGTCACTTAGACCGAAAAATAAAGGTAAAAAATTACGCAAGACAAAATTGTATAAAAAAAATGCTAAACATTGACTTAAGCCTTTCTTCACTGGGATCAAAGTTATATATTAAAGTAAAAAGTGTAAAAGTGTACGATAATTCGGTGAGTTATAAAGTCGGTTTTTTTGCTAATATATAATATAACAGCATATCATATACGGGCGTATATATAAATATTATTAAACGAGAGTACACATTGACAACAATTTGCATTTTATTAAAAAAAAAAAATTGCTTATAAATATTATTACGCTTATACTTATATTATATACGGTCGAATAGCTTTATCGCTCACCCCGTCTCGTTTTTTTTTTGTTTTTCAGTTTTTTTTTTTTTTTTTTTTTTTTTTTCTATGATATTAATTTATTTTTGGAATTTGTTGTGGATGTATTTTTATAGACAATGGCCGCTACGAAAAGAAACGCAGGTCTGGCGTCAGGAGTACCTCGACCGACACTCAACGACGAAGAGTTGGTTAGTAAAATTATTATCATTATTCGCGTATATAGTTTACGTAATGTATTTTTTGTTATCAAAACAAAATTCTTTTGGCGCATGGTCTCAAATACAGGTCCGACAACTCACCTATATAGTACAATATAAAATCCTTGTTCTCTTAATGGTTATGTAAAATTGTGAAAACACGATTGCTATCGTAATTCTATGGTATAGAATGGAAAACTTTATAAGTACTTTGACTTAAACTTGCATCCTTTGTAACTAAAAACAAAAAACTACAATACAAACAGAATGAGTTTTCTGTTTGATCATAGGTATAATTCGATGAAAACCGTTATAATATTATTATGGAAACATATTTCAAAAATTCTACTAGATAACACTACAAATCATTTCACTAAATCTGCATGACCGTTAAGTGAACACATATCAGAACCAAGCTGCTCGGACCTGAATGTGTGACTATGGTTTAGTCAATAAGAAAATACCGATCACGTTTGACAAATATGTATGGTATATACCTACCTACCTGCATTGCGTCGTTTTTCAAATATTTGGACAAATATTATATTTAAAAGCAGTACTGAGACTTAATAAATATCAATAGATAAATTCATCTGGTTAATGTTTTTTTTTATCTTATTTAATTCAAGTTTAATTGCAGATTTTTATATCTATCTACAGGTTATCTAAAATTAAAATAAAATAATTATCTTTTTGATACCTAATTATCTAAATAAATATACAATACATCTAAAAAAATTGCCTTATCTGTGATAATAAAAATTGTTAAATAACTAAAAGTTTTACCGTTAGTTAAAAAATCTAAGCTAGTAAATAATTACATAATTTAAATTTGCAGAATTATTTAACTGTTTAAACCGTCCATAAAATTATCTCAACAATTAAAAATTAAAAACTGATCTTTTTGTCATCTAGATAAATTCCATTTACCTACTATCTTGTATGAGGTACTTTAATTATTTACTATCTTAATCTTATATCCTAAATCCTACATGATTTTAGAGTAATTATCCTTTCAGTGGCGTGACGTGATGTAGTCAGTGGTGTAAGCAATCACAAAAAAATATAAATCTTCCTATACATCCATCTATTTTTACTACCTCTAGAGAGCCGTTTACGATTTATTTAATACAAATACTATAAAAAATGATTTAAATAATTAATCATAGCTCCTAAATTATCAAGTTATAAGTAATAATAATATTTTAAACTATTTGAAGCCAATGAGTGAAGATGACTGATGAGAGTTTTAGTATGACAGTGTCGTATAAAGTCGTACCAACGCTGATAGTATAATAAATAGTATCATGTTATGGATATCACGATGATTGGTCGTATAACACATTTGAAGGCTGCTTAAATTTCATCTCCTTATAGGTACTATTCCGAAATTCCAAAGTATAATATATAATTTTATACTATTAGAACTTGACCATGGTTTATTTAAAAATATACCTTACGAGTATAACATTTTATAAGTAAAAGTGTAAGCGTTGCTTACACTGTTTATATGCACGCCACGCCACTGTATCCTTTATATCTTCATATCTAGATGAATTTCACTTATCTGCTGCGTCTCGAAACTGCACTTACACTCGTAAGTTGTTCGTATCATATAAAGACACGCATAAATATTGCCCAACGTTAAAAAAATGCGTAGATATCATAAGGAAATAAACTAATACGTCAAAAATATAATCTGAGTATAACTCCGTAATACCTATTATTATGATAATACTAATATAGGAAACCATATTTTTTAAAATTGTATTCAACATGAACAATAAACCATGCGGTTCTATTATTTTACGACGTTTAGAAATTGCGCAATTTTTAAATACGAAAATCTATTAAACAATAACTTGAATATAGAAATATTCAACCAAATTTTGAATAATAGTGATAAATAAAATAATATACAAATCGAAACAAATAAAACAACGAAAACTATACAACGCTATTCTATTTTTACACTTCCACAAATGCATTAGTTTCATTTAATTTTGATAATTTTATAAAATGGATATGTGCACTACGCGTTTGTATTTATTATTATTATTATTTTTTTTTTTTAATTATAACGAAAACTCATTAAAATATTTTTATCATAACGATTCAACGGTATACACAGTTTATATTTATTCAAATTCATTCGTATACTCCACATATAGTTTATAATAGAACCCCGCGTATGTGTATAAAATAAATAAATATATAAATATACATTATACAATATACATATACGCATATTTTATGCAGTGGAAAAGTAATATTGTAATATATTATACAAATTTGTTTGTATTTCATAAAAAAAAAAACATATTTCGTATAGGTATAAGTTTGAATTATTTTTCGAATTGTGTGAAAATACACAGTTTCTGATCGATTTTGAATGTCTTTGATTAAATAAAATAAATCAATAATATCCACAAATATAAAAGTTATTTTGATTTAACTCCGTCGTATGTTTGCGTAAAAATTTTAATTACGTCTTCAAAATTTAACAAAAATATAATATATCTATAGGTGTCGTGATAGAACATCGTGACATAATATAATATATAATATATAACGTGAAGTACCGGGTATAAAAACAAGACTTGCGAAAAACATCATAATAATAATATTTCAATGGACGAGTTTTTATTTATTTATTTTTTGTCTCTTCGTCGCTCGGAAATGACGAATTACGAATTTAATTTTTGTATTTTTTTTTTTTGTATTTTTTTTGTATTTTTTTTGTATTTTTTTATTCAATGCGGTCTCTATACAAACGATATTTCAGAAAATGCACGTGTATAAAAAAGCCCTACAAGCTTTAATCTATCCAATATCATCGACTACGCCGCATAATTTCGTCTCGTGGACTGCAACTTCACCAACGTATTGTTACGAATGTGAAGGACTGCTGTGGGGCATCGCCAGGCAAGGAGTACGGTGCACTGAATGCGGGGTCAAGTGTCACGAGAAGTGTAAAGAGCTCTTAAACGCCGACTGTTTGCAAAGTAAGAAGCAACTTTTTTTTTCCTCGCCTATGTAAAAAAGTGACTATTATTTAAATTAGTAAAATATTTCACGAGTATAATATTTATATGCATATATATATATATATATATATATATATATATATGAATGTATGCAATAATCAGCTACTAGTAATAGAAAGGATTCCGTATTGTCGACGTTAAAAAAAAAATTTTGATTATAATGTCTGATATCTATGTGGCGGGATTTAATTGAAAAAGAGTTTCAAATTGTTTGGTAATAATTAGATTATTAGCCAAGATAAAAAAAAGGAAGGCCAGTTGGGGTTTCATAAAAGCCCTTTGCCCTTTGGAAGTCAGTTTTTCTATTGGTTGGGATTTGAGTAATTCTAAATATATTGACTAATGATCATTGCTGTTAATGTTTAAATAGACTATTCTATTAATCCACCCAATGATGAAAATACAATTGATAGATCAATAGTAAAGAAACTGTTAAAAGTTTTGATGTATCTTGTGTAATTACCATCAGTGAGGAAGACCCCCATAAGGTGTTTCTGCTGTTCGCCAAGTAGTTTCCAAATTGTTTGATAAGGTTTTCAGGGTCTAAAAGTTGAGGATTGTACTTTCCGGGACATATAAATTGCAAATGCTGATTTTTTGATTATAAATTTTAGGTTGGTTTCTTGTAGGTAATAGGCTAAGGGTTGGAAGTCTGCTATAATAAGATGGTCGTCAAATAGTTTATTAAAGTAACTATTTATGTTCAAAAAGATTATTGATTCTGAGTAAAATTGATTGTTGGACAAAATGTTATAAGAAGGGGCATGGTTAGAAAATATAGTTTTTTTATTCACAATCATTTTGTTGGGGAATATTTTTATTTTATTTTTTTAATTATTATACTGTAATAGAGACATCAGCTAATAGTATATCAAATAATACTTTATATAGTTTCGTAAGTCTGTTTGTTATGCTAAGGTTTTTAATTTTCGAACATATTGTATCGATAATTTCAATTATTTCTATGGTTGATATATAAAATAGGATATACTGGGATCGTGTACGCTTAGTGTGTTTTCGGCAATATACTTGAGTTAGGTGTAGTTTATTTTAAAGTTGGGAATTTTAATCGAAAGATTTGACTAGTTCAAGCGTTTCGTCCAGTTCATTTATTATTTTTTAAATGGAATTATAGCAGATATTTGTAATTTATTTACAAGTAAACTATTATTTTTTTGTCGATTTAAGTATATACTGTACATTATAATATTATTATTATAATTATATATTACTATATATAATTCAGTTGGGTATTTTTTCGGGATAGTTATGGCTGGAATATGATAAAGCCGGTTTTTTTGCTTGATTGACTAGTTCTTGAGTGGGAAATAGATTTCTGGTTATCTGATAGGAAATTTGTTCAATGTTGGGTTCAGTATTATAATTTACATTGTCTTGTTTGGGTCTTATAGCATTATGTTATCTGTGTCATCTTATCGTGGATAAGAATTGAGTTATTGAAATAAACGAAAATTATTTTAATTTCCATTTCTATTTTACGGTAGTTTAGTATAGCCAGGCTATTTTCAGAGGTATTTTATTAGTGTCATAAGTAGGACTGTGAATTTAATGCACTAAGAAACCTTAAAAAATTTAATTAAATTTCAAAAAATGCAATAAAATATGCACTAAAATGCCAAAAATTGTAGTACAAAATGTAGTTAAATGGATTTTAATTTAATTTTTATATTTATATTGATATAAGTATATAATATGCATAACAATTTATTTATTTAATAAAAAAAATTATAAAAATGAAGATTGAATTTGAATTTTGACTGATTCGTGACTGATATATTGATATACTGATATGCCGCAAATAACTTATATAGCAATTGCCTTATTTTATGGAATCATTATCTTTATCTTACCCGCATACAGCTTGTGTAAAATATTATTTTATAAAATATAAATTTGATGTATATACAGCCTGTTTAAAACAAAAAAAGATATTTTCAAAGATGTTAATTGATGGAATTTGATAAAAAGTACCAGAAAATGAACTAAAAAAAGGAAAATATAACCAACAAAGACAAAAAAATTAAAAACGTCAAAAAATGCAAAATAAAATTTTCATAAATAGATTTATTGTTACATAATTCAAATTAATTACTTACAAAACTACGTTTCTCAATCCAGTGGTGTGGCGAAGTGCAGTGTTTTTTTGTTCAAACCTTATGACCCCCTTTGACTATATGTATACCAAAAATTATAATTTTTGCCGAATGCAATTATGCATCGGATTTCTACAAGATGTGTTGAGTAACGTAGTATAGATAATTATTAAATATATGTTATGTGTGTTACATGCACATAATAAAGTTACAAAGTTACATCTAAACACAAAATAAAAACATCCCCCTTAAAAAAAATTCCTGGCTACACCACTGTCTCAATCACCAAAAAAAATGTACTTTCCTACAAATTCATAGCCAAACAGCCAAATTCATAAGAGAGAAATACACAATAGTCGATTTGATTGAATTTTATTAAAATTAAATTCGGCATTTTATCATTGTCGATAATTATTAATTGCGTATACAGTTGACGTCGGAAGTTTCCTACATGGCCATACTCACCATTAGCCGACTTTCATGAATTTTGTCGGTAATAACTGATAATATATAAACTGAAAAAAAGGAATTGCTCAGTACTGTAATTATGTTGTTTTGTATAATTAGCTGAACGTTAGATATAATTAGATACGTTAGACAGGTTTGGACGGGTTGGTAAGGTAGCGAAACGCTATTCTCATGTTGATTGTTTTGTGACAATTTGTTCGAGGATATTTTAACTTACGAAATAAATGCAAAATCTGTTGTTGGAGATGCATGAGACAAATTTCATATTATTTAAAGAAGTTAGTTAGCTTAATAATTATATGTATTCGATTTGGAGATCAACTTCGATTGTGTTAAATGGTTGGTCTTTTTTAGTTGAATATGTATACTTTCGGTTGTTTCTGCGAAAGTTTTGTGCATATGAAATTGCAGTATGGAAGATGTAGTGGGAAAATTTAAATCGAGGTCGACTGTCACACACGTACTGACTTTTAGATTATTATTATATTATGACAGTGTTTTTAATGAATTGCTAAAATAATTACAAGCACTACAATCGTCAAATATTATATAATGTCAGTTTATATTTTTCAAATGTGTATATATAATTTTAATGCATTTTATATGTACTTATGTACTTAATAACAGTATATTAAATATAATATGATCCTGAAAACATGGTTATATTGTCTTTTTGTCGGTAATATTATAGTGTCTCTTACACATTTCATTTGAATCCGTTATTCTATACAATTTTTAGTACACGCGGCGTATATAATGATAAAAATAACGACGTTTGCCATTAAGCCGTGCACTTTTAGGACCCCCGAGAGGATTTACCTGCAGATCAAACTCCAAACGACTCCAGTAACTTCGCACGATTTTTATTTGGGGACTGCGTGCACGTCAAATGACTACAACCACACAGTGTGACACAGTGCAGAACAATAATACGAACCTGATATAAAAATCGACTATAAAAATCTTTCACGATATATAAATAATAAATACGCGTATAATTTTTAAAAGACTGATACTGATGATGGGTGTGTCATTATTTAAAGAGTTAAATCAAGAGGGAGATATAGAGTAACTTAATTCAAATTTATACACAACAATAAACTATTGCTAACTGAATACAATTCTGAACAAAGTTCGATTAAACATGTTTTGAAATGCCATAATTTTAAACATTTTCTTCAAAATTTGAAATTAAAACGCTTACAAAAAGACTAAGTACACTACATTAAGCTCAAATTGTTTTATGGTCAAAGTACAACTTATAATTAATCTCGTGTTAAATTATCAAACATGTCTATTTACCAAAAATTGTATCCACAAAAATCCAAATAAAAACAAAAAAAATCAAGAATGACAAATGCGTATTAATAGCTCAACAATTTCCGAAATATTTTGAAAATTTTATCACGTCTATATAAGGTTCATTTAAGTATTATGTAGAAATTTCGGGTCCGAAACCATGGGTATCCAAATTATTAAGAAAAACTATACTTCTTTAGTACCAATTAGATAACTTTTTCTTTCAGAAAAATTAAAAAGATAAAATCGAAAATAATAAATTTGATACTGCCGGATTTTGTCCGTTTTTAACTTTTTCAGGTAATTCCCAACTATTATAAAAATTATTTAGTTAATCGAAAATGTACGACCTCAATTCACCAAAAAAATTAAAATTTCTTTAAAAATAACTATGCTGCCGTTTTTTGATTGAAACGAGATTTCTAGTATAAAAGCTGTACACAGACATAAAAAAAATAAATAAATAAACATACATATTAAAATTAACATATGTATCGCTCCGCTCAGAAATTAAAAAAAAAAATCATCCATTATAGTAGAACCAATATAAATATTACTCACTTTGTTCAAAATCTAAAAAAAATGATCATTATCATTTATATTTTACACATTTTTTTTTAACACACAGGAGCGGCCGAAAAAAGTTCTAAACACGGCGCGGAAGACAAAGCCATATCAATTATACAGGCGATGAAAGACAGGATGTTACAACGGGAACGGGATCATCCAGAAATTTTCGAACTTATCAGGTTAGTTATTCATATTATTACTGATAAATTGAATTGTAATATTTTAATTTTTATAATATACAGAATATTTCACTGATATCTTTCACTTTTGAAACTTTTGTTCTGTTTGATATTTTTTAAATATTTTCCCCTCGTATGATATTTGCTAAAACGTCACATTATGATTCTTATATTTTATACTATATTTTAACTTAAGTTAAAAAATTTAAATGGTATACCTAAAACATTTCTTTTTACGAAATCCAAGACAATCATTCTTCAAATATATTTCAAAACAAAATTTTGATGTTAATAATACTTACTAATAATGAATCGAACATTTTCTTAAAATTTTTGAAATTTATAATCATTAAAATTATTTTTATTCCCACTACGAAACAATATCAATCAATTCGCCAATTTTCCCGTAAAAAATTATTTTGTTAATGATTTTTGTAAACTTCAAACAATTTTTAAAACTTAACGATTTATTATTATTTATAAGTAATTATTTGTAATACCGAAGGATTATTTCAAAATATATACTTAAAAATGGCTACCATGAAATAGAATAGAAAAATAATTGGAATAATAATGGTAGCGCATGACACAAGGGATTTATTATTACAAGAAAAAAAACTTTAAAATATCGAACAGAACGAAAGTTATTGCATTGGTCAAATCTCCGTGAAATCTGTATGCCGATAATCAAACCGTGTAAATCATTAAGAACAGCTGTAGGTAAATACTATAATACATATTGTCGACTTATCAATTATATTATACAAACGGCTAGTTTCAAATATTGTGTGCTCCGACGTCCGTTTAAAAACGGCTATCGAAACGTTATTCTCGCGTACAGAGCGAACAGAAATTGCTATTTAAACGTCGCCGTTGAACATTATGAGGACTGGTCCAGCGGGACGAAGCAACGTAAGAAATCCCAGTAGTCCGGCCTAAAATAATTACGTCCAAGGCCTGACTGAAAAACAGTACCTATTGAAAACAATATTTGAACAACCAGAGAACAACATATTATCTTGAACCTTGTATCACATTTTCGGGAATTTTTGAGCAGCCTTAAAATTGTATACAAACATAAAACCAAAAAAAATACTAAAAGAAGTAGAAAAATCCCATTAGCTCAACAATGCTATAACATTTTTGAAAATTATTTCACACTTAGAAAGGTTTGGATATTTAACTCTTATTTTTTTAAGTTGAATATTTTTCTGGCCCGTCAAAAAATAAACAAATAGTATCCCATATACACCTCTGTATGATACGGTCTATATACCGATAAAACCAGAGATAAAACCGTTCTAACTATAATCGTACATATTGTTTATACTTAATAAAATTATATGGTTTGAATACACACTACAATAGAAACTTGAGAAGAAAAAATATTTTTTCAATGTGTTCGGTTTGTTTAATAGTTACAAATAAACTATACGTTACAACAAACACTTGTACCGATCGACGCCTTGTTCAAAATAATTACAATATGTATACACATGTTTCTCAACCGATTTTAAATAATAACTCACATAGATATGGTTTATAATCGAATATGCATAAAACCGACAGTTACGTAACTATACGATTTCTGGGTAGAGGTATGTCCGATATGTTTGGATGGGAAAGACTTCTAATAAACATTTTTTGATTTTAAAAATTCTTTGAATCTGGTTAATTCTTCAAGCCTGATTTTGTTTTTATATTTTTTACTTTGTGGAACAATTAGATCAGATCCAGATAAAAATAAGATTTGAATTGAATATCATAAATAAAGATTTCCAATTGGAAATTGATATATCTAAACGAAATTTTTCCTTACATTTTCCTTACGTTATCGGCCTAATGGCTAATTTAATGTCGTAATACTTATTTTTTTCATTACCTATATATTGGGCTGCTATTCCCCCCTCTCCCCGAAATATAATCCACGGACATATGGCGTATATTTAAACAGACCATAAATCTTTTAAAATAAATGTATAATATCTTTGATTCCAGGGAAGGATTTCAGTCAATTTTCGGCATTTTTTTTTTAATATATATAATATATATAATTTTGTCTTATGTAATTTTTTCCCTTTATTTGTTTGATCTCAATTGCCTATATCTATGTAATATAATCTAACACATATATTATACTAAAAATTAAAATACCTTAAGTCATTGAGATGTACTTGTTATTTAACAAAAAAGGCATAAGTCATATTAAAATAATTATGTATCATTAAATACGCCATTTATAATGCCTGCAATTAAGTTAGGTGGCGTTTAACAATTAAGCCTTTTAGCAATGTACCTATATTATTCCATTAAGTAATTTAGTCATTTTTAAAATGTAATCGGCTTATATTAAAAACTATGCATAACTGACTTAACCCGTTCTTCCCCGGAACTAAACAATTATATCCACCGACTCGTTACGTCACGAAACACACACGTACTGAAACGATACGTCCACAATACCGCAGAAAAAGAATTTGAGGTTTGTAAAATAAGACGCATACAACAATTTATTAATAGTATATAAATGGTCCAAAATAATCCTTTTAAGACTAACGGAATATACCATCGAATTAATTTCAATTTGTTCGTCATCACGCACGGAGAGAGCTGATAGTTCGGCCGCGTATATTACGTACTAACCGAATTAACGAATCAACGACCCAACGTTTTGCATTGATTGTCGAGAAGTTGTTATTGATGTGAGGCTGGATAACCGAAATGACAGCTTTCACGAGTATTCAATTATCGGACAGAGAGTTCGTGTATTTAATTGCGACGACGACGGAATCGAAAATAAATCATTACATATAATCATAGGTCTGCACAAAAACGACACGCGTTTGAAATGATCAGTGTGCTCAATACATCTCTTCGCGAAAACTACTTACGAAAATAATATAATAATTTTGATTATATTATGAATTCTGCGGGTTACTATGGAATGCATCGTCATATACATGTACACGTAACGGCGTTCCGGAGGAATTTCTCAGCATTTAATTTAAAATGAAAGCAATTTTGGATGTATAAAAAAAAACCCCCAAAAATTCGTTGTTATGTATTTATTTTTAAATTATACGCAGATCCGTATTCGGCGTGGAAGAGAAAAGCCACCAGGGTCATATAAAAGCGGTGAAACAATCGGTTTTGGATGGCACTTGCAAGTGGTCAGCAAAAATTGCCATCACAGGTTTGTTAAAAAAAACCCATATAAAACGAGTTTGCCATAATATGAGCAGACGACTTCAAAGAGCTTTGTGTGGCTATATATATACCTTCATTGTGCTTGGTGTTGAATTTTTATGGAATTGGTGTTTTACCGTTTTGATATGTTTAACCCTCATGTGTATTTTTTAAGCACGAGATTTTAATGAAAATTCTTTCATTCGGTTTTGCGGTTTTATTTAACTATAGGTATATATATTTATATATACTATACTATTTTTGCATGAATTATTGTTTATACACTAAAAAAAATGTTTGAAATACGTTAAATTCTATGTATTGTATATTATACATTTTATCTTTTTTTTTTTTTTTTTTCGGATCCTATTCCTTTCCGTTCAATTTGTTTGTAAATATCTGTTTTTGTTGTTTTGGTTTTTGCGTATTTGAAGAACAATGTTTTCTNTTTTTCTTTTTTTTTTTTTTTTTTACTTGCTTACGTTTGTGATGCATATATATATTATAACAATGATGTTAAGAAAGAATTTTCATTCATTGAAATTTAAACCTTTCCTACTTGTTTTTTTTTTTTTTTTCGGATCCTATTCCTTTCCGTTCAAT
This sequence comes from Cinara cedri, assembly GCA_902439185.1. Taxonomy (NCBI): domain Eukaryota; kingdom Metazoa; phylum Arthropoda; class Insecta; order Hemiptera; family Aphididae; genus Cinara; species Cinara cedri. Next base: position 937,659 of record CABPRJ010000012.1, on the reverse strand, counting down.
TTGTTTGTAAATATCTGTTTTTGTTGTTTTGGTTTTTGCGTATTTGAAGAACAATGTTTTCTGTGGAACCTGATATGCATATCGATTCCTTGGAGCAAGCAGAAGCTATCGTTCTCGAAGGCACTTCTAAATGGTCGTGCAAAATCGAAATAACAGGTCAGCTGTTAGGCTTACTATTAGGGAACACTCACTCGCTGCTTAGAAATCGGAGTCGAGCAAATATTTATACTATATATTATAAATTTGAAATCAAACTGAATATCGCATAACTCGTCGATATAATATAATATTATTAAAACTATTATAGTTAGCGGCAAAAGTAATAACTTAAACAAAATATTCCGATAACAAGAAAAAAAAACAAAAAACAAAAAATTAACGCTTATTATTGCATGCATTATTTTACGTAAACTATATAACATTATCGTTAGTGTGCACGTGCTGAGTAAATATATATGTATGTATATACTATTATATATATTATAAATAGCTTTAGAATGGCCCTACGCTTTTTAGATTGGTGTATAACTGCCGTTCATATGAGCTATCGGTTATAAACATTTTAATTTATATTCTAGTCAAATGCGCTCAAGGTCTTATAGCAAAAGATAAAAGCGGTACATCCGATCCGTACGTAACCGTTCAAGTAGGCAAAGTCAAAAAAAGAACGCGAACAATGCCTCAAGAGCTCAATCCCGTTTGGAATGAAAAATTTTATTTGTAAGTGTTTGAACGAAGGAAAAAGGAATTTTAAAAAAAAAAAAACATATTTAAAATTTATATATAGCGAATGTCACAATTCTTCGGATCGAATTAAAGTCAGGGTATGGGACGAAGACAACGACCTAAAGTCGAGACTCAGGCAAAAGTTGACCAGAGAATCGGACGATTTTTTAGGACAAACTATTATCGAGGTATATCTATGCGCATAAAATAATAATAATATTCACGTAAGTATAAATGACTAAGAGTTGAGTGCGTAGGTTCGGACGTTGTCGGGAGAAATGGACGTCTGGTACAATCTCGAAAAAAGAACTGATAAATCGGCGGTGTCCGGTGCTATTCGATTACATATCAACGTAGAAATCAAAGGGGAGGAAAAAGTCGCCCCTTACCATATCCAATACACGTGTCTGCACGAAAACCTGTTCCACTCGCTGTGCGAAAACAACGCCGGTATCGTTCACCTGCCGCAGTCTAAAGGAGAGGACGGATGGAAATTGTATTTCGAATCGCCTGCACAAGATATTGTCGACGAATTCGCCATGAGATACGGCATAGAATCTATTTATCAAGCAATGACGTAAGTGTACAATTCTGTGGCTTAGTACAAGAAGAGCCAATGTCAATTTCTTAAAAAAATTCTGTTAGAAATAAAAAAAAGGACAGAGATACTTCGCACTTGGGTGCAGTCACGTTTTAGGTGGAAAATTGAGAAATTAGTGTACATACGGAAATTTAATGTATATCTGTAAGCAACGATAAACCATTTCTAACGAAAAAACTGATTCTGAGCGGAGTTCAGTTGATAGTGCTGCTTTGTCAACAATATATGTATATTGTTATATTATGGTAAAATGATTACAACGATGTGAGATTCCATGACAACAATGATTGTTTAAAAAATATTTTAAAATAAAATAATAAAAACTTAATAATAACAAAAAATAAATTAAAACAGTTGACAATGACAACCATATTTTTAATCTTTCAATCTTTTTTAACCTAAATAACCACGTTTTCCTTAAAATTTCGAATATTAATGAGAATTTTAAAAAAATGACCTCTCTAAAGTACCACCCAGAGAAGATTTTCTTTCAAAAAAGATGCTATACTTGATACCAGAAAAGTGTTCACATAAAAAAAAAATAAAAAAAATAAAACATTATAAAACTAATACATTCTCGCTTCACTCAGAATCTAAAAGATTGTGTGTACAATTTATTTATTTTCTAAATAAAAATGTTTCAAGTTTTTGTAAAAATTGAAAATTACGCAAACATTTACATTTATTAAAATACACAGAGCCATATGGGGGATTAAAATTCCAAAGCCTATTCCCCAACAATCACAAAATGTGACATTGGCTCTTCTTGTATCAAGCCACAGAATTACATAAGTAAATATTAATTTATCGCGCGGAATAATTTTTAACGATCAAAATAAAACGGCATCGGCCGTCTCATATTCCAGACACTTCCATTGTCTGTCCACGAAATATTTATGTCCCGGCGTCCCGGCGGTAATGAGTACCCTGTTGGCGAACATCAACGCCTATTACGCGCACACGACGTCAAGTTCTGCAGTCAGCGCCAGTGACCGCTTTGCGGCGTCGAATTTCGGGGTAAATATTATAATATTCGTTAACGTTTTAAAGAAAATAATTTTTTTTTTTCTTTTCTTCCTTTTTTTTTAATGTAAAAATATGTTCTGCGTCGATTATTTTTACACAGAAAGAAAAATTCGTAAAGCTCCTAGATCAATTACATAACTCGCTCAGAATAGATTTATCTATGTACAGAAATAACTTCCCAGCGTCCAGTCAAGAAAAATTAATGGATCTTAAATCGACCGTAGACTTGCTGACCAGTATCACGTTTTTCAGAATGAAGGTACGTATTAATGTTTTGAATTTTTTTTCACTCCGCACGGAACTCATTACGCGTACAATAATATCTGTAATAATTTAGGTCCAAGAACTTTCAAGTCCGCCTAGAGCCAGTACCGTTGTCAAAGACTGCGTCAAGGCGTGTTTAAGATCGACTTATCAATTTCTATTCGCTAACTGTTACGATTTATACGGCAGAGAGTATCAGGTATTTATTTTTGAAAAAATATTGTTTGTATTAAATTATTAATATATATATACACGTATATTTCACTCATAATACAAAAGAAAAAACGTTTATTTTTCAAATCGTTCAAAAGTATCCCAGTTCCGATTGTGTATCTAGTAGACAGGTATTATATAAAATGGATATTTTGACTACGATCGCCCAACACAAAATATATACTTTCTTATATATATATATATACTAGTTTTGTTCATTTACAAACCGATATATTTCACGAAGTGGCAAGTTGACCTTTTTCACTATTCATCGGTTTAAGCGCTCGAATCACTGCACGAGAAAAATGTGGGTCCTTTAAAATACTGTGCCCGATAAATCCGATTACACTCCACGCGATCGTTCGTTCGACAACAGGTACTCTTTTAACACTTTGACTTTAAATATTTGCGGTAGTCTCCGGTGTTTGTGTATGTTTTTATGTACATAAGTACCTACACATATATACACAAGTATCAATCGCCACAACTGCGTTAGACTAAGAATCTCTTTAAAAAGAAGTTTTTTTTTAACACCTTTATATTAAAGTCATTTTATTTTCAATACACGAATACTTGAATATACTTTGGAATTAATAGTATGTAAATATATTTATATAAATATATTATATTATTAATACATTGATCAATTCATTAAATGTGCCATCAAAAATGTATTATTGAAATTTATTTGAAAACGATTTTTGAAATGCCCCCTACTTTTTTCCAAAAATATGACTTATATTTTGTTTTACACTTTTTTGGTTAAGCTAATGCTTAAATTTGTTCACGCAGTACCAAAAAATATGTGGAATTAATGTCCAGTGGTACTTTTTTTAACATAGTTGTCAAAATTTTTAGCAGTTCACCCCCCGTCAATTTTTCTTTTCGGTATTTTGATTTCTATTGATACCTTGGCAACAAGAGAAAAAACATGACAAATACTACTTCGCTCAGAATCGCTTTTCGTTTTCAATGGTTTAGCATTACATACAGTATAACCAAAAGCAAGTTAGTCTATATATCCTACCTTTTCTGACATTGATTGAAAAACCGAAACCGAAAAATGCAAAAGGTTCCAGTCCCTGGTGAGGAATCGATTGAATATAATAATGAACCTTAAAACATTTTTCAAGCACATTTTGTCACATTACCCTCCGCACGTCTATATACAAATCCATTTGAACATTTTTTAGAATAAATTGCTAAAATATTACATAAATATATTCGCACATTTCGAGAACCTACTTTGCTCGTATAGGCTTCTAAAATACCGCGGAAAAATTAACATAATAATATTATATTCTAGAATAAATGTCGCAAGGCTTTCAAAATTATGTCTATTACATGACATTGTAACTTATTATTATACATTTCAGCCCCAACAAAAAGAAAAATCTAACCTAACCTAACTTACCCACTTTATATGGTTGTATTATGTGAGTACTCACTCTCACTCATGTGTTACGTTGCGTCTCGTGTTTCGGCCATAGGTACCGAAAATTGTATGCATAATAATTATTATTATGCGAGTCAAATTTGTATATTTTAACAACACAAAGTATCTCTCGTTCAGTCTATTCGTGTTCATATAACGTGACCACGGACAAAACAAGACATTGTTGAACGAAATAATAATGTTAAGTTGGTAATGAAAAAAAAAAATCGAGAGATAACCTAGTTTAACGAAAAAAACATGTATATAAAATAAAAATATTTTTATTAAGAACGGCAAAAATTAGTAAAGGAGCCCGCATACTTCATAATATACAAGTAGTAAAATTATCGAAGAATACAAAACGGTAGTTATTGGACAAAGAGAGAAAAACCAGTTGAAAAATGAGAATAAATAATGTTGAATTATTTTAGAGCTCCACGCATAGAAAGATATGTGAAGATAAATGGTTTTTATTTTTTCAAATTTTAATCCATAGTGAATAATAAAAATAAATTCAACCGCGTTGCCGTTCTCAAATTTAAATTATAGAAAATAACTAAATCCATTAAACGTTAAAATAAAAACATTTCCCGGATATTAAATACATAAAAATATAATAATAAAAACGATGAAATGGATTTATTTTTATCCCGTTTACTATTTTTTATGTATAATTTATTTACCAAAAGACAAACCGTTTATATTTATGTAACTAAGATAAATTGAGTGAAATTGGACATTAGACATATCTTTTCTGGAATACACACCTAAATAATTAAAATTAAATGAAAAACAAAAACGTTGAGAAGATGGGATATATAAAGTAATTTACTTTTGATTATACTGTATGCAATGCTAAGCCATTGAAAACGAAAAACGATTGTGAATGGAGTAGTATTTGTCATGTTTTTTCCCCTTCTGCACACAACGATAAATCGTTGCTAACGAAAAACGATTCTGAGCAAAATTCAGCTAAACATGTTTTTAAATGCTGTAATACTATACATGTTCATCAAAATGAAAACTTTAAATACTTCAATAAAAAAATCACAACTACATATTTTCGATATTTGTATACTTTCACATGTACAACGTATGACAAAGCTTGTACGTCGTATCGAATTTTAGAACATTTTTGGAAAGTCAATAAGAAAATCATAATAATCAGAAACCGTAATCGCGTAAGTTTGCCCTGTTTTTCTCCACTATTAAGTAAACTTCAAGGAAAATAAAAACAAAAAACAATCCCCAATGCAGCTACTAGATCAAAAATACTACACGGAAGTTCCTAAAAAGTTTTTGATTAGAAGAAGATTTCTGGTAGGAAAGTTGTTAACAGATACAAAAAAAAGCAATTTATATCATTGTAAAAGCAATAAGTACTTTCCTCAAAACGCTTAAAACTAAAAAACTTGTAAAAGTGTTTAAGATTATTCATATACTGCTACTATAATAGCATAGTCTAAATTAAATGTTGAGAATAAGATTACAATTTATTGCCCTATAAAGTTTTAATAATACATTTAAAAACTGTTAATACAAAATTCTGTTGAATTAGATCATTTGTTTATTTAACGGTTAAAAAAAACACTCATGACATAAATACCAATAACCCACATACCTCCCTGCCAATTGTATTTTATAATAATTGTATTAATTGAACAGTATATAAATTAGCTCAAATCTAATAATCTAATACAATTAGAGAATATTATCATCAATATACATTTGGATATATCATGACAAAAAAATAAATAAAAATAGTATACACCTATGTCCTATATATTATTATTAAAACAATAGTATTATAAATATGTACAACTTTACTTTACTTTACAGAAATTAGTTTAAACAATGGTGAAATTAAATAGGTATCTAGAAGGTAGGTTATCTAAGTAATCTAGGTAACCACAGTACAACTGATTCATTTAGAATCGTTTACCTATGATGATATCTGTATATTATATATTTTCTATCATAACAGAGAATAAAACATCATAAATTGTAATCCAATGTTAACCATGTTATACACCAACTGCCTACAATTTAAAAATCTTGAATTTTAGTACAAAAATTAAAAATAAAATTACTAAATAAAGATAATACATTTGAGCGAAGAGAAACTTATCGGTGTGTTTCATAATTTTCAAGGGGGGCAAAAATAAATCATTTTCTAATTTGTTTTCTTAATATTTAATTTGTTATAATATAATATAATATAATTTGAACATAAGTTTATGGGTACTATTTACACATTATTACATTTTAAATAAATTTGATAAAATATTACTTAGCCCTAACCTAACATACATGATATTTAGTTTTTCTGTTTTTTTTTTTTTTTTTATATATTCAAATTGAACAATATAATTGTTTTACAAAATATTATTTAAGATTTATTTATGCAATTTCAACTAGTCAATCCATTGCATAACTCAGCAATAATTTTAATTTGAAAACAATACAAAAGTTCAATCTTAACCATCAGAGTTTATATTAGATATTTATATAAGAGTTAATTTTTGCACAACAGAATCACTAAAGGCGGTTTCATCTTAAACTTAATTAATAATCATCTTCTTACCTTGTGCTTGACGAAACTTGGACTTACTACAGTCTCACGCAGACGCCAAGTCTGAAACAAAACATATAACTTTATAAAACAACAAATCGACATGACATATTTTTGTTCGTATTTGGATTATGTACTTGAACCGTTTTTTTTCAAAATCATTATCCAATTTGATAGTTTTGGGAGAAAAATGTCTTTGGAGTGTGAAAAAAATATTTTTAAACAAATCGGATTTTTTACCAATATATCGATTAATTACAATATTAGCGCGTGGTTTTCGATTCGGATATCGGTAGAATACGAGGTAGCGTGTACCGAGATATCGGTCATAACTGGTATCGACCAGTCCCCGTGTCGTATGTAAATTTCACCGTACCGTTCGTTTTTTTTTTTTTTTCTTGTTAATTACCAACGACACGCCGACTGCTACTTTCTATCTGTATACGCACCGACCGTTGTCGACGAACGGGACGAACGGTAAACGCGACGAAATTAACGTTTACGGCGCATGTGGGCGAAGAGAAAATACGAACTTTGACGCGACCAACGACGGAAAACAACATTTGGACTGACTAATATTACAACGCACACCGCGGCTCGCGGATCCCGACGAAATGAGAATACGCGTTGGCGTGCGTAACGCTAACGTTACAGCCGCGGTCCGCGGCTCGCAACGCGGGGAGGGGAGGGGAGTTGCACCGGTTTCTATTGGACCGGACTAATAAGAACCGGGAATCATTGTCGTACAGCTTTATTCACCCGTCAACTATGACCGTAACCTGCGTAACCTGTGACAACGGCCAAGTTGACCCGTTGACGCCCGCGGTCGGCCACCCGTAGTACGTTTTCGGCCGTCCACCGCGGAGTTGCCGTTTCAACGCCCCGCCGTTGTACATTAATTATAACCTCACATTCATCCGTTTGTTGTTTTGTTTTTCGTGTACGTTTCCGCGCATTGCACGCGGATTCCCGAATACATTAGTTTACCCGTCGTCGTGGAGAGTGCCGGTATCGGACCTGCGCGGACGGTGTGTAACAACCAGAGACTTATAATATACCGCGCGTTACGATCGTTTTGTGCGTAACGCCTCGACGCCGACACACGTGCGAGAAAGTCACACTCTGACGTTACTTTTCCAAGGAGTTCGTAAGAAACGTATGCAATAATCTTTGAGATTATAAATATCTATATTACAAAATGAGGACAACCGAAATTGATAAAACGCAAAATAATTAAAATTTTGAATTTTATTATGCACTGATTATGGCGTTATCAGTAATCAATTGAATATCACCGTAGATAATTATAAAATTGCTTATAGCCTCCTTGAAAAAGTAACACCAGAATCTGTCTGTCTCGCACACGTGTCGGCTTCAATATATTTCACTAATGCGCGGTCTATGGTAACAACAATAATTAATGGTCCACCGTTTCCGCGAATTAACGCGATCACGACAGCCGCTAATGACAATTATAATTAACATTGTACATTTACGATAAAACCGATTATCCGATTCGCCGAATTTGCTATTTCCGTCTTCTTTCCGCCATCGCCATCGCGCACCGACGTAAACAAGTGATTGTCCGTCGCCGCGACACGATGACAATTCCGCGTCGCGCACCATGTTTGTAAACCAAAGTGACAAATTGTTGCGAATGGGTTGCAAAATAATGGCATCGGTCTGGTTTAAATCGAACAAAGTCGGGGGTACCAACTTCGCGGACGTAAACGACTGCGATTTGTTTCGATAGTGACTAATGAACGAACCGTGCGCACACGGAGGAAAACACGGTCGCCGGCCGCCGACCAGTCACAAAGGTTCGGTCGTGTGGTACACGCGGACGTTGGTTTACGCCGTTTCGCGTTCGCAAACCCCTCGGTTTAGGGAACGGCCGCTCGCGGAGCTAACGCAACGAAAACGCCCGGGAAACGCTGGCGCGTTGGCCGCGTTCGGATCGATCTACGTGACGCCGTACGTCGACCGTTTTCTTTTGGTCGAACGCGTACGGTCCGTTTACCGAGTCGTGTTATTACAGTTGAAATTAAAGCCACTATCGATCCAGTCGAAACCCAATAAGTTGTAAGCGCGAAATTCCCGCCGCGTTGTTTTCGCGTTTGCGACTGGAAGGAAGAAAATAGTAAACTCGGCGAACCGTGTAAATATAATCGATTTCACGGTAATTCGCGTACGTAAAATACGAACACCTCGACGGTCGCGGACGTACGAGTCAAAGGCGACGGACGAAAACGATTCTGAAACTATTATTTTCGAGTGGTTGTTAAACCGATAGGTATGTTTTCACTCTGATAACGATTATTGTAATGTTGTCGTATACTGTATCAAAACTTTGCTACTGAATTCCTATTGACATTTACGAGCTATTGGGGGTTTTTTTTTTTTTTCTGTTTTTCCATCGATTTGTCCGACAGGTGTTCACACGCGGTAACATTAAGTTATCGGAAAATTCCGTCGGAGCCCGCAGCCATTATCGGTATTCGGTACTCGGCTTGAATCTAACCCAATAGTCCCAATCTAATTTCAGATATTTGTACGTTGTACAGCAACATAACAGAAACGTTATACAATAAACAGACGCGATATTACAACATCGTTTCATTTTTGATATTTTATTGTTGTCGTTTCAATATTCCAATAAAAAAATCCCATAATTTCCAATTCCCTCTCCCCCCCCCCCTTCACCGATAGGATATATGCTTTTACGTCGTTTTACAGTGACTTTTAGGATAACAATAGTTTTTGTTCGGACTAATTTACGGGTTAATATTTTATCGTTAAACGATAACGCGTGCGTGTGTATTGATAATGTAGTAGACGTTAAACGACTGGTTCGATAAAGCGGCCGTATGCAGTACCGTGTTTGGCATACCCAGCAGTGTGATGTTCGACAGTGGAAAACGGACGATTTAGACACCGCGTTATTAGTGTTTCTAGAAGGATATGAAGAAAGCCCCCCCCTCCCCAGTGTTTTTATGAAAGTGTAAATTGGCCCGCAAACTACCAGAGTTTGGGCCACCCTGTTCTGAACCATATAACACACACAAAAAGCCCGTAGGTCCAGAAGACACGCATTAACATTTATGTAAAACTTCACGGCCGTACGTGAAAAAACGTTCGGAAACTGTTTGGGACAATCAACGCTGTGTATACACAACGTTTTAGTGACGTCGTCCACCGCTAAATGACGGCCGCTAGATAACGGCACCGCTGTCCTTGGAAAACCATAGCTTAAACGACTATAACGTTTTCTCGCGATAAATGAAGAGTTCCGATCGTCAACGCCAAATAATATCGGAAAAAATGATGAAAAAATTATAGTTTTTCATGTGCCGAGCTCGTAACGCCGAACAACAATATACAGTGTTCAGTTTCAAACCCTTGGGTGTTTTCATTTTCTTTATCAATTCGATTTTTCGGAAACAATCGACATTTGTAACACTTGAGAATGCCACCGCACAAGCATCGGACATGCATTTAGGTTTTATAACAGACCGAAACAATATTACAGTATTTTTGATACCGAGTGTAGCGAAGAAGCTAATAGTTTTTACTGTGATGTGTTTTTTTCACCCCTCGAAAACCCCTTTTCGGTAAATAAAAATGATCCGCGTTATTCACACCGTATAATACCGTAAAAAATTCGAATTTTCGCCCGTTTCAATAGAGACGGCATAGTATAGCAGTAGCAACTATAATAGCACTAATTGATTTGTCGACAGCAACAGCAGGCTGCTAATCAAATGTAAAAATAGCCACTGTTTTTATTTCCAAATATTTTCGTGATATAATATTGCTAAACTGTTACGAAAAGCTAAACTGTTTATGCCTTGTTCGTAACCCGTTCGTTTTCGGTATCTCCGCGAGAACACGCATGTTATCACGTTTATTACTGTAATTGTCTGATACGCACTATAGCTGTTAAATAATTGTTATTTTTGGTATCGCGAATCGTTTTTCGATCGCAACAATTTATTACATTGATTTATCCGATTGTCGAATTTTGATTTTTAAGACACCCTGCATTCGGTTTTGAAACGGTTTTCGTGGTAACACACTAATAATATAAACGGTCAGATGCCGGGTAGACCGCAATAGTTATACGGTGTTTGTTCGCGATATCGGCAGCTGCTGTCGTGAAATGTATTCGGGCTACGTATAAATTTTACTGTTTTTGAAACAAGAAGAAAATAAAAAAAAATACCTCTAATATCCGAATCGCGTATTTATTATACCGTTTACTTGTGTATACTGGAGTTATTATTATATTGTTGCGTAGAAAAAAAGTTTTCACGGCAAGGAAAACATTGCGGACCCGGCTCTCGTCCCACCGTCCGTATAATAAATATTAGGCGGTTCTTCAATAATATTTGTACCCGTATACGCATTGTGTAGTGTACAATATCGCGGTTGTTGTACGCAGCCCGTGGCCGCCGTGGAATCTGTGCACCCCGCAGCATAACGCACATAAACATACTCGTACAAACAAAACGTATAATACGACCGTGTATTATAATATTGTTATTCCTGTGCCGTACAAAAAATAAGGGAAACGAACATATTCTTTTAGGGCTCTCGAAAGCGGCGAGGATCGTATTGATTTCGCCGCGGCGCGTGCATTTTTTTTTTTTTTATTTATATTTATATTTATTAGATTCTGCGCGCGAGCGAGGAACGCGACCGGTTTTAGTATTTTAATAACGTGTATACTTATTAGACTCTGAGCGTGTTCCGGGATGTGTATTCGCGTGACGGGATACTATATGGACGTGTGCTCTTTGGTTTCTGTTTTTAAAACAACTATAAAAAAAGAAAAATAAACGACAATAGGGAGAAGGGGTTTGTAGCGTATATCTTATCTAGTCAGTGCGTTGTGAAAGCGTTTCAATTTTCCGAGTTGTTTTCATAATAATTGGGAAAGACCGGGATAAAACGTAGGGAAAACGAGAAAGTTTACGCGGCATTAACAGATTCATTAATTTTAATTTTTTTTATTATTATTGTTCGGTTAAAAATAATCGTAGAGCTGAAATTTGCACGGAATATATTTACCTTTTTTTCCTACATTTGAAATTTTCGATTTTTTGTTTTTTAGTAATTATTTGATTTCGTATAAATACAGTTATTTTGACCAAACAGAAATGTTTGAAAATTTGAACTCTAAAGCAATTTTTAGCTTCTTTATATTCAAAATTACGGCATTTCAAAATAAATTTAACCGAATTTCGTTTAGAATCTTTTTTTGTTAGCAATGGTTTATTGTTGCTTACAAATATAAATTAAATAACTTTTTGAGTATCCTACATGAGAGAAAATAATAATCAATCAAAATGTAATAAAATTATAGTTATTTTTGGTTTACCTGCCTATAAATGTTGATTTTAAGGGAAAGTCAAGTCCTAAAAAGTTATGTTATCTCTGACATGGGAATAGTGTAAACTCCTATCCAAGATAGTGTCAACTCATATACTAGATAATGAAATCTACTCAAACTCAAACCCTACTCAAACTTTTATTAAATTGAAGAAAGTTTGACAAAAAAAATGAAATAATATTAATTTTTGTAAGTCATTACAAAAACTACATAAATTGTATAAATTATTATTATTAATACATTATATCGAAAAATTAATTTTAAAAAGTAATTATTTTTATAGTATAAGGTTTTTTTGAGGGGAGGGGGAGGGAATTATTTGTATTATAATGTCAGTCTTATAAAATATAAATTATAAACACATATAACGGTCATAACTATTAATATAAAATAACATATTAGATATACTATGCATGACGTATGTACAATATAGTACATAATCGTAAATAAAAAGCTCTGCGTAGGAGATTTCGCTATTTTTTGGGCTACGTAGAAGATTACTTAATATTTTTAACTCAGGTAAAAAGGTTATTCGTGTATAGGAGTGTCGGACGTTTGATCCGATTTTCACCATAGCCGATTCCTGGGCCATACGGGCGTGTACTAGTTGCCCTCAAAAGTACCTTTTCTACACCGATTCCCCGCCCCTCCCCCAAACTACCTAGAATAGAATGCACCAGTTTCTCTCGACATATTATCATACATACAAGACCACGATACCACACCCGTCTTAAAATAAGGGAGGTAAATTCCTAAGAAAATACATACAGTTAAATAATAAATACAAATATTGCAATAATAATAACGAATGGCATATTACATTGTATTTTGTCAAAAAAAATTAAAATAACACGCGTATCGCGATAAAGTCTGATTGTTATTTATTTTTTTATTGTTTGTTTTGTTATTTAATTGTTATTGGTTATCACTTTTCGGTTATCGAGAATCATAACTCGCCATTATTTATCGTATACAATTTTCTCTGTTGTCTAAAATTACCCGTTTTGAGTAAAATTGTATAATATACGCGCTATTATACAGCGGGGCAAACTGCATTGCTGTACGTTCGGTTAAAGGCGACTAGTATATTTGGTTGAGGGTGGGTGAACACCCACCCGTACCATATTATATAACTTTGGATAGCCAGAAATTGCTGTACAATTATTTAGGGTAAGCATATAGTGTATAATAATATATTATAATGCAGCCAGTCGATTCTGCTGACGGACGGCTTGTCCGTTAATAGCCGTCGACAGTCTCGTGCGGCGAACTTCGATGATGGTGAGAAATGGAAATAATAATATTGTATTATCAATCGAACAACGGTCTGCTTACCGCAAACAATATTCTTCTCGTATACGTTCATATTTAATAATCGGTTTTATATCGAACGAATACGAAATAATCTGCAATAATATTTATGTACTATAGGTAAGGTATACCTACTTAAATTATATGTAAACGAGTTCGTGAGAGAACATCTTGGATTGAATATAATATTCTAAATGGGTTTATCGATAAAATTGGATTCGTCCTATTTGGAATTTTGGGCGTAACCACTTTCGCCAGAAATAATGAAAAATTAGTTTTCCTCGCCGTTCGTCCGAAAATATAATGACTTTTTTCAAATCGAAACATTTTGGGAAGCCCTTAAGTACCTAAAAATATTGATATTATTTTCGCTTGTACGTGCTACACATATAATGTAGTTTTTACTATTAATGTCGATTTATATTCATACGAATTTTTCGTAAGACGAAAGAATCGCCATCCTACAGTTATATATCTATACTGAAAAATATATATAATATACAAAAATAACGTTAAATAAGAATACGATCGATTTTTAGATATTAATATAGGTAATAGTATAAAATAATGTATAATCATGTTACGGCCCTTGCAAAAGCGTCGTTTTTATCATTGTTGAAAATTCGTGTAATTTTTGGACAAATTGGAAATGCTATTTTTTCATTTTTGCAAAAAAAAAAAATTAAAAAATACTGTCTAATTAAGCTCATTAATTATATTTCTAAAATATGTTTGGAAAGATATTATTATTTTGTATATATGTTATGATAAAAAATCGAGAAAATAAAGATAATACAAAAAATTTAATAATATGCGTTTGTTCCTCGTGAATGTATTATTATTTTTTAACAAAAAATGCGTTTCTCGTTCTTTTAAAATTGTATTTTCCTATTTAAATTGCATACTTCTGCCTATATTTTTTTATTAACATCGATAAATAGATATCTACATAATATTTAGCAAATATTATATTCATTTTATGGAAAAAATAGAAAACTACGAGCAATTCTCTTCCTCCAAACACACCCATTGGTACTATATAAATGCAGCAATATTAGAACAAATAAAATACGTGCCTACTTATTGATTTATAATTTATTGTACTATAGAAACATTTTACAATACATGCAATTTGCGTATTGCATAGTAATATATTTTGATATTATTTTTTTTTTTAATCCACTTCCGATTGATTTTTTACCCAATATTGAATAAATTTACTTACTATACTTGTGCAAATATCGCATGCGTATATCACCCCCTTCCCTTTTTTCAATATAAATTCCTTAGAACGTCACTGCGCCTGGTGCGTAATAATATAGCTCCTAATAAATGATCACTATTGCTTTATCTAATATCAATACGATTTGAATCCATTTTCGGGTTAAAGAAATAATTAATTAATTAATAAAACGGACGAGAAGAGAACGCCAAATAAAAAATAAAAATGCTTTTAGAAAATAATAATAATGATTTATTTAAAAATAAGAATAAAATGGGCAGAAGCCCAATAGTACAGAAGAAAAAACTTAGAGATTATATATTAAGACATAATAAAACTTAACTAAAATAAGACAAAATAGTTTTGTATTACCCAGTACCACATATCAATATTTAAAATTACCGTTATAGGTGAAAAGAAAAGAAATAGACGAATGAAAGACTTCACATGATGGATGGGCCACTGTTATAGGTGAAAAGTTAAGTAGGATTTAGTAGACAATTGAATTTAAATCTGAACACAACGATTAATTTTTGTTACCAAAAAATGATTCTGAGCGGAGTTCGGTTAAGAGTACGTTATACCCGTATCTACTGTTTCAATCCAACTTCAAAATACGAAAACAATGCTTATTTACGCAGAATAATTAAAACTAGCTTAATTTTGATTTTAGAATAAAAATACCCATTATGAAATGTATAGAGAACAATATTTGAACGTAGCCCATTCGGCTCCCGTTTTACAAAAAGGAAAATTCCCAAACGGCTTCGGTTTTTTACAACACAAATTCACAAATACACAAAATGTGGCATATCCATTAAATTGAATTTTATAAACAAAATTGATAAAATTCGATAAACTAGATAAGATTCGTTTAACAACAATCCATATAGGCATATGATGTTTAAAACGTAAAATCCAAACTCCAATAATTTTAATATACTCATAATAGAGCTTGTTATCGTGGAAAGTAATATATGACACAAATGTTTTCTGCGTCGCATCTGTATGTTTGAAGTACAGAAATACGAGAAATTGTTACGAGAAATATACGCGTAGTACCGAATACCGGAGCCGTTTGGGAATTTACCTACTCGTGCAACGTTTTCGACGGGGAGCCATTTGAGAAAAAACAAACAATGAATGGAGACCGACTCAATATTTTGAAGGTAATGTCATAGGTGTTTTTTGAATTATGAACTATTAAAAAGAGACAGTTATTTAAAAATAAAAAAGTTTTAGTATCTAAAGTGTCTTTTATAGCGAACTATATATTTTTAATAATACAAAAAACCCGACATTTCCTACTAGGCCGTAATATTTATGATTTTCGTTAAAATTGTAGTATCAAATTTTAACGAAAAAAAATTCTACATTACATTAAATTTTTTTTAAGCTAAATTTTGACTTACATTGAACCTCCTATTAAATTTTCAAGCATTTCCGTTTTATCTAAAAATTTTATCCACAGATTAACTATCGAATACAAATTACGTAAAAACTCACAAATTTAAAATGTCTACAAAAAGTTTAAAAATGGGGAAAATGTTTTGAAATTTTTACCACGCCTAGAAAAGGCAAATTTTAGTTTTCTTTCTAAATTTCAGGTCTCTAAAAATATTTTTAACTGAATCACAACAAAAAACAAACTAAAGCGCAATAAAGGAGCTTGTATGATCGCATATCTTTAAAATCCGAAGAATGACAAAACCAAATACGTGTAAAAAATGTTTTACGACACACTCGATGTGCTCCCGAAAATTTAAATTGCTTGTTAAAGTTATTCCTAAGTCTTTAATTGAAGTAACTAAATTCAGTTTAATGTTATTTATAAAATACGCATGACTTATATGACCACGGGATCTGTAAAAACGTAAAATCGACGTTTAATGAGATTGGATATCAATATTTTTTTTCTTTGCCTAACACATTCACAAAATAGACATTTATTTGTAGTAAAGTAATGAGAATTCTGAAACCAGATTTGAATAATTCAGCGTCAAGTGTACACGATATCGATCGGGCAACTTTTTCGAATTTTAGTCATTTATTTCCAAAAATTAGATTTAAAAGTTTTTAAATGTATAAGTGTATATCAGTAAATACCATGAGAAACTTCACAAAATCGATCGGACCGATTGACGGAAAATTTGTCTAAATTGCTATGTCAACATTCTCAAATATGTGTTAAACAAAAGAAGAAAATGTCGATATCCAATCCTTTTAAGAAAGAATTTTGTTTGTGTGCGCATTAAATTGACGTATTGAATATGATTATTACATAATTATATTATACCTACATTAATTATAAAACATTAACTGCAGGGTGTGAATTCACGTTTACGAATTTTATAGTTTACACCACCTATACGGAAAACGGCGTTTGTAATTAAATTATTATTATTTAATACATTTTCTATGTTAACAAAAACTGCAAGTGTAATAAAAATATCTCGCTATAGTGGGTTTAGTTTAACTTTATTGCCAAGTGCCTACCTCCCGGGCAAAGTACTTAAGGGGGTAGTCGCGTTTTTATTCTCGACTTCCATTTATTAAGAGGAGAAAAACGTAACAAGAAAATGGGTAAAAAAAAAAAAAGTAGTTTGAACTGAGTATAGAGTTGAAAGCAACGTAATCCCTCTTTTACCGTATAGTATCTGTATAAGTATATGAAAGTAAATAATATAACATAGTACATATATATATATATTTTTTTTACAATGCATTTCCAGTAATATAATTTTTAATTTATTACCTGTACCCATCAGTTTTATTCTATTTCTATATATTCGTTGAATAATCATGTTTATTAGTACTATACTACTAATTTCAAGATTATTTTTATTTTATTTTACAAATATAAGCAGACTAATGTCCTATTACATAATGTGATATTATGGTATATAGTATAGGTTACGTTGTTAATAATTAATAATATAATGTAGTAACATCGACTAAATTAGAAATATACATAATGAATTAATAAAGACTAAAATTGAAGATGAATTATTGACAATAAATATTAGATAAAATCAAATACCTACATAGGTATTACCAGAAACCAGAAACCACACTCCAAAATTCAAATATGGCATTTCTCTGAAAGAAAATTTTATCTAGTTGATGCATTGAAAGATGGTTTTCCATTTTCCTTGTAGTTGTATAAATATTTGGGGAAAACTTAAGAAAATGGGAAAATGTACGGCAATAACGGTTTCAATATTTTCGGTTTTATTTTGTTTTTATTATTATTCAGTTAAAGATAACGATAGACACCAGAAATTTTGACAAAATACTTATATGAACCTTTTCTAAATGTGCTAAAAATGTTAAATCATTTTGACGATTTTTGAACTATTTATAGGAATTTGATATTTTCGAGTTTTTTTTTAGTTTTATTTGATTTCATGTGAATACAATTATTTTGGCCGATCAAAAATGCTTTAAAACTGAACACGAGTTTCATAATTATTCATAAGCTTTACTTTGATTCATCGTAAATCATTTTTATAGTTATATGGTGCACACAGTAAATGTTCAACTTTCAGTGCACGTATTATTATTATCTAAAACAATCTAATAAAAAACTAAAAATCTGATTTAATATCACTGCTACTATATATTTATATATGTATAGTATTATATATACATATATATATATATATATATATATATATATATATATATATATGTATAATATGACCTAGACTCGAAATCGGTCTGCTATAATTCGTTTGACCACCGTTACTGGACTCGGAGATGGGCGTCGCAGACCTCGTTTTCCGGACAGCTAGAAATGACCGTCCCGCCACGCCGATCTACAATAGCCACACAAGATATCATGAGATAATATCTGCGTTTTAAATTATAAAGAACGGTGCGGTGCGGTGATGGCCGGACTGCAGTGATCGTGGTTTATTGTTTTTAATCTAGAGATACCTTGGGTGACGTTTCAGGTTTCAGCGTTATACAATATTATTATCGCATAGTAACAAATTGTTAGAAAGATAGACGTGACATTTGCCATCGGTCCGTACTATTATTATTGTGTACGTGAACTAATTAGTCGAAGTAGTCGGCAAGCGGGTTTAGCAATCGGTCGGAGCAACTGAGCCATTTAAGTAGACAATATAACGTACACGGTTTCTCGAACTATACTAGGATTAGTATTCGAACAAAAGACTTGTTTTCGGTAACCGTAAAAGCTTTTTTTTATTTTTATTTTTCTCTAAAAAAAATAAAATGTATTGCCCTGTAAATCTGACATGGATTTAATCTGTCGTTATACATTATAAGCGTGTGAAAAATGTGTAAAACAAAATACAGTAAAACTTCCATATAACGGTCACCGAAGGGACCGAAAATAATGACCGCTATTTAGAGGTGCAGGTGACGGTCTTTTAAAGGTGTCTTAGAAAGATAATACACTTGACGGGACCAAAATTACCGTTACATAGAGGTGACCGTTAGCTGAAGTTTTACTGTATAATATTTAGTCACGAGTTAACAAAAAGATGATGCAACGAAAGACGTAGGTACTTATTACTTATACTGATAACAACATTGAGGATTACCTCCTACATCGAAATAATTAAAACTGTTATGTTGCGAGTTGATAAATGTTAAAATTTGCCAACCCTACGGGAACACATTAATAACAAACGACTAAAAGGTACGTCTACCTATTGTTCAGTCGATTTTTAACTCAGAGCAGTTTATATAATTCTTTGTCTTTCTTTTTTTCGTACTTATATCGTATTATATGGTATAAATCAATTTTATTATTTTATAAATGGTAACATTGGTTTAATAAAAAATATAAATCACAATTAATTGCATTTTATGTATCGCTAATGATTTACAGTTTAATTTAATATAAAACGATCGAATTGATTATACAAATTATTACTTATCAATCCAATGTACCCACTGGACTAGTAATTCACTGAATTATAACACTGGATTTCATTGGCTTGAGTACAACGAAAGTTAAACCCATTTAAGTTGTTGTTTATTTTACAAAATATTGTTCTCATCAGTTACATTTCTTTTCGGTGAATTAAAACTCATCGTGCATACGAGTCTATTAAATTATTCTATCTAAAAATCATGAAAAATCTATTCTTCAATTTAAAACTGTATCTACTGTTAAGATAAGGTGATGTGTCGTCATTAGTCATTTTTGACAATGCCTTTAAATTAAATTTGTCAGATAAATTTGCTAACATTCCAAAAGAAGATCTAGATTAATTATGAATAATGGTTGGCTAATTATATTTTGATTTATAAAGGTTTGAAAACCCACGAGATCAATTAATTTAATAGAATTTCGTTAAATTAATTATTATCTTCCAAATACGTAAGTGTCTTTTTAAAATTCTGGATGAATGAACATATTATTCTTTATCATAATAATCCGTTATAAATAAAAATTTTAATTTATCGTAATTAATCAATTTCCTTTTTTATTTCCTAAAATAATATTACTTCGATACTTTGTTAATAATATTATACCCACCATCATAACCTTTGTCATTCAAAAAACTATCATGCAGTTTCATGTAATAATTTACTATCTGATTACATTACTTTCTTCGTGTAAAATATAAAATAAAATACAATGTTTTGTTTAAAGACTGATCCAAATGAAAAAAGAGACGAAGATACGGGGCCAAAATTAGATGACCTCAGTTTTTGGGATAAACTCGTAGCGCTCGTCGCATCCGTAATAGAAGAAGACAGAAATAGTTACGCGCCTGTTCTAAGTCAATTTCCGGCAGAACTCAATATAGGACAGGTAAAATATAATATCTGATACGCATTTTGATTCGTATTCTGATAAGAAAAATATAGATATGATTTACGTACGTATATGGTATATTTATACCATTTTCGTGATTAAAATGTCTTACACAGCTGTCCGCTGCAACAATGTGGAGCCTCTTTGCCGTGGATATGAAATATGCACTGGAAGAACACGAAAATCATAGATTATGTAAAACTTCAGCATACATGAACCTCCATTTTAAAGTAAAATGGCTCTTTACTAATTACGTAAAGGACGCGCCACCATACAAAGACGCAATACCCGAATACCCGTCGTGGTTCGAACCGTTCGTGATGCAATGGTTAAACGAAAACGACGACGTGTCTTTGGAATACTTGCACGGAGCTTTTAACAGGGATAAAAAGGACGTGGTAAGCTAGCGTCATCATTATCTTCTTAAACTTTAATCGAAAAGTTTTTTAAACTTTATTTTATTTATATAATCATAGTTTCAAAAAAGTTCGGAACATGCATTATTTTCCAACTCAGTGGTGGATGTGTTCACTCAGCTTACGCAGTGTTTTGGGGTCATATCCAAATTGGAATGTCCTGACCCCGAGATATCTAATCGATACATGAAAAGACTCGCGAAAACGATTGTCAAAGTATTATTGGCGTACGTAGACATAGTCCAAAAAGAATTTGACGCCAAAGAATTGGACGAAAGAATAGTAAGTTTTTAAAATAGTTGACCAACTCTAAGTGTTTGAAATACGCGTATTTTCAATTTATAGGCTTGTATATTAATGAATAATATTCAACAACTCCGAGTACAATTGACGAAAATGTTTGAATCTATGGGTGGAAAACAATTAGAAGAAGATGCTACAGATATTCTAAACGACTTGCAAGCGCAGTTATTAAAAGCATTAGATGAACTATCTGTAAAATTTGGAAAGAGGTTCGGATCATTTTAAAAAAAAAAAGTTTATGGTCAAAATTTATGTATTTTTTTTTTTATGCTTAAATACATTTTTAATTCATTTTTCAGTTTAGAGCCTCAGATAAAAAAGAGTGTCAAAGAACTTGGCGAGTTGTTGCAGGGTATCAAAGGAGGAATTCAAAATTCACAATCATCAACATATATTAGGGAGGTAGACGAAATATTGCGACCATTGATGGATTTAATGGATGGCTCGTTATTGTTATTTGCTCAAACGTGTGAGAAACCTGTACTGAAGCGAATTCTCCGTGAGTTGTGGAAGATTGTTATTAGGATATTAGAGAGAACGGTGGTCTTGCCGCCAATGATGGATAAAAGCGTAAGAAATACGATAGTGAAAAATTATATGACTTAAGGTGTATAATTATTTTATGTCTTATTATTATTTCTTGTTTAGATGATATTAAAGAATCTAAGTGAAAACGCAAGATCGATGGCGGCCAATGCTCGAATTGAAGACATGTCTAGACTCATAAGAAACCATATGGCCGGGAAACAAGACGTTAAAAATGCTTTGACGGGAGTGATGGTAATCGCATTAATTATTTTGTGCGGTCCAATGTCTTAAACATTTTTTATTTTTATTAGGACATGGAAAAGAATTTAAATCCCAAACAGTGTGCAGTACTAAAAGCCGCATTGAAAACGATCAAGATTTATTTCCACGCACGTGGAAATGGACTGAAAAAGAAATATTTGGATAAGAGCTCGGATCTATTATCTCTATCCTATGCCCTATCACTTTACACGAAATCAACGGATGAACTTATCAAGACATTCGTACTATCACAGTTGCATCAAGGTACCTATATTTTGAATCAATTATTATACTAATGCGAAACGAAATATTTTTCGCCTTATTAATTTTCTGCGATTATATTTTTAACAATTAATATTTATGTGTTCCATAAAGTACCACAAAAAAATGATTCTTTACCTCGGCAACCATCACTTATGAGTGGTACTGAAGTTAAGGACGAAATGGACGAGATGGATTATGATGAGGAAGACGAGACCGAAGAAGAAGAAGCGTTAGATGAAGCGGAAGAAGATGTAAAATCAATGGGAAGTCGAATGGAAAAACAGTTTGAAATTTCAAGAAGACCGTTACAGGGTAAACTT
The DNA here is from genome assembly GCA_902439185.1 of Cinara cedri. Lineage (NCBI taxonomy): Eukaryota > Metazoa > Arthropoda > Insecta > Hemiptera > Aphididae > Cinara > Cinara cedri. The sequence goes on along the minus strand of CABPRJ010000012.1, from coordinate 915,005 downwards.
TAATTAAATACATAATAGCAATTTAATATTAAAATTTAAAATTATATTTAATTTTGAAATTTGTTTTAATATACATGTGGTTTGACAAATATTCCCTACTCGTATTTTTAATATCATATTAAAATATCTAGTCCAATTGGGACACCCTGTATACTGCAGGGTGGGGCTTGACAGGCTGGCGATATTTGTATATTGTAAAATCCATCAATTTGTCTCGCCCCGCCTTACGTATATAAAATATGTATAGTACATAAATAAAGGTGTTTATGAATGATTTTATATTCGACGACGACGTACATAAAAAATGATAAAATATTTTGAGTCTAAATTAATATCAAATCTTTTGTATATTTAAATAAACATAAATTCGTATTACCAATACAGGGTGTTCCATTTAAATAGGTATACTCATTATCTCGGAAATTATTGACTTTTTCGGAATTTTTTTTATAAAACATTTAAGAAACAAGCAGCTCTACAATTTTACATCCATGGTATTTTTTATCACCTTTATTTTTGGGAGTAAAACCACTACATTCTTTTGATTATCAAATGGTAACCAATATTGTAAATTCATAATATAGGTGAAGTGTTAGTTAAAATAAATTTTGGTATTGAAATTTTTAATTTTTGTCAACCATTTGACTCTTCACTTTGAAATTTGGGTCGGGAAAAAATAGTAGAGTCATTGAAAATAACAATTTCGATTCCAACATTTATTTTAACTAATACTCCCATCTATTTTGTGAACTAGTAATGTATATTTCCATTTGAAAATCAAAAATAAGATAGTGGTTTTACCTCCAAAAATAAGGGTGAAAAAAAATATTATTAATGTAAAATTGTACAGCTGCTTGTTTCTTAAATGTTCTTTAAAACAAATTCTAAAAAAGTTAATACTTTCCAAGATAATGAGTGTACTTACTTAAATGGAACATCTGCATATTTCTCGTATATTAATACATAAATAGTATACCCACGCGTTTAAACTGGGAATAAAAATTGTATCTATGTTTATAACACGTGACAAAATATTAACGAAAATGTGTTTGATATTTAGAAAATTACGTATATGAAGAACCGTACGGAGAAATTTCTATTAACGTTTACATTGAAACACATCCCACGAACAATGAATTTAAGGTCACTGTAACAGGTATGTATAATATTAATTTAATTTATTATATCAGGGCATTTTTAGTTAACAACCACTGCGTGTCCAATCTCTCTTCCTTAAATAAAGCTTCACGAATCACGAACAGATAGCTTTAACTTTTGGATTTTCCTCAGTTAAAGTATTTCATATTATACAAAATAAAGTATGTTGTTACAAAATCTACTAATTCAATAATTTACCAATTATTTTCTAGTAGACTTACAGTAATTTAAAATCTTGCTCTACTAGGTGTCCAACGGACTATTCTGTGTGTTCGTTTGGACACAAAAAACTCTCTCAAAAAATGCCGTGGATTGTATTATCGTTGATTGAATTGTCATGTAATTGATCTTTTTGTTAAATTCTCCCAGAAAATAAAGACTATTACAGTATATTGTGTCTGTTAAATTTAAATATAACTTAATGCATATATATATATATCATATGTAGCATCAATATCGTGTTATTGTCCGTTTCACGAAATAGACAACGTTTGTCCAACGTTTCTCAGTCTAACTAACGGCTTATGTAGGAGAATCACAAACTTAGAATTAGAATTGTGGCGGATTATTTTTGGTTTTTATAAACTAAAATTTCTACCTAAACGTCACAATTTATGTTTTAAGTAACGTAATTGTACTGTATTGCCCGTTAGTTAGACCGAAACAGTAAATGTGGGTATCACGTCCTCTTAAAATCCAAAATAAGTACCTACCTACCTATAGTCAATAATATCAATCTCTCTTGGTTATATATATATTTTTTGTTTCATTTGCAGAACGTTCATTAATACAAATATAACCTTACTCAGTTTATTTATGCTAATGGCATTCGTTTATTGATTCTTTTAGTAAATAGCGCTAAATGTTTACGTTGATTTTATATAAGTACAGGTATTATATAATATCGTATTTACTTAAATCCGCGTTTACGTTGTGCGCCCCCCTCCAATGTTTTCACTATACATTAAACCAAATGATGTTCGTACAAAAATTTACTGAAAGAAATAAAAACGCATTTAGTCTGTAACAATGAATTGTGTCACTGGTCATGTAATAAATTCGTATACCTAAACCTCGAATACAAATAAAAGTCCAACGGATAAGACATTGATTTCACTAAGCAGAGCAAAAACATTATCCAGTTTAAAATAGTAAAGTTTATAGTATTAATACCCAAAATAAATAAAATTACTTTCCATGTACCTATGCTGCGGGGGCATGTACATCACATCGTGTACACTTTACTGGCCGAAAATTGGATTTGTAAACGCTTTTTAGGATACAATAATTACTAAATAATTTACAGTGCTTAAAATTTTATTATACCTATTATATTATTCGACTGTGTGTATGTACCTATCTAATTGAGAAAACGTGTTGCGGAAAATACACGTACCAACGCACTAACCAGGAAACATAAATTTGAAAACTTTAACAATATTTTAAAACCAAATTATTATTTTACACATAGATATAAATTAGGGTTTTATATTATAATCGTTTTTCCGTTTATATCTTACCATATTACGCGTTGTTTTCGTGCCATATTGTTTTTATTCACGTAGAAAAAAACCTAAAATCAAGTTACACCCATAACACATTTGCGGATTTTTACCACGATAGTAATTTTATTTATTTTTTCCACCATTGTACGACAGTGGTTGCCGCAAACACATTAGTTTGGCCTACAGCTGGAATGTTTCGCCCGTTCGTCGAAGTCAACCTTATCGGACCCAGGCTGGCCGACAAGAAGAGAAAACAGTCGACCAAAAGCAAATCGAGTAGTTGGAGCCCGAGATACAACGAAGCGTTCGTATTGTAAGTGGGACAGCGTGATTATTTTTAATAATTGATTATTTATCGAATAATTACTGATCAGCAAGTTAGACAAAGTTAAAAATATACTGTGCTTTGTGATGTATTATATCATATTCAAACATAACAACTTACACGAGTAAATCCGAAGCTATAAAAACCGACATTTTATGTAGGTACCTTTAATCAGTTTATTGACACTATTCGGTACTCAATATTATAAAATAAATTATTTTACAAGTTTCAATAGGCAACTAATGATGAATGTTCGTTAACTTAACTTAAATTAATTAAATTGTATTTTATGTTGAAATATTACAAATTTAGATTTTAAAAAGATAATGGGACGGTAACAGCTACAGATGTAGGTGGGTAGTTAGGAAGGTATGATACAGATGGGAATTTAATGTATATCTGTAAGGAACGATAAACCATTACTTACGAAAAAAACGATTCTGAGCGGAGTTCAGTTGGTAGTAATGATTTTTCAACAATATATATGCCATATTATGGTAAAACAAATAAATAGACTCTATATATTTTCTTTAATAATATTTGTTTAATGTTGGACCGATTTTTTCAGTTATCCTATGTTTTTCCCGGTTTTTCAAACTTGATGAGAAAACTCCTGGGAAAATCGAAAAATGACCTCCTTAAAGTACCTCCCCACGTTGATTTTCTTTCAAAAAAGGTGCTACATGTAGAATTCGAGCAAGCCTTCTGGTAGAAAAACTGTTAACAAATAGAAAAAAAAATAAGTATTTTTGTAAAACCTTAAGCTTCTTCATCCCACTCAGAATCTAAAATTGTGCCATAAATATGGAGCAATTAGATCAATAATAGTGAAGAATTATTATCATAGATTTATAAAGTATATGTAATTACGATTATTTTCAATAAGTAGCAACAAAAACCGAAAAAATAATTATGCGCACTAATCATTAGTTATTATGTTCATTGATGGACACCCAGACTATTTTTTTTTTTCGAAAGAGGTTTTCGCGTTAACTTAGATACCAATATAATTCTATTCATTTTACATAATATTATTCTATTTTCAATTATATTTAGGATAATATCCTAAATATACGGCCCTGTATTCCCCTCCCCCTCCGAGAGGTTGAAATAAATACGCCCCTGGATTATAACCGTTGATCGTGTAATATGTCGATTATGTCGATTAAATCTATGAGATATTTCACGTAATTTACGATTGTTTTTTTTCTACACAGTTCGATCAGTGCTATAGAAGATCTCGAATGTTATGAACTGCATTTCTGCGTCAAAGACTACTGTTTTGCCAGAGAAGATCGACTCGTGGGTGTAGCGGTCTTGCAGCTGCGACACATTCCCATAACGGTAATAAATAAAATATTAATTATTATATTATACCAATAGGCATTACTTTTCATCGTATTGATTTAATCGCCATGCGATTCTCTTTGTTGCACCTCAAAGGTCCGTATGGGCGAATGGTTAGGACTCGGTAGGCGGATACAAATGAACGAGACCGGATGGACGATTTTGCGGATACTGTCGCAAAGATACAACGACGATGTAGCTAAAGAATTCGTAAAGCTCAAGTCGGAAACCAGACAAGAAGACCAATCGTCCGTACAGGGATCCTAAGCACATCGCCTATAATACAAATCGACCGACGTGCGGGTGTGTTCATTGCCGACAGTCTTCCATTGAAAATGAAATATAAGACTATAGTTAAATATTTTAATAAATTATCACTGAAATAAAATTGTATATTGTATAAAAAAAATTCGAAATCGATCAAGAGTTGTGACTTGTGAATATTAATATTTAAAACGTGCTCAGAAATGACAGGAGGTGAAGGTTTTCGGGTCGTTAATTGTAGATTACAATTCGAATTGTTACCTACCTGTAACTTAACCTAACCTACCCACGTTCTTGTTGTAATTTTATTATTACCAGGAAAGTGTTGGCGATATTATATTCTTTTTGAAATAAAACAATAATAGTGTTGGTCTTTTTCGTATGCAAAAAATATATAAGCTCATAGCAATAAACTAAAAAAAAAAAATAAAATAAAAACACACATTAAATATTGACCAACATTTGAGTTTTAAACAAATCAACGGGACCATTCTCAAATTAAAAATTAATTATTCAATTTAATACACTACGTGTCGGCGGTATGATTGTAAAACTTTTTGTATAGTATACTTACCTACCTACCTAAATTCCGAGGCATTTAGAGAGAATAGGGTGAACACCACTAATTTTAAAGTGGGCTTTAAATATTTATACGTTATTATAGTTGTTATAAATTCACAGTAAAATAATGATACGAATAAAATTTAAATATTTGAAAAAATCCTACTATTATTTTTGAAAACATACGATTATTTAGTGCAGTTCTATAAGTAATAACTATTTTGCTTATTTACAGGGTGTCTCATCATCGTGTGTGTCCTACAATAAATTAATTTTATTCTATAGGATATGTTTTAAATCTACTTATTTGAAATTACTTTTGTATTTAAGAGCCATATAAGTTATAATACTTTTTTCAAAACAAATGTGGGTTTTTGTAAAGAATTTTAATTGTTAAACCGTTAAATTTATTAAAATGTATTCTATTAGTCTAAATTTTTAACAAAATGTTAAATGTTAATTCAATACACATTTCGTGCAGCGTTCCATTATATTTATATTTTTCAATTAATAAAATATTAAAACGATATGCGTGTGTGCAATTTTGATTTAACCGTTCAAACATAATCGACCATTATCACCATTAGAATAATGTTTGAAATATATTTTAAAAAATCACGACTAGATATTTTCCGCTACGATTTTTTCGTAAAACAATAATGGCCCTTAAACACAAAAATAATTTCTAAAATGCAGAATTAAAAACACCTGTATACAGAAAAATTATAATTTATCCCGGGACACGTCACTCGCAATGATAGTGGTTATACACCCTGTAAATTATACCGTATATAATATTATATTGTTTGTTGTACGTACCTGTGTTTAATAATATTATACGCTCTGTTGTTTTTAACAAACCAATATTTTTGTACAAAACGGTTATTCCTGTCCGAACCGTCAAGGGAGGCCTTCAGTTGAAATCAATCGATAGCCGATAGCCGATAGCCGATTTTCAATTTTGATTGCGATCAACTCTCGGTTGATTCGTATTGTTTTTAATCGAAAAACGTTTTCGATCGATCATTTGTGAATAGACTTTCTTCAGATTATAATAATATTATTATTATTACGGTGCCGATAGTATACGGCGGAGCGACTGCACGGACTTCAAAGTTTATAGCTAGTGAGAAAATTGATGGTCGATACCCAATATACCACAATAATAATAATGATCGGTTTGGTTTTCTTCTCGGACGTTCGAAAAAGTTGTTGTTTTCAAAAATATCGAGACTTATAATAAATTAACCGACGCGTCGAGGTCGAGTAAACACTTGTATTTGTATACTCGTGCATACGATGTATAGATAGCATTTTCGATGGAGGTTTTTATCTTGTTTATACAGGGTCTTCCAAATTGTATGTAACCGTCAATTTTTACCGTAAAATAATTATTCGGTCGAAAATCGACAAATGCGAAAACTTTTTCGGACCATATTTAATCATAAAATAACGCATATTTAGTTCACTCTTGCGTTTTGGGGGTGAAACTCGATTTTCCTGATTTTCATTCTACAAATGGACGTAGTTTTAATATAATTCAATCGGTGTTGAAATTTTAACGGATTGCCGTGGTTGGCGGAAATTTAAAATATCAACTCCAAAATGTACTTTGTAAATAAAACTTCGTCTATTTGTGGAATTTTCAATAGAAATATACTAGGTTGCCGTTAGAAAGGCAAAATTTGGTATACAGTAATTTCGCTCCCAAGCTATAATAGAGGAAAATAACACGCAGACCATGTAACATTTTAAAAATATTTGATTACAAAATTATTTTCACACGAGTCGTTTTTTGGAAAAATAATATTATTACGCGGTGACATAAAATTTGGAAAACCTATATACTATCGTCTTTCTCTTATCATATTCTAATTATTACTCCCATTCGAGTACATTTATTACAACAATAATAATAATAATAATAATAATAACGTATACGTTTCCTCGAATTCGACTATTCGAGTGAGCATTATACTTCCGTTGTATGATACTTCACTTTCCGCGAAACGCTGATAAAAAGGGGAGTGGGGGAAACCGTGTTGAAAAAAAAATCCATCGTCGTTATCGTCTATGCTATTACGTACCCCCTATTGTCGACACTTATTTTGCAAATGCTTCGAACTATAGTGACTTTCAACGACAGTATAAGTACCTAATATTGTTATACGGAATATTTAAAATATATTGCCTTTATAATATTAACTAATAACGTCTTCCATTACATGATTTTGTTTACTTCTATTATTATTATTATTATAATAATTTGTTTGGTACACGTTCGCGTTTTGTCGATTTCGTGTCGTCGCATAGATTATATAGAGACTTTTCCATTTTCCTTTCCGCGTTTTCTTATCTGGCCGTCATTTTATATTATCACCTAGGTATATTATATTAGTTTTGTGTAGCTAACTATTAATTACATGATAATATTATTATTATAATCTTCACCGTATACGTATACCCATCTAATACAGCGTTATCGATCGGTTCCCGAAATCTCTCATTCGAAAACTTCTAAAAACGGACTTGGACGCTACGGACGATATATTATTATAACGACGCGGGTATATGAATAGCTAAATGCAGAAGGACTCTAATTAAAATTTTAAAAAAAAAAAAACTGTTCAAAATAGACGTCAGAAACTCCTTATCAAGATACCAATTTTTTTTAACAATTCGTTAAATGACTAGAAACGTTTATATCCAACACAATAACATTAGCTATCATTTTTTCTGAAAAAATAATTTATAGACAATTACAATAGCAATTATTCGTTCGTTTTAAAATGTTTAAAATTCGAACATTGTCGGGTGCCTCACTGCGTTTAACTATTCGTGTATATTTGCAGGGCGAAAAAGAGCAAAAGAAAAAAAGACGTTTACAATAGTCCGTAATAATAATTGTTGATTGTTAAAATTTGCCTAGGTTTTAATATTATATATATAATTACCTACACTCATTAACTCGTATTATTTCGTGACGATAATATTCGTATGCTAGGTATTATTTTTGTTCGCGTCGTTTTCGGAAAACGCCTGATGTTGTTTTTTTTTTTTTTTTTTTTTTTGTATTCAATACATAAAAATATAATAATATGTAGGTTATAATAATATTTATATATATTATATATCCGTCCTAATAAATAATAATAATATTGAAATAAAATGAAAATACCCGATTTTACATATAATAATATATATATATAATTGGTCAAAAAGGGTTAACATATACACGTGTAATATTTTTTTTTTTTCGCAGCAATAATAATATTAAAATATTATTCGTACCTATAAAATGTATAGAAAAAAAAAAAAAAAAAAACCACGAATAAATAAATAACGCTAGCGCCGCCGCGTTACAAAATTACATGATAATATAGGTGAATATTATAAAAATGTGATAAAACAACGATATTCAAATTATTTTTCATCAATACAATACCGTAATAAATTATTATAACATTGTAACTATACCTTAAATTATTATTATACATTATTATCTACGCAAAACGTTATAAAAACTAATATTCATTAAAACATTATTATATCTGTGCCCGGTGGCGTACCCAGGAATTTCTAATGAGAGTGGGGCTGAAAACAAATGAAATTTGGCTAGAAAAAAAAAAAACAACTCATCGCAAAATACCTACATAGGTAATCGTGTAGTATACGATTATTCGTAACTACTTAGTTGAATAAGCAATGCAAATATACAAGGATTATTATTTTATTAGTAATAATTTGTCAACGCCTCCTACAGTTCATATTTATTTTGTATTGGTTTTTTTTTTCCTCGTATTTGATACGACCAACGAAAGAGGCTAAATCCTCCTTAGCCCCGTGGGTACGCCAATGGTCTGCACCCACAAACATGGCCTGCCCACGGTCTGTATAAAAACGTGTGTATTGTGTATATTATCATGAATAATAACATCCGTAATAACATGAATTAAACTATGCCATAACATGTATAATGTACATAGCAAAACAATAATAACTATTACAGAAATCGTTACTGTAAAATCGCATTATTATCGAAAACTATATTATGTTATTGCAATACACGACGTGTGCAACAGGTGGCCTAAACATTTTGAAAAATCTTTACGATATTTATTTATTCAAATTTTTTTTTTTTTTTATCTTCGAAGTTCAAAAGTTACCTTCCAATGTCCTTCATAAGTACTATTTCATATAACATTATAATCTCCGAGAAAAAAAAAAAATCACTCGTTACTTTTATTTATTACGTGTTAATATTATAATAATAGTTGCCCCCGAGTCCCGCCCGCCAACCGTACCACCATACATATCGACCGATCGTTTCTTATATTATAAACTATTATTATTATTATTATTATTATCTATAATTAATATTATGTCGCTAAACAAAATTATTAATTATTATATTATATTAGTATATTATTATATTATTATATTATTATATTATAAATTATTATTGTGCCGATACGATATTGATATTAATATTATTATTATTATTATTCTATTGATAATTATTATTATTATTATTATTATTATTATTATTATTATTATTATTATTATTATTATTGCTGTAATCATGTTTGTAAGTTCGAGTATAGGGGCCTTTATTTTTTATATAATAATATTATATATATTATAACCTAGACGTTGAATATTTTAGTCGAATCTGTTAAACTTCGGTTTTTAGATATTGTTATTAACATAAAGAAAAAAAAAAAACGAAAAAAAAAAAAACATTTACTATATAATATCGACATTATGATTAACCAGGGTAAACGTATTAAGCAATGTGTTGTTTTTGTATTAATATTTTATTGTAATTATGCACTTATAATAATTTTTTTTAAATTTTTTTTTTATATATATATATACATACATATATACATATATATATATATATATATATTTATTTATTTATTTATATATATATATATTAATACCAAATTCAGTTTCTATATAACATGCAAACATTTATAAGAAAAAAAAAAAAAAAAAAAAAAACGAAAAAAAACCCGCATAACAATATCGATAATATTGTTTGTAGGTGTACCTACGGAAAGTAAAAAAAAAAAAAAATATTAAAATTATGTTATACTGCCCATAACGTGATTTCGGTGTACTTATGTGTTTTCAAACGGTGTCTATATATATATATATTTATACATATATATATATATATATATGGAAAAATTATTAACTATTATAATATTGTCTATGCTCCTCCTTTATTATCTTAGTCTTACATTATAATATTATTATTATACTTGATATATTATTATTTTTGATTTCATTCGAACCGAGTAAGTAAAATAATAATAATAAAAAATAATAACAAAACCGTTGTATTTGATATTTGTTGTAAAGATGATAATAACAATTAATTATTAATGCGTAATCAATGATAACACCTAATCGTCTATATGATATTTTAAGCTGAATAAAGTGCGCTTTTTGTCTATATATGATAATATATATATATATATATATATAAGTATACGTATATATATATATCTCCTAATATTTAATATAATTCCTTGTCGTTTTTTTTTTTTTTCGTTTAATTCATAAACATTTACGGTGTGGCTTAGTAGTAATTGTAGACAGGCCCTGATTTAGAAAAACAGGGGCCCGGTGCACTATTCGAGAGCCCTTATTAACTAAAAACGTTGATAAAAATGAAAAATTGATTAATATATATAATAGGTACGTAAATTTGTTACGAATTACAATACACATTTTTTTCTATGTTTTTTCGCAAATTCTTCAATTACGTCATAAAATGATAATTGTTCGGTAATATCTTGGTTGATTACAATTACTGAAAGTGAATCTAGTCTTTATCCAGTTAAAGGCGAGTGCGTGTTCAAGCGTAGAAAATAAAAGGTTCACTTGTACAATAATTCGTGTGTGGCATTGACAAGTAGGTATATTTGTAATATTTTATCTACGTCAGGGAATGTATATCGGATATACATATAGATATTTCGATATATCGATTATATTTCAAATAATAACTGGTATCTAGATAAGACTCGGTGTAGAAAATAATTTTTTTAAGTCTTAAAACTATATTAATTCACTTATAAAATGATCAGAATCTAAATCATCCGAATTTCTATTGGTGATCTGTCCATATTTTCAAAGGGAAACCCAAATTTGTTTTCTAATTCTTCGTAAGCAATATTTTATTATTATTTTTTTTTTAATTCAGTAAGTAGTTAATCACATATTATAACATAATGAACGTGTTTTAATTGTAAATGAAGTTTTCTTCTACCGATAAAATCACACCTGGATTATTTTTGTTATCTAAATGTTTTCTCCTGATATGTGCACCTCTTGCACATGCGTAAATCGGGGCCTGGTTGTAGATGTAATCAATCATTTATACCTACCTATTTAAACAAACATTTCAATTATTATTATTATTACTTACTTACTTACTTACTTATGTACCTACGAAAAAAACTTCACACCACACTCCACCTATCAGTACTCAAATCGAACAAAATAAAAAAGGGACTATTAGACTTAAAACAAATTAGCGTTCCTTGCAATTATTGAACTCAATTTAATCCGTGTAGGACTATGCCCTAACACCAATTTTTAAATATAATTCAGTAATTAATAATTTCCGAAAACAAACACTAATAACACAACAGCAAGCTAGCGTTTTATTTACATAGCAGATAATATTTATTTTTAATCTACCAGACCTAATGATTATTACTACGAGTTATTTTACTATGATGCGTATTTTTGTTTTTTTTTTTTTCTATGTATGAGTAAACAAATTTACTACCACAAATTAACTTTAAATGTAATGGTTTTTAGTAAAAGTGTTTCTCATTGGTGCAATGAACGGTTATTTCTTGATTTTCTATGTAGTATTCTTAATTATGGGAAAACTAAAATAAAACGCCAAGAAAAACAGGCCTACTGTACAAACTTAAACTTTTTTTACCTGCACCATATTATCTAATTATTCGCTCATATCTCGAAAACCGCTCCTATTTAATCCGATATAGAAGCTCATAGTCATCATACTTCTGCATTGAAGCTGGTGTACCCCAATGGAGCGACCTTTCTCCTGATTTGTTTAATATTTATACGGCTGACATACCTGTTACAGCAAGTACCACCATGGCCACTTACGCAAATGACACCGCAATACTTTGTACTAGTAATGACCCTGATGAAACATACAACCTTCTACAAATCCACTTAGATTCCATTGCCAACTGGGCAACTAAGTGGCGAATAAAACAAATCCAGATAAATCTGTTTATGTACCATTTACTTTTAAAAGAACTGACCCTCAACCTGTCTACTTTCAGGGTACTCTAATTCCATCATATTTTGATATCAAATATCACGGTATTACGCTTGATAAAATACTTACTTGGGGCCCACACCTTAAACTAAAAAGAAAAACTCTGAACAGCTGACTACATCTACTTCGTTTAATATTAAAATCAAAACTTCCAATTCATACCAAACTTATTATGTACAAATCTCTTTTGCGACCGATATGGGCATATGCAATCCAAATTTTGGGGCTGCGCTAAACCATCCCAAATTCGCATCATACAAGCTTCCCAGTCGATTACTCTCCATATGCTAACCTCTGCACCTTGGTTTGTATCTAACTCCGCATTCGGACTACATTCCTGCATTCGGACCTAAAAATTGAAACAGTTGTTTAATTAGCCACGAAATATTACAGATCTTTTTATTCCAAACTTCATTCCCATACTAACCCATTAATAACGCAAATCTCATCTAATACTCAACCCATAATTCCCACCCATCGATTCAAAAGAAAATAATACAGAAATTTATTAACCTAAAGTAACATAACACGTTGGGTTCCAGCACTGGTTGACCTCCGTTCTCATATCATTCACAATTAAAATGTATATAAATTATTGTATTTAAAATTATCATATTTGCTTATTGTGATATTGTAACATAGATTGTAAATATTCTTTTTTAATAAAAAAAAAAAATAATAATAATATTTAACTTACATTTACATAGTAACGATTTTTGTTAAAATATTCTATTTTATTTATTCAGTGAAAAATAATCTTCTGGAAATTCCACTGAATACTTATATCTATAGGTATAGTCTCTTCAGGCATGTAATTAAGGGGTGGTCTGGAGTGGCCCAGCTACCCAAAGTATTTACAGGCCACTCCAGAATCGCTCAACACAGAATCTAAAATTATTTTATAAACATTAAAAACATACTTATAAATTAAATTAGTACCTAGTGGAGGAAGAGGAAGTAAATTTTCTCCACCCTAATTGTATAATAATAATTACGTACCTGCGAGTCTCTTATATAAAACTCTTTTCTGACATGGTACAATTTTCAAAACATTCGGGAAATTTTTCAGTTATTCATAGCCCTTTAAAATATTCAACTGTTTTAGGATTTCCTTTGATTTTACAAGATTAAAATTGTTGTGGTCACTTGTAATTAGTGAAAAAAGTTCAACGTAATAATAAAGTATTTTTTTTTTTGTAAGCACTTGAAATTCAAATTTGAATAGAAATGTATTTTGATAATAGTTCAAAATATAATGTATCGTCCCATCAGTGTCGGATCCAGGGGTTGTTCAAGAGGGGATGGATTATATTAAACAAATTATATAAACAATTTTAGAACATAATAATTCCAAAAAAACTGCCCAATTAGGAAGGATGATTGTCCTATCGTTCACTATTGTATCCACAACTGCATTCCAGTTGAAAGAAATAGTAGAGAACGCTTAAATTTCTAAAAAATTAATTGATGTTTTCCGTCTCTGAGAGTCTCCACTCTCCCCAATTCAAGCACTTACAATATAAATTATATGCCTGATCAATATATATAAAAAAAAAAAAATTTTTATTAAATTATATTCTTTTTTACATTGTTTGGATTTCCTACATTACAAGAATAATAAAGTGAATAGTGCCCAGATGTGAAAATGTGCAAAGTGAACTGAATTAGATGATTCATAAATTAATATTTTTAACCAATACTAATTTCTCAGTAATCAATCAAATCTCAAAATCAATAATAACGATTTAACTAACAATAGATTTTAAAAACTATTATAATTTAAGTTATTTTTAATATTAACTGATAAAATAATAAATAAATAGGTACAATTTTATATAATATACCTAGGTAGGTATACTTACAATAATTTTCTATAGTTATCATAACTACACAATGTACAAATGTCTTCTGTAATTTTTATTAATTATTAAAACAAGAGAATATTTTAAAACAAAATTATAAACATTTTATCTACCCACTCTGCATAATTTGATTTGGACACTGTACTGATGCCCAGGGTGATGTAAACGTCTACCTAATTTGCCCAAGAAAAAAAAATAAATATATTTATACATTATTATAATTTGTGCATAATTCATATTGAAAATTTTTGTTCATTTTACTTTACTTGTTAAATTCATAAATTGAAGATTTTATTAAATACGATAAAATATTTTTTTTTATACAATGGTTTGTTCCTCGTGTAGCATTGATATTTTACCAGAAAAATGAAAATGTATAAAAAAGCTGATACTAGAAACAGGTGTGCCACTGCTGTGGATGAGTAGAAAGTTAGAAAAGTAGGGTAGATAAATAGTTATTTAATTTATATCTGTAAGCAATGATAAACAATAAATCGCTAACAAAAAACTATTCTAAGAAAAGTTAGGTTTATACATAATTTGGAAGGTCATAATATTTACAATTTTCATCAAAATATGATCTTACAACCATTATAAAAAATAATTTCTATACTACGCTATATCTTTTTTTTTTAAGTTTAACGTACAATAAACCTTCAGCCTAATTGGCATGCATTTCTATTCGGTCAAACAATTATATCCATATAGCACCTACAAATAAAACCTACGTAAAAAACTCGTAACCATAAAATGCCAAAATTTTAAAATAATTAACTGAATTACAACAAAAAAAAAAAATTTAAAAATAACAAAAACATTTTTTTCATAACTTCTCAATTATTACTAAGATTTTTCCAAGTTTTACGCAATTAAGAAAATCGCTTACAAAATCAAAAAACAACTTACTTACTTAAACTTACTAACTAGATTAAAAATGCAATAAAACAGGTCTTTTGATGTCATTTTTCGAAGAGAGCAAGTTTTCTGTTTTAAAAATTATTTATAGATAGAAAATAACATAAATCATGGTAAAACCAATAAGATCCACTCTGAATCTTAAACATTTTGTGATTCATGATTAAAATCACTTAATATAATATATCCAAATAATGATTTCACAACAAATTATTTTTTTTAAACAACCTACCTATGTTAATCTTTAAAATAGAACATTATTCTAAATGATTTAAATTTAAATTAAATGATATTTATTTTATTCAGAAAGAAAAAAATGGGAGAATTTTGAGAAGTAGATAACTTTTAAAATTTAAATAACAACCTTTATTAAAAATGCTATAAATAAATGACATTTTAGTTGAAATACTTAAAAATAGTAGGTAGTTGTATTTCACCAATGTCTAAATTGATGAAAGTTAAACATTTTAACTTAAGCTTCATCTAAATATTTATAGAATTTTTAATACTTGAATTTTAAGTTTATCCCAAGTTTATCCTTTTGAACAAATAAATATCAAATTTATTTATAGAATAATAGATAATAAGAAGTCCACTTAAGCTATTATTTAAAAAAAAAAAAACTAAATATATCATAAGCCTGATTATAGATACCTATACCTCTGATTAAAATATACATATTTAATAATGATTTATTGCATTTAGAATAAAAAAATAATAAACAACTAGTAAATAGAAACATACAATGTAAAAGATTATCCCCAAAAGCTTGTAGAGGTGATAACAATTATTATCTAGAAATTATAAAACATTATTAAACACTAATATATATATACATTAAAAACCTACATAAAATCCTTTTAAAAATATAATCTCAGGTAGAGGAGTTGTCCACAAAGAAAAGAGATGGTATCATTTTACTAATAAATTTTGTACATTTTCCCATTTGTTGAGAAAACTCCCAAAACATTACAAAACGATCTCCCATTTCCGATTTCCTTTCGAAAGAGTTGCTACACTTAAAAATCGGAGCAAGATTTCTGGTAGATAAGTGTTCCGCTGAAAAAAAAAAATAAAAAATAAAAAAAGAGCTGATACTAGAGATGGGAGTGGCCACTGTTGTAGGTGAGAAGTTGGAAGATAGGATACATCAGGTTATTTCATTTATATCTGTAAGCAATGATAAACCATTACTTAACGAAAGACGATTCCGAGGGTAGTTCAATAATACATAATTTGAAGTGCCGTCATTTTTTTTGCGATTTTCATTGAAATTTGAAAACGCTTATTTGAAAACGCTTATAATAAAAAAAAAAATTTGTCCTATGATCTTAGAAATTTTACGTCTAGGTAAGTCCAATATAAGTATTATTACCAAGTTTCAAGTCTCTACGTGTATTTATAACTAAATTACAGCAAAAAACTACCAAAAATTCAAATTCTAAGGGCTAAAAAGTGGCCCAAAAGTTTTAGCGATGATACCATAAAAAAGTAAATCACAAAGGCATCTTATATTTTTTCTGGTAGAAAACGTTGTCCGTGTTTTTATAAAATAACAAAATCGAAATTTTACGTTTTCCTAAGTTTTTCCCACTTTTATCAAAAAAATGGTGTTAAAAATCAAAAATGATCTCTTTAGTACAATCTAAACAACTTGAGGTTTCGGAAATGTTGCTACACGTAAAAATCGAAGCAATTTTACTAGGAAAAATCATGTACACAGACTAGAACAAAGAACAAAGGAAAAATAATAATAATAAACAGCATTATAAAACCAATAATAGCTCCCTCGCTACCCTCGGAATCTATACTCAACAATATTATTAATTTTCTGTTTTAAAATAAACTCAAATATTTAATTTAAAAATATAATAATGCACATAAATAATTATAAGTTAAACTATTTTATTTTAAGTCATATCACTACAAGATTATACGGAGTATATATTTAATCAATAAATAAGTCAAATAATACCTGATAAGTAAAAGTTAAATAAAAACAACTTGTAGTAAATGACTTTAAACACTAAAATTAAATTCAATTAATGATTGGTAACCATGTAGATGTTTAAGAATAGTTATTGATCTTCACCAGTCATCTTCTTTATCACCATCATCATAAGTATGCTATAAATAAATAAAATATAACTATAATTAGTTATTGTTTTTAAATATAATGATTGTTATTTTACTAAAGGTGTTACTAACACATGTCTGATATAACTAAAACAAAATGCATATTCAAAACATAAATGTGCCATTTCAAAACTCACAAAATAATGTGGTTCACTGCAATAGTAATTGAGAAAAATTGAATATACTCTGTTTATAAATAATGATTTTGAAAAATTATTTGAATAAATGTTTTCTGTTTGATACATATAAAAATGTCAAAAATTAAAAAAATATACATAGTTGTGTACGTTTTAGGAAATAAAAGAATTTAGAATTTTTAATAACTTTCTCACTTATCTGCCAGTATAAAAAATAACAAAAAAATATTGAAGTACAAAAGTGTATTAATGGAGGTCTACTTTTAAGGGGCTTGTAAACTTCATATATTTCTTATCAAAATAAACTATGATTTGTCTTGACAAAGATACTAGTAATTTCTAGGTATGTTTTAAAGAAACAGATTATTATTATCAGATATTAGGCCAACTTAACATAACGGGGAAAAGTATTAAATATTTCATAAGTTTTGTAATAGATAAAATAACATGTTATACTGTGTAGATTTAATAAAATTGAATCACATGCAAATACATTTTACTTGGAATCTGTTCTTCTGGAAATAATAGATTCAAGATTTGATAACTTATAAAAAGAGGTATAGTATAACATTTTGTTATAGAAAGGCAATTTATTACCCTTGCCTACTCCTCCAGTCTAAACTTTTATAACTCATAAATGGAAAATCTGATATTAGTGTAATGCATATTAAAATGTCTAGAAAAATATTCTCTATTCAAATTTGTGTTCTAAAGGAGGGAATCCTACTTGAAAATCAAAATATGTACTTATTTAAGGTATATGAAGTAGAAGTAAATAATTAAAAACTATTTTATTTTTATACAGTGGGTACAGTTTACAAAACTCACTTTGGAGAACAATTACAAATTAGTATTATAATCCAATGAATTTTTTAGACCAAGTGGGGAAATGGTAGGAATTTTTAAATCTTATAAGGGACTGAATCTTATAAGGCATTGTAAAAAAAAAAATTATAATGCTCTTTATGCAAAAAGTTTGTTGCATTAAACACTTCACACAACTGTACTTACAATATAAATTACAAACTAGTACTAATAAGTACAATAAAAAGTAATTTTAATATAGGTTGTACCAGTGTCGGCCTGGTCAGGGCAGCTAGGCAGCGTTTGATACCCGGGCCCCTAACTTTTTTTTTCTACCATAAATACATAGAAAAGTACATAAGTACATTATAATTTATAAATAATTGACACACCAACAAACAATCAAATTTTTCCCAAATAAATGAACAATACTCGATAAGATAAAGTTTGGGTTTGGAGTAATATAGGTACCTATACAGAGTGTTGCACAATAATTGTGTCAAACTTCAGGAGTTATTTCTACACCTCAAATGTAACAATAATATAATATATAAGCAAGTATAATAAATTTCAACAATAATCAGAAAAGTTCAGAAATAAACTGCCTATTCTATATAATATAACTGATTATATCATAACATAACATAAATTCCATGCACTATTCATTTTTTCCATTTACGATAATTGTTGTAATACTAACACTTATATAGTGTAATTTTTCTAAAAGGAAATTTGGGAAGGTACTTTAGGGAGGTCATTTTTCGATTTCCCTAAGAGTTTTCCAGCAAATGTGAAAAACCAAGAAAAAATATGGGAAAATCGGGAAAAACATGGGAAAATTGTTAAAACATTAAACAAGTATTATTAAAGAAAATATATAAAGCCTATTTAATTATTTTACTATAGTATGACATTATATATTGTTGACAAAGCATCACTATCAACTGAACTCTGCTCAGAATTGTTTTTTTCGTTAGCAATGGTTTATCTATATATGCCATGATATAGTAAAATAATTAAACAAGCTCTATATTTTCTTAAACAATATTTATTTAATGTACCTATTTTCCCAGTTTTCCTACATTCTTTCTAGATTTTCACATGTTTTATCCTGGTTTTTCAAATTTGCAGGGAAAACTCTTGAGAAAATCAAAAAATGACCTTTTTGAAGTACCTCACCACACCAATTTCCTTTCAGAAATGGTGCTACATATAGAAATCCGAGCAAGTCTTCTGATAGAAAAGTTGCACACAGATAATAAAAAAAATACATCTTTATAAAACTATAAACTTCTTCGCTCTAATTAGAATCTAAAATAAGTTATAACTAGTTTACATATATAGAATACTAAAAAAAATACTAAATGACAGTGGAACTAAGTAAAATGTTAGTAATATTTTTAAAAATGACAGACTTGTTAAGTTGATTTGTGTTAAAAGCCATACAAAATAAAATAAATAAATTTACGTCTAAGTAATCAAGAGTCAAGGTAGGGTAATCATGTAAGCGATTCTTTTTAAAAAATTTTAACTGAATAATATCAAGATCATAATTGTAAGTAGATAATGATTGAGATAAAATTACTGAGGCAAATTCCAATACGGATCGCACTATGAAGCAATAAAGTGTTTTCAGAGTAGTAAGTTTTTATTTAAATTTTTGGGTATTTCTAAGTATAATACCTAACATTTTGTAAGAATAGCTAAGCATATGATCTATTCTAAAAGATAAATCATAGCTGAAATGAACGCCGAGATCACTTATTGAATTAATTCTATTTAAAGCTATATTATTCAAAGAGTAATTTTAGGTAACAGGATTTTTACTACGAGTGAAGAAAACAATTTTGGATTTATCAAGGATTTCCTGTAAATTAACAATCAGAAATTGAGTTAATATGAGCATAAAACTTTGCACCATCCGCAAAAAGAAGAACTGTAACGCTGTTATCAAACAAATGAGGCAAATCATTTATAGATAATAAAAAAAGTAGTGGTCCTAAATAAGATGCTTGCGTACACCTGATAACGCTTGAAACTCATTCATCAATGTCTGAAGAGATACTTTTACAATTTGAATTCAATTATGCAAATACGAAGCTATTCACCTCTAAAACGAACCAGAAATTCCAAAGAATTTTAGTTTATTTAAAAGTAGTGGACTATTTTTTTTGTCAAAAGGTTTTTGGAAGGATTTTAAAAGGTCAGACTGATATATTAAGAGGTTAATTGAGATTTTAGGTAAAAATCCATTTTGAGATTCACAAATATTATTTGAAAGTAACATAGTTAACTTTAATTATAATAGCTTCAAAGATTTTTGGTACTAATGACAAATTGACAAATTAGTTATTTAATTTCGAACATCATTTCTACTACCAGATTTGTAAATAGGAGCAATAAAAGATTTTTTCCATAATTGTGGAAAAATATAATGAGAAAGTAAATGAAAAAAAAAATTAAAAATAATAAATGTAAAGGTTTAACAAGAGAATGTTTACAAGCTTTCAAAAATAAAGGTGGTATACCATCTGGCCCTACATCTGAGCAATCATTCAAAAAATTAGACATATCTAAGATTTTGTTTAAAGATATATTTCAAGTGTCAATATTTAAATTATAATCATAAGATAATTCAAAATCAAAAGAATCGGTGTTCAGATTAGTATCCACAAAAACAGAGGAGAAATATATAGGAAATAAATGCAAAGTATCTTCAATAGTTTGTTTTGAAGTTATAGCTATTTTCAACTAGTTCAGAAAATTGAGCATAAGTATCATAAGAATTAGGAATGATATCGACACAGCATAATAGTACAGTATCGTTTACAATTAATAAGATAAAAATATGTTCAATATTCCATATTTTATCTGTAATAATAGCTCACATTTATAGATGGGGTTAACCACTAATAAAATTCCACCACTTCATACAGAATAATCAGACAATCTATCAGATCTAAAAATGTTATAATTCACAATACCTAATTCATTATTGTTCATAAAATTGTTTAACCAGGTTTCAGATAAGAATAATATATCAGAATTACGAAGTCTAATTTAATTCTAAGGCCCCTAACATTTTGATAAATAAAATACAATTTCAAAATATTTTTGTTTCATGACTTTTTTTCTCTTGGTACAATTTTGGGAACTTCTTTAACAAATTTAATGGTTGAATAAAGCTCACTTGATACGCGTTAACTAAGAAATAGGGTAAAACAAATGTAGATAATTTGTTTGAGCAAATTTATGGTAAGTATTGATATGTTTCAACAAATTAAATAAATTTAAATTTAATAAATTACCACAGGTTGTCTAATATCATTGAATGTATAATCAACGTCTCCAAAACTCCCATCTCTCATTAAAAATGGTGGGACTTCTTGGTCAGCCTAAAAACCAATGCAGAATAGTTAAAAAAAAAAAAAACCTAAGGAAATATCAAAAAAAATCCTAGGTAAATCAACACACCTGTTTTAAGATTCTATTTAATTCCGATGCTAAACTAAAATCAGAAGAACTGTCATAGAATGAAACTGCTCTTCCTGAGTTACCCAATCTTCCTGTTCGGCCAATACGATGAACATATTCATCAACAGACGAAGGCATGTCAAAATTTATGACACAATTAACACCTTTTATGTCTGAAAAATAATAAAGTTAAATAATATTTCAAATCTATAATATGATGTAATAAATAATAATAATAATAATAATGACAATAAAATGTCATATTACAAACCCAAGCCTCTAGCAGCAACTGCTGTAGCAACCAATATTTTCATTTTACTGCTCTTAAAATCTCGCAGAGCTTGTTCTCTTTCTGGCTGTTGACGATCACCATGTATACTAGTAGTGGGAATATTATTTTCACTTAAAAATGCTGCAATAAAGTCAGCATTTCTCTTTTGCTGAACAAAGACCATAGTACCTTGACAATCACCTAATAAACATAAAACCACATATATTTGCTATTGCAAAATTCAATACATAAAATACATTTAAATACCAACCTAAAGATTTTAAGACTTTTAACAATTCCTTCTTTTTCTCAAACTTGGATACCTCTATGATTTCTTGAACGACATCTTTGCAAGCACCTCCAATTTCACCAACAGCAACAAAGATATAATTTGGTTTTAAATATGATTTAGCCAATATTTGAATTTCATCAGCCAATGTAGCAGAAAACATAATTGTTTGCCTATTATTCTACAAATCAAATTAATATAAATAAATGCTATTATAAAGCATTAATACTTATATATATTTAAAATCAGTACTTACATCAATCATAGTCGCATGATTCAAAATATATTCAATTTCTGTTTTAAAACCCATATCTAACATACGATCAGCTTCATCCAACACAAAGAACCTTAAGGATCTAAAGGATATTATTCCTCGATCAATAAAATCAACGATTCTTCCCAGTGTTGCCACGATAATATGAACGCCATTCTGTAAAACAGACATCAAGCATGTTAACAAATTTTTAAAATGATTAATAAATTGGTACTTATTTGTTATTGTCCCACCAATATGCCGTAACAAATTCACCGCCCCGTCAAACAATACGAAAAATAAAAGTAGGTATACATAATTAAATTGTAATTAAAAATGTAAAATTGTAAACAAAATATTATTAAATTAATTAAATTGTATATTATAATAGCAAAAATGATATTGTATGATATAGTAAAAATTATTTTAAATTAGGATGGAGGTCAGAACTCAGAAATATCTATTAAGATGATTTCAAACACATTATTCACCAAGTAGTATTCTCCACATAAATTCTGCCAAGTACAATTCTAGAACATTTATTTGGATTCCACTGCGCTTTTTATTTCCCCCTTTAGCAAAAACCCACATCGCAATGTTTTGGGTGTGTGTGCGCTTGAGTCCAGATCAAAAAAATTATGGGTGTGTTTAACAGTTTTTCGTATTGTTTGACAGGGCGAGAACAAACAAGAATAGCAGAGCAATACATTTATAACAGTGTACTAGCGGGGTGATAACAAGCAAGTACCAATAAACTAAACTAAGTTACATTGAGTTGATTCCGTTGGTGTGATGTAGCTGTGCCACCATAAAGAATAGACTGTTTAATACAGGTTCCCGATGTCAACTTGTATACAACATCTCGAATTTGTATAGCCAATTCTCGGGTCGGTGCCAGAATAACACACTGTGGTTCACAATAATTTCTATCGCAAATTAAATCTGAAGGTTGATTTATTAGGATATTAACTATAGGTAAAACAAATGCTGCCTAAAAAAAAAAAAAAGATTAAACTAATTAATTTTACTACACATTATTATCGTTAAAATTTTAGATAAAATTAAAAATCCAATGTTAATTGAAGCTAAATTAATTATTCATCATACTATATAAATGATAATTATTTACCGTTTTACCAGATCCTGTTTGTGCGCTTGCAATCAAATCTCGTCCACTGTTTATAATTGGGATAGAATATTTTTGAATTGGAGTAGGGGTGGTGTAATTACATTTAATTAATTTTTCTAATAATACTTCTCGTAAACCTGAATTCTTGAAGGATTCAATATGTCGAGGAACATCATCACCACTGACATTAACAGCAATTTTTTCATAACGATTAAAGTTTATTCCAGCTTCTACACCACAACAATCTTCATCAGTTATCTCCGGTGGAATATATGTTGGTCTAGGTTTATCAGATGCTGGAGGTTGTTGATCATCACGACCACCAACAGCAGCAGAATCATCACCATATCCCTCATCAACATTTCTATTATTTACCCTTTCACCACCTCTTCCCCTACCACCACCCCCTCTACCACCACGGGGTCTTGATGATCTTTCTTGGTCATTTTTTTGCATTTCCCAACCATAATTATCATTACCATTAATCTCTTCATCATTGTTTCTGTTATTAAAGTATCCTCTGCCGTGGCCTCCACTGTGACCACTTCTTCGGCTGCTTCCTCCGCGGTATTCTCCCTGAACTGAATCGTCAATTAATGTACTGTAAGACATCTTAATCCTATATATAAAACAAACTATTAAAACTAAAACCTAAAAACTATTAATCAACTTGGTTTAAAATTATGGTATTTATTTAGCATCAACACAATGATAAAAACACGAAAGGAAAATAAAATTGGAGTTTGGTAGTAATGCAGTCAGCTTTCGGTAATAAAACCACACTTCCCGTAGAGTTACAAAGACTAAACGCTAAAAAGAGACGCCGTTCAATCTGAACGTTGGTTTACAATTTATTATTGTGAAATTTACAGGCTAACCACTTACATAAAATAAATTGTACCGATCAAATATGCAACCACGTGATAATAAACAAATTTAAATTTGTATTTTTTTCATATAACCTATTTATTAATAACCGTAATTTTCAACTAAAAAAATATTTAAAAAAAAAAAATGTAATATAAACCTATAATTACATTAGTTTAAACCAAATTTTACCAAATTCACTCGAACTCCAATATCCATTTAACAATACTAGATCATTTTAAAATAAGTACTATTATGTAACAAAAACAAGTTTTAACTATTTACACAACTTATTACTTATTACTTTTAGTTGAAAATAATGTGACTTGTTTATACACAAAAACTATTTATTTCATAAAGCCATACAAACTTAATTTAAATTACTTATTTCTTTATAAGCCACATTTCATAGACAAAAACTATATAGCTGGACATTCATATTTTTTAAGAATAAAGTTAAATGAAATTAAAATAAACTTTGAAAAAAAATTTGGATCAAACTATCAAACAAATCGTAATCACAAACGTATTATCGTTTATCACATCTATATAATATATCGTACTCATAAATAATCAATATAAACCCACAGATATATACTAGAGTTCCTTAATAGAGCATTTTAATAGAAGCAACAAGTTGGCAACACGGTTTTTAAAAAACTGTTGTGTTTTATGTTAAATATGTTGTTTTTTTTTATAAACCTTGCTGTTGTTATACGTAAACAAGATAACGAGACCAAAGTTGCAATATGACGTAACGGAAACGACGTGGAGGGAGAAACTGCGCCGTAACGCGCGTTCCATACAAGACGGTAGACGTTACGCGACTTTTAGACACCTCTGTATACTAACTACACACTAGATGCCGGACTCTATTTCATCGGATCCCGGAAAAAAGAACAATTTTAAAATTTTGAATATAATAATTGATTATTATATTATTGATTGCCGCTTTTACACTTTAATGTCTTTTGACAGACTAAATTTAGTTCATTCGAATAATAGCATGAATGCATATTTAAAATTTGTTCGTACATATTTTACCCTTTTTGCGTCTTATAACTTTCAAGCGTTAGTCATAATTAATTAATATTTTTAAAATTGTAAAATTGTTTTTCTTTTTTTTCTGTTGTTCTTTTTTACCGATTACCATTTTACCTTGTAGGTATGAGTCTTTGAAGCCAAGTAGGTTGAGCAATGTTAGGTAACAATATAATATCAATATAATATTTTTAATTATTTTAATTTTGTTGGTTATCACTAAGATTGATAACATCGGCTTGTAAGCATTGTCCAATTAACATTATGACTGTTGACTACAAGTTTGTGATGCGAATAATCGGGAGTAAATAATCTAATGAAAAATCAATAATTACTAATTACTAATTAGTAGCTACTATTTTTATATTTACGAGTTTAGCAGTTGGTATTTACTCAAATCAGTATTAGTAATCATTCTTTTTTTTTTCTATTCTACTAATGGGTAATGACTAATATTACGGGAGCGCGTAAAACAACCGAAAATAATTCAGCCGAACAGTATTTCATCCGTGCAATATTTTGGCCGATCCGTATTTTTAGCTGAAAAATATTTGAGCCGATAGTATTTTATCCGAAAATATTACAGCCGACTGTAATAATAAGATAAGGTCAGATCTTCCAAAAAAAACGATAACGCATGATAAGAAATAAATATTATTACCAACTATATTACTGTCTAATCGCCATATCAAAATATTCAAATCAGCGGCAAAGCTGCCGGCCCGACAAGGACGTTCTTATGTCGCGCAAAGTGTATACAAATAAACAATATTCTATGAATCTATATAAAAAAAAAATAACTCAAATACCCCTCCCCCCATCATTCTAGTCTAGAATAATAAAAGAAATGGTTGCTAATTGCTATTGTTTCTAATTTTGATCAAGCGCGTTCTTGATGTGAGGTTGCGAGGAAACAATCGCTCTCTCGTAAACCGCGTGATGTCCTTTTTTTGTTAAACGAAATTTCCATTATTCTTAAGTACAAATAAGTTCAATATCGCAACTGGTTTCAAATGCCATAAAGACGATTCCGGATCTTGAAAATACTTTGATTGAAACAAGAATGAAACACTTCTTATTTATAAACTACAATAAATATTCTCCCAGGGGTGAGATAGAATTATGGAAAACTGAGTAGGAACAATCTATTTGCAAAGATATAATAAAATGATACATTTTTAGAATCAAAATTGAAAATTATTAATTTAATTTAAATTTTAGATTCTGAGGGTAGCAAAGAATGTGCCTTATGGATTTACAATGATGCATTTTTATTTTATACTGTGACAAAAATGTCTAACAGAAATCTTGCTTTAATATGTAAGTGCAGCACTTTTTTTGAAAGAAAATATCGTTATATTGACTAAACAGTACGTTAGGAAGATTATTTTTTGATTTTCCAAGCAGTTTTCATCATTACATTAATTCCAGAAAAATTCACAACAAAACGGGAAAATTACGAAAATAATGTTTTTATTATTTTCAATTTTGTTTTTTGTTGTGATTCAGTTAAAAATATTAGTATAGACTTGAAATTTTAACAAAAAACTTATATTTGCCTTTTTTTGACGTGGTAAAATTTTTGAGCAATATATAGACGTTTTAATTTGTCGAGTTTTCTATGTAATTTTTATTCGGAATGTAGGAATAAAAAGCCACAGAAAAAATAATCCATGGGAAAAATAAATCGTGGAAAAAAAGTAAATTTATTAATTATATTATTAATTCTATAATAATAGCAATAGCATTTTATACTTTTATAATAGTAATGAATGTATTATTACTGTTTACTGGTGCCTTGTAGAACAATTTTTTAATATTGATTGTATAGGTAATGTGTATTTTTTTGTTTATATTTTTAATAAAAACTTTATTCAACTTATTTTTAACTTCAGTAACTTTTCTAGTAGGAAAATTAATGATTAGTCCGGGAAAAACAAAAAAAAAATTAAAAGTACAAAGTATTCAGATTGTCTTTTTTTCCGTAGCTTATTTTGCCCGTGACTTTTTATTTCATAGCTCTTTTTTCTAAGCTTGATTTCCGTGGATTTTTTTTTTTAATTGCCCTAATGACTAACGTTATACAATATTTTTTTGATAAAAACTGCTAAATGGGTATAACTTGGGAATTTTACATAAAAGTCTACTAGGATTTTCATATTGAAAATTTATCATAAATAATATTACATACCTATTATTATATAAGTACCTATGAAATGTATTGTGTATTGAATTGGCATAATTTATAATTAGGTACCTGGTCAGAATTATTATTGTTGTTAGTGAAGTTATTTGTTTCATTTTTTCTGAATGTAAATTTTAGGACTGTTCATTTTGGATTCTGAGAGAAGCGAGGAATGTATTTGTTTTACAATAATGTTTTATTTTTGATTTTATTTTTTTAAACTATGTAAACAATTTCTACCAGGTAAAAAAATGCGTAAAGCTCCTAGACCGATTACATAACTCGATCATAATAGATTTATCTATGTACAGAAATAACTTCCCAGCGTCCAGTCAAGAAAAATTAAAGGTTTTAATTTTATTTCGTATAAAAAAGCGTATGTTGAATTTTTTTTTTTTTGGTTTTTAGAGCATATATTTCTTGAATTTTATAACTGTTCAACTTAGCTTATTTAATTTAATCGACGATTCTATTAATATTTTCCCCAATGACGTTCATTCAATAGTACAATTGAAATATTAAATTTTAGATTCCGATCGTAACGAGGGAGCTATTGGTTTTACTATGATGTTTATTTTTTTTTCTTTGTTCTAGTCTGTGGATACGCTTTTTCCTGGTAAATTTGCTTCAATTTTTACGTGTAGCATCTTTTCTGAAAGCTTAGTTGTTTATATTGAACTTTAAAGAGGTAATTTTTTAATTTTCGACGGCATTTTTTAAATAAAAGTGGGAAAAAACGTAGGAAAACGTACAATTTCACAATTTTATTATTTTATAAAAACACGGACGGCGTATTCTACCAAAAAAGTGATTTAATCGAAAAATCACAAGATACCTTTTTTGTTGCCTTTTTTATTTACTTTCTTATTGTATTACCGCCAAAAACTTTTGAGCCACTTTTTAGCTCTTAAGGAATTTTAATTTTTGGTAGTTTTTTGCTGTAATTTAGTTATAAATACACGTAGAGACTTGAAACTTGGTAATAATACTTATATTGGACTTACCTAGACGTAAAATTTCTAAGATCATAGGACAAATTTTTTTTTTTATTATAAGCGTTTTGAAATTTCAAATTTCAATGAAAATCGCAAAAACAATGACGGCACTTCAAATTATGTATTATCGAACTACGCTCGGAATCGTCTTTCGTTAAGTAATTGTTTATCATTGCTTACAGATATAAATTAAATAACCTTATGTATCCTACTTTTCCAACTTCTCACCTACAACAATAGACACTCCCATTCCCAGTATCAGCTCTTTTTAAAAATACATTGGTTGTTAACTGTTTGCGGACGTAGGTTTTTCTTCTAACCCGCGACCCGTGAAATACTGTGGACGCCGCTTACAAGCCCCACTCCGAGCCCAGCAAAAAGTGAGTCTTATAACCAAATAAACTTAATGAGTGAAGTGAAGAAAGGATAAAATGTATTTGGATATGTCCGGACCATTCCAATTAATTTTGAGTCTTATAAGCGAATACTGAATCTTACACCTATACCCTTACTTATATGTTTTACAGACATTATCCTTGACAAAACGCGTAATAATACTGTTACACGTGTAAATGTATATTATAGGTAATTCATAATTAACGTGTTAAACGTTCATATTCCAGTGAACGTGATAAACGATAAATTTGACGTAAAGTATACTTTTAAAACAATATAATATATTTTATATACCTAGTTACATATTATAATATATTTTAAATGAATTTCCAAAAATTTGGGCTGTCGGAAAATTTCCCGATGGGTTGCAGTGTCTAATTTAGCGATATGGCCTGTGGCGACTCTTAGAGTTTACAGGAGGTGTGACACAAGCATACTGGAATAATTTGACTTAACAAGTGGGAAAATCTGGTAGGTACTTTAGAATAAATGTCTTTCTCATTGGAATTTAATTCGTCGACGCGATTAATAACAGGATCATTGTTAGATAAGTTGATTAAACTCGAAACAGTTCTTACTGGGAAAATGTATTTTGAATTTACAATTGACATATCTAGCTATTTCTAGTTTGGAAAAACGCTTCAATATTTTTTTAAAACTTATGACCTATTTAGCATGTTTACATCTCTTATAAATTTTAAGAAGTTCGACAATTAATCGGAGAATTTACTTTTTTTTATGTATAAACAATATACTTTTGTGGCCACTATAGATCTAAATCCTGGTGACATTTTTAGTCCCAGACCGCCTCTGAATTTTCCATACTTAAATGAACAATAGGTAATTTCGTACATAATTAATTTGTTTTATTATTGTGCTATCGTATTAAACGATACAGGAAACTCTCAACCCTAAACAGATGCATCATATATCAGAGGCATATATAGGAATTTATTATGGAGGGGGATATTTTTAGAGCCTAATTTTTTCCTAAAGCCATCATAGACTTTCGAAATATTAAGTATTAAAGGTCCAAATGACATCTCAAAACTTAATAAAAGTCTTCCAAAAATATTGTAAATACTCTGAATGTTTTTATAACATCCAAAATAAACTTTCATCATAAAATCAAATTGGTTCTTGCTTTTGACTTGTTTCTCCCATGTAGAGATTTTATAACAATGACCATAGGTAGTATTCATATTCTGATATTATATTTTATTAATTTAAAAAATAAATTCAAGTTTTCTGTTTTTATATGTTACTGATTGAAAACTTCATCTGTCTTGACCTCAATTTCACTGTAACAAGACAGCAAAGCTAACCCATCTAGTATAGTCTATAATCACAAACTATCACACGCAATATTTATAAACAATTTAAATTGGGTAATTTGTTTTTTTTATAAGTCCTGACTTTTGACTTTGTTATTATTATTATGTAATGATACTCGTAGAATATCAAAGTGACTTAATGTCAGTATATAATATTATATATTTAACTGTTAAAAATATACAAATAGATTAGTATATCACATATAACAGATTACAGAATGTGTGATCTATTGTGTGTGTTTATACATAAAAAAAGGCAATGGAGATCTATCCCCCGTATCCCAGAACAAAAAATATGCCACTGTTATACATTATACAAATTTTATATGTACATAAATTTAATCAAAAACTATACTAGCCTAAATATGTCTTATGAAACTTCGCTCCGAATCGTTTTTCGTTAGCAATGCATAATTGTTGCGTACAGATATAAATTAAATAACTCTATGTATCTTGCCTTCCCAACTTCCCACCTACAACAGTGACAGCACTCATCCCCAGTATCAGCTCTTTTATTTTTATTCCATTGTTCTTATCAAATAAAATTATAAAATTAAAGTGCATATCATACTTTAGTCATTTAAGAAGTAAAATGCACTCAGAGGTGTTATGAGGTTTAAAAAATGCAAAATATAAATAAAAGTTTTTCTCAAAAATGTGCTCTATTGACCAATTGGTGTTTTTACTTACGAGGACAGTATAATAATATGATACTTAGTAACAACAACAAAATATGGTAAATGGTAATTGCTCACTCATAACTCTATTTACAGTGACAGTTTTATTAGTTTGCATAGTCAAAAACGATTAGTCTCTAATAGTTGCATAAAACACAAGATACAAACAGGAAAGAAAAAAAGCTGAACATTTCCAAATTCAAAATAAACTAGCATCACTACAATACTATTTTATATAATATATTATAGATAGAATGAAAATGATTTAACTACAGCTAAAACTACTAATATAAAATAATATAATTGTTTATTTTCTTGATACTACTCTGTAAAATGTAAAATCATCATTGTTAAAAGCATTTGCATATTTTTTTTTATTAAGTTAAATTATTGATTAATTAAAACTAAAAAAGGTAAATATTTTATAAGTACTGTAATTGATTTTTGATAAAACTTATGAGCCATACAATTATTTTACTAAATAATATTCATTTTGATTATTAGAAAAATATATTTAAATACCTACTTAAATTTATAAGATTTTACGAAATTGCAATACATTAGTGATTTTGAGTTAATTTAATAACAAATAAATTACAATCAAAATTAATATTCAAATAGTATTTATATTACATTATGGGAATGTTTATTTACTATGAAAATCAAATAAATATTAAATAAATAAATTGATAAAATTTGTTGAGTTTTATTGTGAATTTATTCGTAACATTACAGTGCATTTAATGTGTATTTCAATTTTTATCGAACAATCAATGGAGTAAAAACATTAATTTACAGGTATTCTTTATTTTACTATGGGAAAATACTGGAATGTAACTTATACCTATTCAAAAACAATACAAAAAGGATGATTGGACAAAATTTGTTTGCAGCACTCCAATAGATATACAACTATATCAATTAAAGAAATACATACAATTTACAAGATATATTTTGTATTAAAACTTTGAGTTGTCATTAATATTGATTATTTATGCACAAAATTTATGCTAAATACAAATAAAAAAAAAAAACTAATGTACAATGTGGAACTGTTGAATGGAGTTAGGATCTTGATAGAATATAACGGGATCACTTTGACTATTTTGACCAAATATTTTTGAATAGTTTGCATCGTTGGCTATAAAACAAATATATATATATATATTTATAATGATAATATTTTTATTAAAATATATAAAGTTAGAGATTTAAATTAAATTACTTACAAAACACATCATCTGACAGTTCTTCAATTCCAATTGATTTGTCTCCTTTTGTAGCCTTTAAACATTTTGAGATATTAGTTTTTTAATTTATTATAGACTATATATACGAAATATGGAGCGCATACAAATCAGGAAATAACTTAACCAGAAATGTATTTATTATTATTATTTTTTAATGTTTTTTGAATTCAATTTTGATAAGGAAAAATATTTTCAAAGAATAATTTCATTGAAAGATTAATATTAACCCTGTAAATTAATAATAGTTTTTCAGAAAATATTTCTAAGGAAATCACAAATTACAAAGAATATTAAACAAGAAAATAAAATAGGTACTAAAACTATACTGTCAGAAATTATTATTAACTAATTAGTAGAGTACTAGGTACTATATATTATTACTATAGCAAGACAATGGTATTATTTTTTTTTTGCAAACTTATAAAAATAAGATTAATAGGTTTTAAAACGTTTTTATGCACAATGTAGCAGTGCTCTAACAACCATATTATAAACCCCTTTCCCTATCAGTTTCTTTTTTGGTTTAAATAATTTTAAGCAACAAACAGAATAATAAACCATATGTAGACATGGTTATCAATTGATAATAGTTAACTATTATAATAAATACTATTAGAGTAAAATCTCTTCAATCTGGACTAATTGGGGCTCTACATTGTCCAAATTAAACAAATTAACCAAAAATCGTACATTTTAGAATTTTTAGAATTAAATTTAAGAAAATTGTATTGGATATATTATACAAATTGTAACCTAATATTAATATGTATGTACATTTATTAAACAATATTAAACCTAAAAACTAGTATATATACATATATTAAAACTCGTTTTCTTTTTTTTTTTATCTATGGCATAAACTAGCGTAATTTTTGGGTATTAAACAGGTGTCCGGTTTTAACAAAGTCTAGGCTAATGCGAACTAATTAATGAGATTTTACTTTATAGAAAAATACAGTTTTAATGTTTTATTTTCTTATTTAATATTTTCTATAGTTTACTTTCCACAGAATTGTAATACTGTTATCTTAAAATATTATTTCACGATAGTACGTTCCTTTGTAAAATTTTCCTGATTAGGGTAGTATATTACCTCTCTATATTTTTGCAAATACAATTTTAAAGGTTCTACATAATTGTCAAAACCTAAAGTGGACATTGCATAAAGAATATCTTCTCCATTAATGGTCTTCCTTTTTTCTTGAAAACATCTGTCACTAGCTTCACTGGTTATAAAACTTATAAACTCAGAGACACATTCTTGAACACACTCCCTAGCATCTTTTGCTATCTATAAATGTTATTAAACAATATCAAGTTAGAAACACAATAACATCTTAGCCAAGTATAAAGGTTTTGTATATAAAAGTTGTTTTTTTTTTTGTTTTTGGGAGTGTTAGTATATATAGAACATCTAATAAAATGATCAAAGCAAAATTACAAATTAGCAAATAGTAAATAATTATTCATTAGATTTATTTATTTTAATGTATTTACTTATTTTTTTACATTAATAATAAAAATTGCAAAGTAAAATAGTTATTTTATAATCTTTACAGTAGTTACACAAGTTCAATTGTCATGTTGCATTTATTTACATATTTTTCAAAACTATTTTTTTTAAGATCATTTTTTTGATATAATTAGAGCATATTCAATTCAATGTAGTTAGGTTTTTTTATAATATTTATATTATAAAAATTATAAGAATTATTTAGCTTCAATCAACAATAAAAAAAATCAGAAGATCATACTTATTTTTTAAGTTGTGCAATTATTTAATTTTGAATACATACATCTACCCGCTGTTAACATCAAGTTGATATTGGTTAATATGTTAATGCGTATTTTGATATTTTGTCAACAAGTAATGTCATTTTTTAAAGCATATAATTAAGCATATTTTTAATATATTTTTGAGCGTATATTAAGAACATCAAAGTCAGTCTTATAGTTATTAATTTTACCTATACGAAGTTATAAGTTAATGGAAGAACAATTAATCATACAGTTTTTACATTCCAATATTATAAAAAAGTTTAAAATTCTATAGTTATGAGAAATATATATACTTGATATATTTATGATTAACATACCTTTCCACCTTCTGGAATAGATTTTTTCATTATTTTTGCAATATTTGCAATAGGAAGAAATCTGTCTTGTTCACGAAGTGGTTTTCCAAATTTTAGTTCATAAACTTCTCCTTGATTTGATGAATCATCTGTATTGTCTAACGTCACTAATTCCACATCCTGAGAGTCATGTCCTACAAAAGAAATGTATTTAATATTGTAGACCAAAAATTAATTTTTATAATGTTACATTAAAAATATAATAACCCGGCTTAAGATTTTATTATCATTAAATGTATTTCTGTATTCGCAAATCTCAATATTGATCGGACATAATAATATTTCAGTTTATTAAATGTAAATTACAAGGTGATTTTTAAGAAAAATAATATTTTATACATAAGTTTCTATTATATAACATAAAATAGTTTATTTTTATTTTCAATATTCCTTTTATTATGAGCTCAACTCTATAGAAATATACTGATCAAATAATTGTACGAGTAGTAAAAATCAAATTAATCAATGGTGATATATATTTTATTTAGTAAGTATCTACTGCTTATGTACACTGTATGTACGACAATAAGTACCAATGATTGTTTTAGATTCTGAGCGAAGTAAAGAACGTATTGGTTTTAAAATGATGTTTATTTTTTTTTTTTTTTTTTAGTAATTACTTTTCTACCAGAAATTTTTCTCAGATTTTCAAATAAAACAGTTTTTCTGAATGGATATATGTACTAGGGTGGTACTTTAAGGATGTCATGTATTCATTTTCCCAGGAGTTTAAAAAAAATTGGAAAAATGGAAAAATGTATGAAATGTATTTTTTCAAATCGTAAATATTATGGCTTTTCAAAACATGTATAACCGAACTCTACTCATAATCGGTTTTGGTTTGCAATGATTTATCGTTGCGTAAATATAAACATTAAGTTTCCCCTTTACCTACCCAACTTCTCACCTACAACAGTGGCCAACCCATCATGCGAAGATTATCCTCTTGTTTTTTATACCTATCCAAGTACCTACTTTAAGGTTAGGTTAATTGAAAATATATTTTTTTTTTGGAACTATGAAAACATTTATCCACTATTATATTAATAACTTTCTAAAATAAAATACAAACAAAAAAAATGCATTTCATAAATTTTAAAACATGTATTTTACAAAATTGTTTAAAATGGCATTATTAATTGACAAAGATACTTTTAGATAGACCTATTCATACAGACATTTTTAATCATAAAACGGAATATAAAAAATTTGGTTGATGAAAGTTGAATAAACCATAAATCAGGGGTATGACTTAATAATTTGTAAAGCTATATCAGTAAATATATTATACTAACCTTGAGTTAGAAAATTTTGAGTATCATCCGTTAAGAATTCCTCAGCCAAATCATCACTGTCGCTGCTATTCATTGTTAATTATAAGACGAAATACACGCGATATTCACTATTCAGTGAAATATGTTAAAAGTAAATATCTGAAAATGAGTTATTTCCAATATCTTTACGTCAAATACTGCAACTTCGCAATCGCAAGACGCAAATTCGCAATTGGTACTTACTACTTAATAAAGTTATCAACAAAACAAACGATAACACTGTATTTATCGTTATTAATTTATATATCTATAATGTTAATATAACAAAAAACAATTTTATCAGTGTTTTTATCTGGTCTTAACCATAGATAATAAAAGATAATAGACGTATAATTGACTAACAGTTTTAGGTGGTATTTTGAATCATCACAGTTTACAAAATACGTAATCTTAAACCAATAAAAAGCTGTGAAAGACTAACGCCCTGTTAGTCTTTGAAGTGGTAGGTCGCGGATGAGGCGTTTCATTTATTCTGTGATTATACCCACGAATTATATTATATACAAATTACAAGATATCGAACGAACGTATGATAAATGAAGCTCACTTTTGACAAAGCCACTAACACCATCTAGTGTACTCTTTACAATCTATGTCAATATTTATTATAAAATAAGTCTAGGCCGTGATAAAATAGATATGAAATTTATTACCCACCCTACTCCTCCAGTTTAAACTTTAAACTGGTTTTAGTGGATTTTTATACTAATTTTGTCTTAAAGCGCTAGCTGTCATGCAAACAGTGAAAACCGGACTCAGAAAAACATTGGTAAGACTTTTCCGTTCGGTATGCTGTATATCATATCATTGACCTTATAGTGTAAAGTTTACGAATCATATCTAGTTTATTATATCATAATCACAGTCTCAGATCATAATAGTAACTATTTGCTTAACATAGTTAACAAATTTATGTAAAATAAATTATTTATAAATTTGCAATTTGTTGTTACGGACTCTAGCTTCCAACATAAAAAACATAATAAATATTATAAATGTATAGTATAGCTACAAGTATAACGACTACCTGGGAGTAATAAGTTCAATGAATTATTTGGAAAGTACGGGTTAAACGTACATTATAATCGATTAATCGATACTATGTTCATACGCACTACACCCCGAGTAATCATGACTATAAATACATTTACAATTTACGTACGTAAATCAGCCGACTATATCTATAGAGGTCAAAGAGTAGATATGAATACTGGATAGCCACAAACTCCAAGAACACGAAGTAGCAAAGTGCTATGTAAAAATGGCATGTAAAATAAGATTTCGTGTACGGGGAATATTATCACATTGTTTTTACAATAACAGGTTTTTATTAAAATCATACAGTAAACTTTATTGCCGAGGGATGGATCTTGGGTAATATATCATATAAAAGCGGTTTACAATGTTAACACTTTTTCTTAAAGGATATCTGATTGGGGAGGTACTTAAGAGAGGTCATTTTTCCATTTTACCCAAGAGTTTTCCCAATAAATGGAAAAAAAAAACATTGAGAAACCGTAAGAAAAACAGGAAAATAGATACAATATTAAGCACAATTTATTATTAAAAAAAATATATAATGCCTATATGTAATATTATTTTACCATAATATGGCATATATAGTGTTGACAAAGTAAGACTGTCAACTTAACTCCGCTCAGAATCGTTTTTTCACTATGGTTTATCGTTGCTTACAGATATTCATTAAATTTCCCCTCTATTAACTTCTCAACTTCTCACCTACAACAGTGGCTGTACTCGCGTGCGAAGTATGTCAGTCTTTTTAAATTCGGATTTTTTGTCCGTGGATATTTTGGTCTAGAATAGCTCGCAATATACCTGCTGTAGCATTTAATTCCTGTGGTTGCCAGTTATTGCTACTAATTTTACTAATTTATGATGGGTATACGTTATTATTAAGAAGTATAAATATATTTTAGACAACATTTACATTCAAATTATAATTATTTTACCAATGCAATTTTGAATAATTAATAACTTTAGGAGTACGTTTTAATATAAACCGTATACATGATTCAAATGTTTGCATCCCTATTTAAAAATTGAAATGACACCCTCAGCTGAATATAAATAGGTAGGTGTTATAATTTAATTTAATCTAATAAAAAATACCATAACGTTACCAACAAAATCTATATTAATTAATTATATATTAAGTAACTAATCTTTATTTATATAAAATCTATATCCATATAAAACACATCATAAAATAAGTTACATGATTATTTACAAAGTATATATTGCCCAAATTGTGTACTTTGTCCTTAACATATATTATGTATTTATGTATAATTAATATATTTTATTTCTATTGTTTTTATCTACTTAGTTATAATTAGTCCGGATTTTTTATATTTTTACCGATTAAGATTAATTCGTGGTTTTTACATATTGCAACTGATTGTATACAGTCTTATGAGAGTAAAAAATATGGACGATTCATTCAACGCAGAGTTCATAGGAAAACATTTTTTTTTTCATATTTGAGAATATTTTAGGGAGATATAAGAAAATATTTAGCATATTTTGGAATATTCTGTCCATTGTTGGCAAAAAAAAAATTAATTTATTATAATTTTAAATCATTATATTAATATTAATTTTAATTATTTTCATATACGTTTCTAATTGAAAAAAAAATCATTTAACAAACATTATAAATTATAATATATTGATATACATTGATTATTTTAGCATGTTTTCCTGATTTGTATGAGAATGCAGGAGAATTATTGTTGTCTGCAGTTTTACAGAAAAACTATTTAGAATCTTAAATGTACAAGTTTAAAAATAAACTTCTAATTTAGAAAACATTTTTTAAACTAATTTGGACTTACGGTCTCCAGCTGTGGGATGCGGCAAAAAAATCGAATCCAAACAAAATTCAAACTTATTGAAATATCACTTTACATC
Organism: Cinara cedri; assembly: GCA_902439185.1. Lineage (NCBI taxonomy): Eukaryota > Metazoa > Arthropoda > Insecta > Hemiptera > Aphididae > Cinara > Cinara cedri. The sequence continues at coordinate 876,088 of CABPRJ010000012.1, read as the reverse complement.
AACTTATTAATGCTGCGTCATACATTTCAAATCTAACGTTCTACAATAATTTACATGTTAAAACTATGGAAGAAAAGTTTGTTATATTTTACAAGCACTTCTTCTTACTTTTGGCAAACCAAAATAATCCACTAATCAGTAACATATATACCTTAACGTCGTCTATTAAAAAAGAAATGATGCAGAGATCTTTTGCATTAATTTTTTTTTATCAACTCGTCCCTCTTTTCCCTCACTTTTTAAGCAGAGTCACTAGTGGGTGACTTCTTAATCAAGCATATCATGTTTTTCAGTCTCTTTTCACATATACATATTATGCTAAGTAGTATAGATTGTATATTTATTATTATATTATAAAAAAACAATGAATCTAAAATATTTTTTCAAATAAAGTAACCACCATTGGTCGAAAAATCCGGTTATTTTACAATACGTAGTAATCATTTAGATTGTTTTCATTAAAAAAATGTATTTCAAGAAAAAGAAATGAATTTTAAAAAAAACCAATGGCTTCTACTGGACTACACTTAGAATTTAGAAAAAAAAAAAAAAATTTAATAATATGTGTTGTTTAAATTAATGTGTTTAAAAAAATGCTGATGATATTGAAGCTGATGGATGTGTCACTATTGTACGTGAAGAGTGGAAAAGATAAAATATATAAAATTATTTAATTCATATTTATGTATGTAATAATAAATCACTGTTAATGAAATACGATTCTGAGCGAAGTTCGGTTAAACATGTTTTGAAATGTCGTATTTTTTACGATTTTCGTCGGAATTTGAACTTAAGATGCATGAAAACATAGTTTAAAAAACATTAAAATGTTTTATATTATTGAAAATATTGAAGGAGGTATACAATAACCCCGACTTACACAGAAAAATAATAAAAGGGGAAATAAGGCCCTCCATCAAGGTTACCTGACTAGATAAAATTATTATGAGGAACATGGTGCAATATTTTAGTGAACCGATACGCACGTAGGCGGACTTATAAAAAACGGAATGCCGTCTTTTAGCCGCCAGAGATTTCGATGTTAAAGTTGGAAACGATGACGAAAACGCGCGTAGAACATAAGAAGCTGGAAGTCGGCCAATAAAAATGTTCGGCTTGGTCCCCAGCTGGCCGTTTCCAGTGATTTTACAAACGCCGGCAACGCTGCTATGATAACCGGTGGAAACCATGCGATAAGAGGTTAAACAATATCCCGGTGTAGTTGTATAAATGTACCAGACACCAGTGTAGTGTAAAGTTACAGTTACATGACCAAATAAAGGAATCCGTGCGCGGTGGCGGGGTCACCGTGCCATCTACGAATCGCGGGACGGCAACAACTGCACGAACCGGCAAAACGTCACCGTCATTATCGTCGACGACGCTGCTATTGTGGATGTAGTGGTTGTCGGAGAGAAATGAACACGATGACGGAGCCAGAATGAGCGTGTACAGCACGGTGCAGCGGCTGCGGCAGCGGTGGTGGCGCTGCGGATTATGACCGGACGAGCATTGCCGCCGCGGCCGCGTGTGGGCGCTAGTTACGTACACGCATACACGCACGCAACGCACAAACGTGCGCGGCGGCGGCAACAGCCAGCACCGTCAGGTTACGACGTCGGTGGCGGCCATCTTGTTTATTACACTGTACTGCACTGTAGTAGTACAACACTACTGTTCTCTCTGTTTCCCCCCACCCGACACTCATGCCCCCATCCCGTTTCTCTGATAACCCGCACGCACACACAGACAAGCGCACTAACACGCTAGCGACCACTCACGCACACACACGCCGACTTTACCTTATGTACGGCAACGTACACACGCGCATTTTTACTTACTCACGCACGCTCACACACACACGTACATACGGAATAATTTTCGTGTGCGCGTTGCTGCTGCTGCTGGTGGAACCGAATCTCACCAGCTCGTACAACACTCGACGATAATATACAACACACAATACTAATGCAATATATGTAACAATATATTGCATTTTATAATTCACAAGTTATTAATTTAGTAAATATACGCGTTTTGATATCGCACGTTCGCCAATACCGTTTGGGGTGTAATATTGTTTTTTTCCCGAACACGCGATATACCTACACTTTTTCTACATTCATAAATATACGCCGAAAAAATGGCGTTGAAACGAATCAATAAGGTAAGTGGTTATTCGTAAATCGCGTTCATTTTATTGTTCGTCTGTCTGTACTGTCGTTCGTCTATCGCGCGACAAGACCCGGTCCAATTGACGTATGATTTGCGAATTCCGTTTTGTCCCGTCCCTGACGAGATTCATGCGACGGCGGCGATGGATCCGTTGAACTCGTCCCTCCTGACCCGCGGCCTCTCGAATTTGAACCTCATGACTTAAAGTTCGTTTGTAAAACTGAAGTCATTTTGGATCATTACTGGTCTTTAATATCTTCAGTACACCCGAATTGTTCATCATCCGATAATTCCTTGTTTTTATTATCCTTATTATTATTATTTTTTTTTTTGTGTGTAAATTAGGTTTAACATTCTTTATTAAATGTTCTTAGTCCAATATTTGTTTTGTTTTTTAATTTCCATAAACAATTATTTTTATTTTCTAACTTTTTCTTGTTTATTTGTCATAATAGGTTTTAGGTACCTCTATCAATTTTATACATTCATCTTTTTAATTATTTAAACTACAAATATTGTGTTATCACAACACAATCCAAATCATTCTGAGGTACCTAAGTATATGACATTAGTACCTGTTAAACTATTTTTGATTGTTTTGTATAATGATCAAGTTGCCAATTTAATTATTGAAAACCTGTAGGTATATAAAAGTTACTTGTACTTATAGGCTAAGTTTTTTTTTCAGTTTTTCTGATACTAGTCGCCATGTTTTTGATAAAATTCATACCAATTACTATGCAATTTTATGTTTCCTGTACTATCTGTACCTATTAACTTTTAATAATAAAAGAATTATCAAATCTCCTTAAGTACATTTATAATCTATAACTATAAAACCTTAACAATGATTCATAAATTATTTGATTGTATTTAATCAATGATTATTATGAAAATGATAACATTTTTATTAGTTAAGTTTAATAACTAGGTACATAGTATTATTTATTTAATATATTATGACAATTTTGATTATTCAATTTACAGTATGTAATCAACAATTTTTACTTTTAATTTTATAAATCTTACTGGAGGTAAATCTGTATAGTTTTATGAGTTGTATAATTAAGCATTAAATTCAGGCATCCAGATATCCTTTTTATTTATTATGTTTTCTTATCCTTTGGTGTTTATTATTTTCTTTGTAATTTGAAATTGTGACTTCTTATATTATTTTTTGTGATTAGTAGAAATTTAAAGTACATACCTAAATAATTATCAACTTTTTCTCTGGTAGTTTTCAACAGTACTATAGGTATCTAGGTAGGTATACCTTGAAGACTTTTGATAAGTTTCATCATGTTTTATTGTTACTATTCACTTGATGCATTTTTCTATTTTCAAAATAAAAAATTTTAGGTGTTTACCTCTTTGGTTATCTTGACTACCATAGGTAATTATTTTAGTCTTAAATTACTGACTTGATGTGTAACAAATCGTGGTTTTTTTTCTTAAAATCTGACATGGACTCGCACTTGGGTAACATTTTTTTTTTGGCTGATGGATGTTTGCACGTTAAAAGTATTTAGGACTCACTACGATTATGAGCTCATCGCTTTTAATTGAACATATACCTCAATTTGGGTACCTACTTAATTAGGTAGTCGAGATAACCAAAAAGTACCAATAATAATAATTATTATCATTGCTTCAGTCACTCAAAGTACTTTGTGTTAATATTAATTATATATACCATGTTAAATTTTAGGGAGGGGATGAATGGAAAAATAATTATTTATGGTTAATTTTATTTCTATTTCAAAATAACTGATATTTACCTTATAATAATGTATTACACAATTATTTATTTGTGCATATAGCACTCAGCAAAACAAAATTATAAATTAATATCAGCACAAAACCAACTGTCAGAAGTCCTTAGACCTCCTGGTATATTTGGCAAAAATATCCCTACTTAGGACTACCCTTACAAACATGCCCTTCATATAAGTTACAGTAAGATATTCCATAATTAAAAGTATTTAATATCTTAAGTTTTGTACAAAATTTTGGCAAAAATAAAATGCAATGAACTAAAGTTAATAAAACAAATTGTTATACTTTATTAATTTTAAAGTGTAGGATTCTTGAGTTTTTAGAAAATATATTAATAATTAATTACTAACGGTAATTTTTTTTTAATACACCTACTAAATTGTTTAACAATGTACTTGTTTAAAAAAAATGTATTTACTATATACATATGGTTATAATATAATAAATGGTCCATATGTTGAAGGTATTATTTTTTTCTTGTACAATCTACCTAATATAATTTAGTATACTTGACAATTAACATTAACTATGTTACTTTAATAATTTATATTTTTCACACAACTGATACTTTAAACACATTTAAGGATTAATTAATAAAATATTTTTAATTTTGATGCTTTTTAGGAGCTTCAAGACTTGGGAAGAGATCCACCAGCACAATGCTCCGCAGGACCTGTAGGAGATGACTGTAAGTGTACAAATTAATAATTTAATTACTAACTTACAATAATTGTGTATCTAAATTAATAGTAAAAAGCATAATTATTTTTGTTAAAATTAATTGTTTGGTTTAAAAATATTTTATTGTAATATTATGCATTTTAAAATTTATATATAGATAGTCAGTATAGCTATATTATTCTGCTATATTCAATTTAAAATTATTAGTTGATAATTGAAACATTTCCTAAGAAAAATCTAAATACTTTCCATAATTTTCAGAGAAATGTAATGCCAATTTTGTCTGTTTATTTATCTTATATCATTAATCATTCATCAGTAAAGACTAAAATTTAAATACTAAAATAAAATTATATGTTATCATTGTATTATATTAATATTTAAAAAAAAGAAAAAGTAGTTATAATATTATTGTTAATTTATAAATTGTATTGAATAAAGTTGGTATAATATATATTTTGAATTAAATTTTATGGAAATAAACTCAAATTTTTAAAAACATTAGGTATTTCATTATATTATTTAGTTTCCTTTATTTTACACAATTTAATTTTTGTGAATATATTTATAAATACATTAGCATTTTGCTTAATTTATATACATATATATATATATATATATATATATATATATATATATCACCAATATGTACAAATAGATCAATTGCAATAAATTATGATACCAAATAGTTGTTATAGTCTTCCTTCAGATGTAGAAAAAATACAATTGGAAATATTAATTATATACACATTTCAGTGTTCAGGATTATTATATTTTGACGAGATGTTCTGGGTAGATTATTAAGTAGTTGGGTACCAATTATTGGCCAAGTTCTAATTTTAATTTATATAAATACTGGATATCAAGTATTAGTTGTGTCATAATATCTATAGAACCTCCATGTCTTGTGTACAGACAAGCTTCTAGCAGTCAAGTAACAATATCAACTAAAGCCGAGATCCTGTGTATTGTATAATACTGTGACAAACAATTAATTAATAAAAAAAGAAAATGAAAATAGAGTATCTAGTAGCCATTAGGTAGTCAATCTATACAAATAAATTTTATAAGTTTTGTTCAATAAATAATATATTATTTTATTGTAATAATTATTTTTTTTTATATTGTTAAATTAGACAGTGAGTCGTGTACCAGGTATAGCCAGGGAAAGCAATATTATTATGCTAAGTTATTATTATGCTAAGTACCGAGTAATAATTTATATACCTACCAAGTATTGGTCTAGTACTGAATATGTTATATCAAGTACCCGGTTATATTACTTAATGGCAGAATACACCCAAAACATTTAATTTTTTGACAGTGTCAATTTTTTATACACTTGTAAATATTAAATATTAGTTTACTAAGTTCAAATTTCACTTTTTACATTATAGTAACAACTCAGGGTTTATCAAATTTCATGTTACAGCCAAATTGTCTATGAAATACTATTTTTATATAAATGATTTATGTTAAATCTTTTTTGAATCATTATTCTAAAATATTATATTGGCCTTATTTTTGGGGATGGAACAATTATCTACTTTTAATTTTCAAATGGTAACTTGTATTGAAAATTACATAAATAGATATATTAGATAGAGTATTAGTTAAAGTGAATTTTGGTATTAAACATTTTTTCCGTAAACCAGTTGACAACATACAATGTATATTTTATTTTTAAAATTGGGTATAGAGAGAGTAGTGAATTTGATAAATCTTATATAAAATACAAATTTTCAATACACAATAGTTATTTAGCTTATAATATTAATGTGTAATATCAGTGTACTTAAGCTTGAGAACACGTGATACTCCTATTGTCTGTCAAAATCTAATTAACAGACAATATAGTTAACTTGCATTACTTAGAATATAAATTGTGGCGTTTTGGTTGAAATTAAAGTTTAAACACATAACAAAATTTAAAAAAAAAAATAATAATTCTGAGTAGTGTTTATAAATTTTTTGAAAAAGTTTGTATTAAAAAAATGTATAGCTTTGCTAGTTTTTGGTTTTGTTTTTAGTGGTTAACTTGTATGACATTAAAAAAAAACAACATACAGTCCTCAAAAATATTCTCCTCTTAACCTTTAACTGGTATTGGTACTAGTATTATTAATGACCCGATTAAAATTTTTTTTTCATATCATTATATTCTATGTATTCAAGTTAATATTTTCCATTTAATTATACTGTTTGTTTTATCAAATATTAGTATTTTATACAATTTTTTTTATAACTGCAATTTTCATATAAATAAGTTTCTAATTAATTATTTTTTATAAACATACACATTCAAATTTGAACTACTTAAGGGTTTTTATTTTAGTTTAGACATTATATCCACAAAATAAAATAAAATCATAAATATGATTGTAAATTATTTAATTCTAAAAAAAAAATACCAACACTTTTTGTACCTTTCAAGATATTTTTTTTTATATATATCAAATTATAAACAAATTTCAAAGCTTAAATTAGAAAATAGTATGAATATTCACTATGTGCTATGTTATTGTCACCCTTCTCAGGCTTAAATACTAACTTGAGATGAAGTTTGAAAATAATATAACTTATTTTTCTGATGAAAAGATATACAAAAAAAAAAAATATACATAACTTCTATCTTCTTCATGTTATAAATGATTCGAAACAGCTTTGATGATATCAGCAACGTATTATTGTGTTTGATCAGGAAATACGAGAAAAAGTGGAAAACAAAATCTTTGGGTAATTTTTGATCTGACAATACTAGTTAAGATTAAGGTTAAAATGTTTTTTATTTTTATTAACTCTTTAATTTTAAACTACACACCCGACATGTTCTCTAAGGACCATTTTATTAATCTTCAATTAAATGTCTAGTTAACAAATCTTGTATTAAAACTAACTGTTGATTAAAAAAATAATGATTTTATTAATTATTTTTATTCTGAGGTTAACTAATCTAGATTTAACTAATTGAAATACAATTTACTATTGAAATGCATTAATTGATGTTAGTTACATCGGTAATATGAATGTTACCTACCTCATCAATGAGTTGTTACTTGTTATCACAAAATATTGGTTTGCCAAATCTATTCTATAATTTTCATGTTATTTTACAATTGCAGAATTTTTTTTTATTTTTTCTGTATAAATAATGTTCAAAATTGAAACTAATATTATAGGAATATACATTTATAATTTCTTATTGTTTTATATTTTTATTATATTATTCACAAGGAATTTCAAAATAAAACGAGAGCATTCTACCAATTTTATCATCTGTGAATCGGAACTTCTAGTTAACTTATTTTTGACTTGACAAAAAAATTGATGCTACTACTGCAAACATTAAAAATAAAACATAGACTGTCGAAAACATTCAATAATAAAAAATAAGAATCTAGAATTAAGTCAAGTTGATTTTATGTAATGTTTAGACAATATCAAATAGGTAGGTTATAAAACAAGTTAGATAATTTTGAAATTTAATTTGTTGGTACTTAAGTTCAATTAATTAAAAAAGAATCAACGAAAGTAAAAAACCTCGAAATTAATTAAACACAAAATATTATCACATGATATTTACTGATAACATTGTACCTAATCTCTAGTTAAACTCCTAACTGGGCAAATATCTCGGATTACCTATTCTACAGTTGAAGTCCGGTTAAAATCTTATCCATGTGATGATAATAAAATGATACAATTTTCCTATGTTGCCTGTTAATTAAATTGAGACAGAAATGCAGGTGTAACATTATCATATAACTATTTTTTTTGTTTTTCTAATTATTTATTTTTACATTTCAAATACACCATGATAACTTCTTAGAACTTAAGTTAAAATTAAATCTACTTTATTGTGTAACTAAAATATTAATAACTATTTTTGATGTCAGATAGGTACCTATTATTTTATGAAGATTTTTAACTTTAACTTATACTAATACAATGCACAAAACTAGTGTCATATAATATTACAGTGCCATTTTTGCTATGCCTATTTATTTTAAAAATTATTTACTGTATTATACTGGGGTTTTTTTATATTTTCAGTATTTCATTGGCAAGCAACCATTATGGGACCAGTAAGTTTCATTAGAATAAAATTATTATATTTGCTCTGTTAAATGAAAATATATAATTCATACTAAAAATTATTTTTTAGCCCGATAGCCCATATCAAGGTGGAGTGTTTTTCTTAACTATTCATTTTCCTACGGATTATCCATTTAAACCTCCTAAGGTTGGTACACTGTAAAAACTTATGTTAATTTATTTACTTTTTATTAATTTATTTTTCTTTTATTAGGTTGCTTTCACAACTAGAATTTATCATCCGAACATAAACAGTAATGGTAGCATTTGTCTTGATATTCTACGGTCTCAGTGGTCACCAGCATTGACTATATCAAAAGGTAAATAAATATTCCATTTATACTAATTTTCATCAATATTTATTTAAAACAAATTATTTCAGTTTTGTTGTCCATTTGCTCTTTGCTGTGTGATCCAAATCCAGATGATCCACTTGTTCCCGAAATCGCTAGGATATACAAAACTGACAGAGAAAAGTACAATGAGCTAGCCAGGGAATGGACCCGCAAATATGCAATGTGATGTTTCAAAATATATTGCCTGTCCATCTATAAGATAAACATTCTTTTTTTTTGCCCTGTACAATTAAAAAAAGATCAATAATACAATTATTTCAATCTCCAACTCTGGTAAAATAAATATGACGGTCACACTATTGAAAAGTACTTTATATAGTATGATTTTGGAAATATTTTATTCATATTGCCTATACATGTTTTTTTTTTTTTTTTTTTTACTTATCACTTTGTCTAAAAGTTAAACATATTTAAGTGTCTCATAATATAGAGAACAAATTTAAAATAACATGGTGTTTATTTAGTAGTTAACTTTAATAATTATTCATATATATTTCGGGATAAAAGTAAAATATTCATGTGCTGGTGGCAATTTATATAACTGTCTTAACACATTCAATACATAATTCTAATATCATTTATAGTTCTTCATTATTATTTATTTTATTGTAGTTTTAACAAATTTTTTTAATAGTTGATCTACTTATTTCAAATTCAATATTTTGTATGCGGCATTGTTGCTGATATTTTTATTAAAATATTACCTATTACATACCATGAGGTACTATTCATACTTTTTAGACTTCAATTTTTTTTTATAAGTCAGTTCAATAAATTCAACCCATTTTCAATATTACATTTTTAATGTCACTTGGATTATAATTTCTTTTGTGTTATTTAATATCTTATAACGTTTAATGATATATTAATTTTACCACATTCAATGATACTTTTACCATTGCTGTGATAATTGTGATAATGATACATCAAGGTTTCAGAGGTGTATACATGAGAAGAGGATTTAAAGATCTAATCCCCATTGTTTTTTTGTTTACATTGTATGTAGATTAAAAAAACTTGCTCATAAGACAATTATTGTTGGATACTGATATCCCTTTATACAAAAGTTATGTGTATACCACTGCTAATTTACAAACATTGGTGGTTATATTAGGTATGCAAATTTAAAATGTTATAACTGAAAATGGTGATTGTAGATAAAAATAATAATGTATTTTTGTAAAATATATTATTCTAAAAATTTGAATGTATCATTCATTCATATTCGAGTAATAGTTTGTTTGTAAAAGTTGTTGTTTCAATTTCTATAAAATTAGTGTGAGAATAATTAATTTTCAATAGAATAACACGTTGAGCCCTGATCAGTCAATGTGATTGACCATCAAGACTGACAATATTCAGACAATTATTATTGAAATGTGTATTGTAGTAATTGTTCATTTAATATTGTTAAAGAAATATTTGCATTTTAAATAAAACTTCATCAATTTCTTTTAATTTATCAGTTATTTTCATATAGCAGTCATGTTTTTTAATTCTATTTTTGTACATATTACTTTTTATTTTCTATGTAGCATGTAAACACTACAATATAAATGATATTTAACTTCCAACAAAATTTGTGAGTTCATTTTTGACTAAGATATAAAATTTACAAGACCAAAAAGATATTACTTGCCCACATCGTTCGACTCGATCAATTGATATATATGTTCATTCATATGCATACATGGTTGGTTTTGAATGACAATTGGGTCTTTACACGATAGTCGATAAGAAATCACAATCAGCAAGGTATATCCTTGTTTTCTATTGAATATTAATTGTTTTCACGCCTATTTTCTAGAAATTAAAACTGCTTAACTAATAAACTATTAATTCGATTTAAATGTATGATACATCCAAATTTTTAGAATAATATATTTTATAAAATGGCTATCTTGAACATTTTTAAAAAGTGAAAAAATAAAAAGTTTTTTTCAGTGAGAAGCGATAAAAATGAAAACTTAATTTTTCTCTGCATTTGTGTCCCCTTGTTACAAAACCTAATAGAAAAACAAAAATTAATATTGACTAAAAGTTATTGGCATAAATAATACAGTAGGACACCTTTTATATATAATTTATGATCTGGGAGAGTTAATGAGTATATAGCTCTGAAATAATACAAATTTTAATTTGTATTATTTTATTATTATATACTATAAGCTAATAAATAATTAAAACATATTTTTGTTAAACCTTTTTTTTAAAAATACCATTAATTGTGTCAATTAACAATATCTAATACCTAAAAAGATAGCCAGACATTATTATTAAAGTAATTGTAAATCAATTAAAGTCTTCTACATTTATTATTGTAGATAGTTTTAGGTTTTTTTTTTTTTCAGACTCTAGCAAGTTTGAAGAAATATAATTATATATCTGATATCAGATATTCTGATATCAAAAAATTAATTGATATAAATTGATAAATTGATCAAACAATTATTTTTCCAATATTTATCAATAGTTATTTTGAATCTTATTGGAAATGAAATAATTACTGCTCTAGTATAATTTTATCCTTCTCTTAATTCTACTTGCATCAATTTGTTTATAATTATCAAAATAGTTATATTTATAACCAAAATTAAAATACTTAATATAAAATAACTATATTAAATAAATAAATCACATCATTCAAAAAATAATAATCATAACTTTATAATCTAATTTTACCAATTCTAAACAATACATACCACTAAATACATACTACTAAGTTTTTGCATTCAAATATTTGATTTTATTTTGGGCATAAAGTCACTAACATTACTTGCTCATTTATTAACTTACACTTTCAAACTAAATATTTTACAGTTGATGAATTTTTAAAATATCTAATTATGAAGAAGTCTGTCTAATTTTAATGTCTCTTTCAAAGCTGTAGAGCATTTATTATTATATTAAAATGATTACTCTAGATAGTGCAAAAATCTGAAAATTGTTAAATTTGTTGTTAGTGAGTTTTTGTTACAAGCCGACAATAAGCATTTAGTTAAAAGATGTAATTTGAATATACAAAATAAACCGGAAAATTATTATATAGAAATCAAACAAATTATTGCATAAGTTTTTTTTACCACATGTGGCTTTAGAAATGAATATGATTAAACTATAAATAGTTTTAATTAATTAATATTATGAAAACTATTTTTTATTTTTTTGAAACCTTTACAAAATAATACTTAACCATGAGTATTATTATATTCACATAAAGGCACACCTTTCTATAAATATATTTTTTTCCCATGCTTTTGATAAAATTGATCATGAGAAATTCATATCCTATAATATTTATAGGCCACAGGTTTACATTATTATTTTTGAATGTATCTTATTTTTTTTTATAAAAAGTATTAATTATTTAATTTTTATCATTACTTTATAAATCCTGCTGTTTTAATTAAGCCCGTGTTCAAGTTATAGTGATTAGTGATGTGTTATTTATTGTATGTTCATGCAATTTGTTTAGATGTTCCTTATTGTACTTAATATAAATTGGCCAATAAATCAATAAGACATTATTTTCCTACAAATATTTTAAATATTTTGTCATAGTCCCAATTTAATACATTTTGTGTATTGTTTAAATTCGCCAATTCTATCCCCATTTGAACTAATAGAATAAATTACATTTAATGTCGTATTACTGAGATTTTATAAATTATAATTTAATTTGGTATTTTCTAAAACTATTTTTTTTTAATAACTATACGGTTATCCATAATACCTATATTATATATCTATTTCATAATAATACGATAGAATCAATTTACATATTTACATTATTAATGAATTTAAATTCTTATATGTACATATTTTAATATTGAAAAAAAAAAATTGTGGGAAATGTTAACTAATATTTTATAGAAAATCTTTTCAATGTTCATAATATAATATATTATGGGAAAAATGTTTAATGTTGGTATTCTATATTAACTCTGGATCTGTAAGAAATATATTAAATTATATTTTTTAACTTAATTATTATAATTATTATTATTTTTGAAGCAATTCAATTATTTTCTGTTAGTGAACAATCTTGTTATATTGTTCAAAGAAGTGAATTGTAAAGATCAGTCTAACTTTGGAAAACGATTGCCACACTAAAGCATACATTGACTTTCAAATAATAAAAGAAAAAAAAAGAAAAATTGCATTGCTTAAGTATAATAGTCATTGTAATTATATACCATTCTACTTCATATAGCTAAAGATTTTGTTTTACTCATGGACAATTTATCCTATAAAATAGATACTCTATAACCCTATAGGTATTAATTATAGGTAAGTATATTTACATAATATGATTTATTCAAAAAATGCTATTAGACACTTTGTTACCAACATAATATTAACTGTATAAAAGAAATACTCCTTTTTTGAGTAGTCAACTGAATATGATATGATTTTATACAAAAGTTACACAACTGATTATGATATGAATATTTAAATAGTTTCCTTATGATATGATTATACAATAAGATAATTTTAGAAACTGCTCATTTTCTAAACACTTTATTTAAAGTAGTCATTTTCAGAACACAGAGTTGCCCAAAATACATTGAAATAGTTCTGCTACCCATACTGTTTTTTTAGTATTCTAATAGCGCATTTGTTTTATTGAAATTTTATCATTTGTTTTTTTTGAAAGGTTTTTAAAATTATTTTGCATTAATATGATTATAGGTACCTATGTTATTTTACTTAGGAAAATCAAATAGCCTTTGTAATATTTGTCCACATATGATTGCTTTGTGCCAGTGTGTCCTTCAGTGTTTTATTACTATTTGGGAATGAAACAAAAAAAAAAGGTCACTTTAATATTATTATAGTTTTTAATGATAAATGTCATACATCATTATTTTATAATAACCAGACATGAAATAATTTGTATTATTCTACCATTGTAAAAAAGTAGACTATGATAAATACAGAGCAATATTTCAGGGTTTATTATTCATGAGAGCGCCACACAATCGTGGGTTAAATTTAGCTCGACAACTAACACTCGCATACAGTTTGTAAAACCGAACACGCCGTAAATTCAATCTGTGAGTAAATATTATTTTTAAAAAAATAAGTTCAAACCTATTTTTAGTTTTTTTTTTATACGAAATCGAAGTAGTTTAGTACATCACTACATCAGTGTTATTAGTAAATAATACATCTACATATATAGTTATAATATAATTAAATTAAATCTACATATATAGTTTTAATTAAATTATATTATAACTCATGGAATTTTTGTTAAAATTATGGTTGAATATACAAGGTTATTGCATATCTAAAGACTGATTGTTATCATCAGATGCAAAATGGCTTTGTAAAGGAAAATCACAAATATTCAGTCTCACTCAATGCAAATATCAATTTTCTTATCATGAAAAATACGCTATAGCTCCCTTTACGCTCCCATTTTGGTTTTTATCATCAAATATTTGATTGTGAAGGGCTATATATGCAATAACCTTGAATAATTCAACCATGGTTAAAATTAAGAATCATGATTCATCACAGATTGTATTTCATTTAATTTGTGATTTCATAGAAAAATCATTGAAAAAATGATAAGAATTAACAGGGCGAAAAAGCAAAATCCTGTATGACAGTATCCCAATAGTCTAAATACCTACCATAGACATATTAAGATATCTTAATATGTACCTACCTATGGTACCTACCCTTTTAGGTTTATATCATAGATGAAAATATTAGATATTCAAGTCCATGATTGTATATACTTACCTTTAAATTATATCATAATTCAAATCATATTAATGAAGTACATGATCGAATGTTTATACTAGGTCAGTGGTGGATTTTCAACATTTTTCTTTGAGGGGTTCTGAAAAATACTAAATACGTATTCTAAAAGTGTTATTAGATTCCTACCTCTTTTTAAGATGACATTTTATTGAAGTTCTGTCGGGGGGTGGTGGGTCTAGACTCCCTGAATCTTCCCTTGTAAATACGTTACTGTACTAGGTTATGAAGGGGTTTAATGAGACGTTCATTGGAGGAACATATTTTTCGTTTTATATAGGTTTGGAGATGATAGATAATAAAGAAAGTGCTCAACTCGCTGTACCATAAAATATGATATTATAATATACATATTTGATATTTTGATAGGAACTATATATATATTTAAAAAAAAAAAATAGTGGTAAAAGCAGCAAGCACAGAAATCTATTCTGTATATAGATAATGGATAAAATCATGTATCATCTATGGATATCATGCATAGAAAATAGATAATACCATGACCAAATGATGGATGAATTGTCATAGGTAATACTTTCAACCAAACAGTAGTCAGTACGTACAATAAATATAATATTATTATACATATCTGTGATCCATATAATTATCAAAAATATTCTCTCAGAAAACGTAGGATTAGAAAAATGTATTCCTGCGAAGAACAATTCATAGGGCTTATGCCTGTATCACAAAATTTGGCATCTCTCGTTATCACCAGTGGTGCCAATGGTGATAATTGTCTTATCTGTGTCTAGCGCCTAACACCGACACCGATTTGTTCTCTTTCTTTGCTAAGGATCCACGGTGGCGTAACGTGTTATTTCTCTGTTTTCAAATATTCCCATCTTTTAAATTACATAAAACTTTTTTTTGCTGTTCAGAGAAAAATTGTATAATACACAATGACAGTTGTGGATTTAAAAACTGCAGAAGGCGTACAGTTTCTGGAAAACTACCTAAGCCAAAAAAGTTACATAGTTGGGTAAGCGCTTAACCTTAAAAATTGGCATTGGAATACAATTTTTAATAAATTGTTCTCTTATATTCTTCAGGTATGAACCATCCAAAGCTGATGTTGAAACTTTTTCGGCTATTCAAGCACCCCAGACCAAGACGCCTAATGTACTCCGATGGTATAACCACATTAAGTCGTTCTCCGACAAAGAGCGATCTCAATTCCCCAACAAGAAAGCTGAATTTTCTACAGGTGCTTCAAAGCCAGCTGATGACGATGACGACGTAGATTTATTTGGTTCTGACGATGAAGAAGTAATTAATTTTATATACTTTATTACTTAAAATTTATTATTATGACCTTAAGAATGTTCAACTTGAATATTACTCAAAACCTGTTATATTTTGTAGACTGTGGTCTAACAATTGATATATTTAGGTTAAATAATAATTTCCCAAAACACAACTACCTGTATACAATTGATCCTCATTTATACGGGGAAATTCTTTCATCATGAACCACCTATTTTTTCTGAGGATTTTAAGTGAAATTTATTTCTTTTTTTTAATTAGTGGAATTGGAACAAGTCTACTTTAACGGACAGTCTTTGTTTTCCAATTTTTTTATTTTATTCAATACTTGTTTTTCGATGCTGATTTCTGATCTGTTTAAATTTTTTTGCGGAAATCGTTAAAGAAGTTATGGAAATTTGAAGTTCATTGTATTAGCATTATAGGTGCACCTAGAGACCTATTGTGGTCATTCGCTCGAACTGTTTGTAGTAATACAGAAAATAGGAAAAATAAAAAAGAGGGGAGGAAAAATATGAAGTTGTGGTAGGGTGAGATAGTAATAGACTAAGGACACTAAGTATTGTAATAGAAGACAAAAATATTTAAAATTATAGGATATTATGTAGAAGTACCTACAAAGAATAAAGTATAGAGGAGTAGATATAAAAATGTACCTATATAATATAAAATAATTGATCTACTTTTTGGTATTACAAATAATGATTTATCTTTAATCATAATAAAAGTTCAGACTACTAATTATATTACTAACTTCCTGTCCAATGTTAGAAAGGGATTCGGAGTCGTGAATCTGAGAATGGTGACGAAATCAATAAATAAAGAAAGATATAATTATTTTACCTGCCCACAGTGTTGAAACGCTAGGGCGTATACGTATGGATAACCTCACGTGATCTGGAGTTGTTGGACGGCAATCACAATTTAATTAAGATAGGCTAATTTAATTAATTAACATTTAGCACCTGTGTGCACTCAGATAAAAAATGCTAATCTTTAAATTAGAAAAATAAAAAGTTGAATTACAAAGTAAATTAATAAATAAATCGAACATGAGTGATTATAGCTGCTAAAAGTTGGAGCTAGCTATTCGAAAGAGGTTGGTGGAGCGTAGGTGTTGCTATGTGCAGGATTCTCGACAGAGTGATCGTCTTAGGATTTCTTAAGGGGTCAAGACACTTTATTTTCAGTTGAAAAAACCGTTAAATTTTATATGTTTAACAAAGCCAAAAAAAAAGGTCAACTATAAAAAAAAATAGTGTATTATGTTGGTTTGAAATTTGTATAGAAATAATTATAATGGTATATTGTGCGAGAGAATGATGACGGCACGGCAGTATCATCAAAGGGCCGATTGATGTTGTGTACCTATTGCTTAATTTTATTTGATTTATATTTAAATGTTTTTAATGAAGGTAATGGATCAGTGATGGATTCTTCTCAAATGAAAAAAAAAACCATTGGACTTTGTGGGCTTACAAAGACTGAACAGATAGCATTCGCGTCAATGTCGATATAAAATAATTAATAATCAAATTGTGAGATAAGATAATATACAATAGTATGACTGAGGCGGCAGATTCCTCAAAGGGCCGCAGCAGATGGCATGGAATTTTATTATATTTGACATATTTGAAATTATTTTGCTTGTAGATAAGCTTGTATCCCTCTTGAATGACGAACGATCCATTATATTTATTAAATTATTTACCTTTTGTAAAATACCAAGTACTCGGCCATATTTGAATCTTTTAGTTACATTTTTGTAATGGTATAAATTATAAATAATTATACAGTTATAATATTATGTTGTGTGAGCATAATATTACATGTTATAATTGATAATAACCCTCGATTTGTTGTGCAATATCGACATCGGGTAAGTAATGGGCAAAAATCGATTGGGGTGAGCTTCTGGGCAAAATAAAAATGTTTAAATCACAAACAGAGATTAGAAGCTTGCGTTTCTACAAATAAAGTACCACACCGGTCAAATGTAAATAAATAAATATAAAATAACTAGGTATTTAAGTGAACATTACACTCGCATTTACAGTCTTAGTCCAACTATCGGGTAACATGCAAAAACAATGCTTACACAGAATAAGTAAAACTAGCTGAGTTTTAATTTCAGAGTAAAAGTACCTATTATGAAATTTATGGAGAACAATATTTTGGAGGGAATGTTTTAGGGTTTTTATATTATTCAAAATATACAGCTCAATATAAAAGATAAAAACCCATTTTTAATTTTAATTGTTAATAATTCAAAAAACAGTTTTGTAGTCTGTCTTTAAATTAGTGTTGTCAAAATAATATTAATGTATAAATATAATTGTATGTTTTTAAGGACGACGAAGAGAAAGAAAGAATCAAACAAGAAAGACTTAAGGCATACAGTGAAAAGAAAGCCACCAAAAAAGTTATTATCGCCAAGAGTAGTATTGTGTTAGATGTGAAACCCTGGGATGATGAAACCGATATGAAACAACTAGAACAACAAGTTCGAACTATAACCATGGACGGTCTTGTATGGGGAGCTTGTAAGTACTGCTCTTAATTTCAAGGGATTAACCTTAAATGTTTTCGACTCGTAATAATTTTAATTATTTAATTTTAGCCAAATTAGTAGAGATTGCTTTCGGTATCAAGAAACTCCAAATTATGTGCATTGTTGAAGATGATAAAGTATCTGTCGACGCACTTGTAGAAACAATTCAAGAGTTTGAAGATTTTGTCCAATCTGTGGATATTGCTGCGTTCAACAAAATTTAAACTTGTATTGTTGTTAAATTTTGTCAATTTATTTTAAAAACAAAAATATTTAAAAAAAACATACTTATTTTTACTTAATGGAAGTTGCTATTTATTTTTAATTGATTTAATTGTTTTACAATAATAATTTATAAGTTAGTGTAGGTTCAAACATGATATAAACAAAGTGTGATAGTAACCTTTTGCTAGTCACATCTTTTAGTAGATGTATGACGCCGTACAATATTTAGCATAGACATATGGTATTTAGTACAACAATTAATAAGAAATTTCATTATTGTTATTATTAATATGGATAGATGCGTAAAGATATTGCGCAGATCCAAACCTAAACTTCATTTTTTGTGATTGCTTCATGCAGTTTATATTATGGGTTTAACCACTTTAAAATATTGGTTCTATATTGAAATTACACACAATGCAATAAAAACATTTCACAGACAATTTGAAAAATGATTTTCATTTATTCTGGATTATGTTTTAACAGAAGAGTACCTTCTTATAGAAAAATTAAACTATTTTCAATTTATCAAGTAAACTGTAATCAAAAATTCAAGTTCATATTCATAATTAGGATAATTTTTTTAAAATGTATTTAAACCTTTAAATTACATTTTTTCAATCTGAATCAAATCTCACCATTTTTTCAAAATTAGTATGAAGACAATTTATTTATTTTGATCACGTATTGTAATTTGAGATTTGAAAAAAGTATTCAATGAAAACTGACAAACTTTCGGCGTTACAATTTCATTATTTTAAATTTGCACACTTTGTTTTTGACCAGAAATTCTCCAATAGAAAAACGAGATCTTTTTTTGTTGAATTTTTAATCTAGGTGGTGACTAAGAGAGTTGTTTTTGATTCTCTTTGTAGTTTTTTTAATAATGTAATAAAACCAAAAAAAAGAACAGGAAAATGTATGAACATTTTTTTATTATTCTAAATTTTATTTTTTAATATAATTCAGTTGAAAATATTTGCAGACTTGAAATTTAGACAGAAAACATTAATTTTTTTCTAGGTGTGTTCAATTTTTCAAAACATTTAAGCCATATACATATAGATATTTTAAATTTTTGAGTTATATACTCTATGGATAAAATTGTTAGACTAAACAGATATGCTTGGAAATTTAACAGGAGTTTCATTATAAGTGATACTTAATGGTCAAAAAAAGTCTGTAGTTAAGGCAATGTTTTTTTTTTTTTTTTTTTTAAGAAATTAATTTTTGATGAAAATCATATATAATGGCTTTTTAAACCTAACCAAATTTTTTTTTCTGAATCGTTTTGCGTTAGCCATGGTTGATTATTTTTTTACAGATGTAAATATAATGACTATCCTGCCTTCCCAATTATTCATCTACAACACTGACTGCACCTGTCCCCAGTATCGGCTCTTATTTTTTTTTAAATCAACACTGACTTAATTAAATGTGTTTACTAATAGTTTTATTAACTTTATTAGTTTATACTATAGCTATAGTTTTATTTTTAAATATTTTAATATTAAAGCTTATAAAATATTGATGAATTTCATTGTTTTCTCAAGAATTTGTGAGAAAATTGCTAAGAAGTTTCTGTTATGCATACATATTATGTATTGGATTATTTTTTTTAAATTGTATAGTTACTACTGGAATTCATAAATAATAATAATATGTGTAGGCCATCTTTACGTTAGCTATTATTGTTTCAAGATTGTTAAGTCCAATTGTCTAGGTAAGTCCAATATAATTATTATTACCAAGTTTCAAGTCTCTACGTGTATTTATAACTAAATTACAGCAAAAAACTCAAAAGTTTTGGCGATGATACCGTATGAAAGTGAATCAAAAAGACAACAAAACAGGTATCTTATGATTTTTCGATTTAATCATTTTTTCCAGTAAAAAACTTTAGTGTTTTTATAAAATTACGAAATCGTGAAATTGTACGTTTTCCTATGTTTTTTCCACTTAAGTGCTAGATCGCGTTATTTGAAAGTAAATTGGCGTAATCATTTTTATCATTATAAAAATCAAATATAATATATATATATATATATATTATTATATAAATATTATGTGTTATATTTTTTTTGTTTTCTGAGAGTATATAATATGAAAATGTTTAAATGTTTGCCAGAACTTTATAGGGGGGCTTAGCTGTGGCGTCGGAAAAGAGGGGTCAATTCACCCCTCAGGGGGCAAAAGTATACTTTTATTATTACTATTATTATTATCGATTTATTATTATTATAAAATGAATGCATATAAACATAATGAGTAATTCTTACAGACGTTTTCTGTCAGGCTGCTTTTGCTTTATCAAATTATATTGAGAAATTCCACCAGTCCCTGATAGTGTTCTCACAACATAGCATATTATTTATTATTCCAATATCATTAGACTATTTATAGGTTTTAACAGTTTACGTTGTTTACGATTAGGTTCCGAATGGCGATTAGTGATTACTGATTACGGTTATTAATTGAGTACGCTGTTGCGTAATACAGTATAAATGTATAATTATTAACTTTTAACAGTTTACAGTAACATTGATAATGTATAATGTATTCATTATTGTCATATTTACTAAGTTCATTTGTTTAAACACGTTACACGTACCTGCAATGGCTGTTCCCAATCCTCAACAAAATATCAAACTTTTTCAAACCGAAAACACCGGGGATAATTTAGGAACTTATACCCAACGAGGTAAGTTTATGACATACTCTCAAGTTTTAAATAAATTTGTTTTATTAGTTGTAATTAAGATTAATTACAATTAAGATGACAGATGCCCAGTAAAATAAATTTTAATGAATATTAATATTAGTAATATATCAATCATCAATATAAATCAAACTAATTTCGAGTTGACAAAACAATATTTTTGTTGAACGAATAATAAATTTTACTTTTTAGATATTATTTTTTTATTTCCTACAAAAATATATAAATTAACAACTTATGTCGTTAATGAATATTTGTAGACCGTAGTACAAAATATGTTATAGGCACCAAACTGGATTTAATTAAGATAATTAAATATAATGATTACCTACTTGTACATATTATATTATGGTATGGACATGGTTACTATGGTATTGTAATTCATGGTTAAATTTAATTTAAATAAAAGTAAATTATAATTTTTAAATGTTTTTAAATCATATAATAATGAGGACTGTTATTCCATAGTTTCATACTACTAACTGTAGTATATGAACAACATTGCCATGTTACAATTCCTCTGAATTGGATAGTATAAAACAAAATCTATTTCCATTTTGTCCAACTAGATGGCCTGTAGGGGTTAAAATTTTAACAAGATTTTTAGATAACTATAGCAGAGTTCAAAAACATTAGATGAAACGCTTTCAGGGAGTGTTTGTATAGCAGATGATAGAAAATCAACACTAAGAGGATACATGAACAAATTTAAAACAATGTATTTTTTTACTATTGCAATACATATCTTTGGTCCTGTAGAACAATTAGCAAAAGTGTTATCAAATCTTAAATTGTGTGCATCTGATTCAATTAAAGCTACAAATATATTAAAGAAAACATTACTATCGTTCAGAACTAATGACAATTTTGAAAAGATATTAAATACCATGAATTTACATGCAGAAATATATGTATTAGAACCACAAAACACCAGGCACATCCAAAAAACACCAAAACGACTTCAATACACAAATAAACCATCTACAAAATTATCACCAATATGTGAATTGAATAAATATATGTATTAAATAATTGACTATTTGATAAATGAAATTGATAGATTTAATAGTTTGATAGTTTTAATCAGAAGGTCTAAACAACTTGGTTAAATTAGAAAACATAATTGTAGATAAAAATACAAATACTCACCAAATTACTAATTGTTTAAATAATATGAGTAAGGATTTTAACATAACTAAGCTTCATGCACAGCTTATTATATTACCATATAGTATTTGTCACTAGTATTTTAGATATTATTAATAATTTGAGAAATTAATATTGAAATGTAAAAGATTCTTTGTTTTCTGAAATTACCAAATTTATTAAATTAATTTTAACAATACCAGCATCTACAGTGACTGCTGAGCGTTTTTTTAGTGCATTGAGAAGACTAAAAATATATTTGAGGTCCACAATGACCCAAAAGAGATTAACTCATATGATGATTTTGCACGTTTATAAGTCTATGACAGCATACATTGATTTGAAGGTAACTGCTAAAGAATTTGTTTCCAGAACTTCACAAAGGAAATCAACATTTGGAAATTTGTATTAATCTTACAGCCAACAATTTATATATATTTATTATTTTTATTTTATATTTATTTATATATTGTTACTTTTGAATATAATTTCAGGTATATACTTTTTAGTAAATATAATACTTTTATATTTAACTTGTATTAATTTTTATATTGTTACTTTTGAGTATAACTTTAGTTATAAAGTAAATATGTTTTATGTGTAGTTTTAATGTATAAATGTATAAATATAATGTATTTATACTTATATAATACTATAATTATATTAATGCATTCATATTATAATATAATATACTACCTATATCAACATTAAAAGAATAAACTATTAAGAAAGGTTTTCTATTGTCAATCAAAAATAAATAAATAATAATTATTAGGTTTATATGACCTCCCTTACCCTAATAAAAAATATTTCCTGCGCAACTGGGGTTTAGTGGGCTTTTTGGGGGATAAGCCCCCGCCCGGTTTTCGCCAATGAATTGGCTGCAGTGACGTGAGAGCAATAAATAATAAATGTAAACAGAGCACGAGATAAAGTTAAAAGCTCACGGTATACAAATATGAAGGGGGATACGCAAAAGTTTGAGCATCTCTAATGAGATATCTGATTTTTTTAATTAGGTCGATCTTTCACGTCTATTAAGTATGCAATATACATACAATTATTGACCCACTTATTGACTTCACTACAAAAAAAAAAAAAAGGACGGGCTATTTTACACGTTTGTACAGCTACTGTTGTAGGTGGGAAGTTGGGAAGGTTGGATACAGACAGGAATTTAATGTATATCTGTAAGCAACGATAAACTATAAGGAAAAAACGATTTTGAGTGGAGTTCAGTTGATGTTGTTGCTCAGTGGCACTGAACTTGGGGTACAGGTTGGGCGACGAAATGTATTAATGATGGGCGGGTGGGTGGTGCTAGTGGAGAGAAATACACATAGTATGAGTGTTATTTATAGAAAATATAACTATACAAAATAGTACTATGAGTAATTAATGTAATATATTACATTAAAAAAAGACCAGTATAATACAGTATTGCTTTGTTTGCCCGAATATTTTTAAATAACTCGGCGCCATTCGTATTTCGTTGTCAACAATATATATGTAATATTTTGGTAAAATGACTACAGCAATCTGCGTTTCCATGACAACAATGATTAAAATAATAAAAACTTAATAATAACCAAAAATAAATAAAAACAGTTGCTAATGACAACTTTATTTTTAATTTTACAATCTTTTTAACCTAAAGAACCAGGCTATTCTCATTATCTTGAATATTAATGAGAATTTTAAAAAATGACTTCTTTAAAGTACCACCTTAAGAACATGTCCTTTCAGAAAAGGTGCTATACTTGATAATCGGAGTAAGCTTTCTGGTAGGAAAAATATTCATATAAAAAAATAAAATAAAATAAACATCATTGTAAAACCAATACATTCCCCGCTCCACACAGAATCTAAAAAGGATTGTAATTAAAATTAAAATAATTTTTATATGTAATAATAATACTAAACATATATACTATTTTTGAATATCGGTAGTAATTTTTTTGTTGCATACCTATTTATATATTTTCTATATTTTGTTGTCCAACTAAAAAAATATCTATCTATTGTTGTACACACACGGTGTTCTTGTGTACCCATACGACAGTAACCCCAAAATGGACTCCTGTAACCTTCTATAATTAGTCTTAATGATCAAAAATAGTCGAGGGGTACTTAAAGCTAGATGGGTGTCGTCTAATTGTGTCCAGTTTTGACCTTTTTAACTCTTATCAAGTTTTGACTGCGAAAATCTAACCTAACCTAATGTATCATTTGTTTTTTAAATCCTATACCTAATTTACTGTGCGCAGCATTAAATGGCATGCGCTAAATCGTCATAAAGTAAATAAATAAATAGATATGCGATAATTAAAATAAGCGTTTGTTTATTATGTCTTCGAATGAAATGTATTTGAATATTGAATTTCAACGTAGTTAATATTTATAATTTTTTTTACAGATCTTCTTTTGGATTGTTTGGTAGGAATTAATTGCAGATAATTAATGCGGTTAGTTATTGAAAAAAAACTCACCGTTGAATTTGATTTTATACGTATTGAATTTGTATGATATTTTAATTTTAAATATCTATAATTATGGCTTTACCCCATTACGGGCTGTCTTGAAAACTTGATTATAAATTAATTATTATCTACCAAAGGATAATCTTAATCAACCGAATAGCACGAACGAAATGAATGATTTAAAAATTCACGCACTTGTGAAACTAAATCAGGAAAATGTACGATTCTCCCCAAAAATAATGAAAAATTTAATAATCGTAATTCAGTTCCCGAAATATTAATTGTCGAAAACAATACCATTAACAGTGATTTTTGTAGCTCCATTGCTATATTTTCTTCAAGCTCTAAGGTTGAAAGCTCTTGGTTTCAACCAAGGCTTCAAATAAATTGAAAAAGAATCAATTGAAAAAAAGAATTCGTAAAAATAAAATACCGCATAAACCTATTAGTTACACCACGTTATTGTCAATGGCACAATACACAATTAAATGTAATACAAGTCGATAACGTGGTACTTAATGAATTCGATAAATAAAAACAAAAAAGTAGTTACACCTTGTTGAAAAAATTGAAATAATAAAAACTTGACTATGTATCCAAAAATTGTAATAACAATAAGTTTAATTCTAAAACATTGATGATCCAAAAGTTAGTTGAGAAATCCGCAAAAGTTATTATAAATAATGTCAATAACAAACCACATAATAGAGAATCTGGTAAAGTGGCCAGTACTGAACTTGCAGAAACGTATTTAAAAATAATCAAACTAAAATATCTCAGAAACGTTTTAATAGGATCACAAAATCGTTACATTTAAATGTAAACAAAGACGATGGCCTGGTACCTAATAATAATAATAATAAATAATAAACTCGACGAAAAAAAACGAAAACGTGATAGTGACTCGTTTGAAAAATTGAAATTAAAAAAAATTGACGATGTAAAGAATATCAGTTAATGTCTCCAAACTGACGATTCGTGTAGTACGGAGACTAAAAACAAACCGGAAGTTTTTGTAGACAAACCTATTGCACCAACAGAAACAACTTCTACAGTGAGCGCTGAGCAATTGGCCGATGCAAATTATGAACAATTACGGAAAATAAACGATTTAAGAACGCTCGAACGTGACATTGATCTCATTTCAAAAAGTTTCACGTCGTTATTAATATCGTCGATTGTTTATGGACGATTTTGAAAATGATCTGAAACGTGGTCGAAATGTTAAACAGTGGAAATGTATACCTGTTATACCTGTTATTAAACAGATGCCTACAGTGTATCATTTAATTGTATGGTACTTGTTATAATATGCATACCAGGTGATCCATTTAAGTGGATACATTCATTAACTCGGAAATAATTGACTTTTTTTGGAATTTATTTTCTGGATCATTAAGAAACAAACAGATCTATGATTTTATATTTATGTTATTTTATGTCACCCTTATTTTTGGAGGTGCCGTACCGCCACACAAATTATACTCCGCTACTCCCTTCTAATTCTCGTAAACGTATTGACGGAAATCAAAAATGTCAACACTAAATTTAACTTTATTTAATTAACACTAAATTTTACATACATTTTAGTGCGTTAAGTCGGGTCCACACTCGAGCAATATATAGCAATTTTTTCAGTTGCAACATGTAAGTTGCTTATTCAAAAGTTGACAAATTTGTCCAAATGTCGCTGCATGTTCATATTGCCAACAACAAAAGTTCCCATTTATTTTGATAAATATTTCCAATCTAAATAAATTTAAAGAAATTCTCTACAATGAAAAAACCTCAAAATTACTTTATCATGTATTTAACGTAAAAATGATTTAATTCTAGTATTGACTGTATTAAAATGTTTCATATGTGTGAACACTTAGTTGCAAGAAATACAGAGCAACAGGTTTTGAATTGTTTTTATTGAGTTTTTAGTTGCTTTGGTGTGGATAGTATGTTTATAAATGTTTCAGTTTGTTCCAAGGAAACAAAAACTGATGGCAACATTTGTCATCGTTGAGGAACTATTTGTTATACTAGTGTTTACTCTGCTCTACAGGGTTTCTACAGAGCGTTCCGTGTTCTAATCTATAGTATTTGGTAACATATAACTAAGTACACATGTTACCAAATACTATCCTAAGTACACATAACATATTTGAACATTTCGATGTTGAACATATAGAAACACAAAGTTATATTTCATACTTTTCGCATCATAAGCCATTATTCACAATTACTGGTTGATGTAAATAAGTAGACCTCAAGATCAGGACACAAGACAAATTAATGATCTTATGTTATTCACAAGAGGGTGATATTTTTTGCTCTATTTGTGATATTATATATGGCTAAAAAATGTTCCCCTCAAATTTTTTTAGTATACAGTGGAAGGGATTCTAAGAATTGTGTTTTATCCGGATTCTCGGATCCAATCCATCATTCCGGATCTCGGATCTAATCCGTTAATTTGTCTAATCTGGGCTGAATACTTAACACATAGAAAGTAGATACTTGATATCATCTAACGAGGCAACTTGGAACAGTTAAACGGATATTATGTTAATTTTTTTAAATAAATAATTTATATTATAATCCGGATTAAACGGATTGTAACGTAATCTGGATTTGGATTGATCCGGATTTAATGCTCAGCACTAGTATACACTTACTTTTTTATGATACCTATGGGAACACACCTTTTGTTTGGTCTCAAAGGAAAAAAATTAACTTTCTCTACACACTCGTAAGCAATTCGATTTTGTTATTAAGTATACGTACGTACCTAAATAAATATCGTGTCGTCACACTCGGTGCGTCCTACGGTTGGTCGATTGTCGGACGCCTCTCCTGGTAGCGGGTCCCGCCCCTATTGGGACCGGCGTTCCATCAAAGGACTTGCGTGCGTAGGTTGTACGAAAACGGTACACAAGGACAGACGTCAGTTTCGCCCGGTAACACACGTTCATAATTCGCAATTTACGTTATTATAATATAATTTGTCGAGTATAAAATATTATACACATATAACGATCGATTTTCGCAGGATTTATTCGATCGGTCCGGTTTTTTTTTACTGGCCGGTAATCTACCCGGAAACCACCGAACCCGACGCCGCGAAAATCAAAAAATTCTCACCGTTCTACGCGGCATAATACACCACACAATACATAGATTCTGTGTTTGATTTCGATAAATTATGATTAACAGTCCGTGTGAGCAACAGGCAAACGAATCGATAGATCATCCGAAAATACTATCATCTGTAAGTACCACCAAATATAATTCTATTATAAAAATACGATTGGAATACACGTATTATACTTTTTATAGGTTTTATTATACATATAAAAAACAACAGATTTACAGATTAGATTTCCTAGTTTTTTTTTTTTTAAGGATCGTTTATATTTAAATTTTAAATGTCTGAAATTGTTCCCAATACGGTTTTGATGGACTATTACGATTTTAAAATTGAATTATATCTATACAGTTTTTTTTATTATTTGTTCTACTTGGTTTTAGAAACCACCTATATAATAACATATTGTATTTCATTATTTTTGATTTTTTCGACAACAGTTATACTCACCTAATATACATCATAGTTTATATTGATCCCATCATTGCACTCAATTTTTTTTTTTTAAGAACACCATTGAATTATATGTTTTTAAATGGTTATCTTAAATAAAACTAACTAGAGATATAAAACTATTATTTCAAATCTGTAGGTATTTTATAATATAAACTTAACTTTCAAAAATAATAAAATAAAATACAATTGCTTATACGTAACTTTAAACATTTTTAACCAAAAAAAATTATATTTCTATTTATAATAGACTACTTACCACATCGTCCGACCACGACGACGCGACGCGGTAGCAATCATAGATAACACATTTCTTTATTATTTATATGGTCACCAAGTATTAAGAATTCATACAAATTACTGTGTTATCATAATATTGTGTAAATCATTGTTTTTTATAGTATTTGTTTAAATACTCGGGGTACTTAATATTCACACGTAGAACATTTTGTTTCTATTAAAATAGTTTTTCACTTTCAACTACGGTTTGCAACAGTAGGTATTGTTTTGAAGTTATATAGAGTTTTTTTTGTACCGAATATTTCTTTGATTCTTAACGCAGCTATATTGAACGTTTTACTAGCTAGAGAAACGCGCGATCAAATGCATTCACATAGAATCTTTTGAATCCAAACCCTCGACGTGAACCGAATTCAATTTTTTAAATACTTCTAAATATAATATAATCTATTATTGCAGTACCTACCTATTTTTATTACTTGCTGCTGTCGTGCGTGTATAATATGATATTATGTAAAATGCCGACCAAATAACAATTGATATTAAATTATATAATGTATTATATTGTTATATTGATGTTATGTATCAATGATATAATGGTAATACGTCTGCACATTTCGAAAAAACGAAAATAATTTATAATAACATATTAACAGAAAATGAAGAAGAAAAAAGGAAAATGCAGTAAATATTACATTTGTTTAGTACTTTTAGTTAATATTCACCAATAATTACAAAACCGGTAAACACTTTCGTCGATAGTAATAATTTTCAAGTGTCTATTATCATTTTGTATTCGACAATGATATCTATCTAAAATTATACATATTAGGTATAGGTTCCTACTTACCTATTTCATAATTTGTACTTATCGTGAAATATCGTGTTTTTTTAGTAGTATACTGGTAAATGGTTGACCGTGCGACTATTTTTCATATATGCAGTGCTAGTTGTTAGGAATTTTTATTATAAAGATATTAATTTGTATACAGGCAACGTCGACATAATACATAAATCGCATAACTTCTAAACAATTGTTTCGAATTCGCAGTCACATATTAAAATAACTGTATGATTTCATTATTTCAGTTATTATTATGAAATAATATTATTAAATCATTGGTCATATAATTATTATTTTTTTGGGAAAAACGTCTGCAGACAGATATATAGAACCTTTAGGACGGTATTTCTAAACTTTTTTACTGATAAACGAACACTTTGTACTATCTATTGTTTGAATTTCATACCGCGGATACTTTGTACGATAGAAATAATCTGGGAAAGACGTGAAATAAATTTTACAAGATAAGATAAAATTAAATTCCTCAAAACTTTAGATCAGTCTGAGTTTGGTGATTCAGTAGAACATAATCAGATCGAATACACTATGAACCAAACTATTCGATTTTCCATTTGTGTCAGAGTCTATAGTGACGAAATTTAGGATTATCCAAAATATATAAAGATAACGAACAAATTGAAAACAATGTAAAATGATAGCATCTTTAGCGTTTTTGCCAGTTGAAGAAATACGTAATGAAATAGTGATTATGTATTTAACTTTTACCCAAGAACTATTTCCATTAATATCTTACTTTGACTCAACATATATTATCGAAAAAAATGGCACACCTAGATTCCCTATACAAATTTGGAATGTTAGACATCAAACGATTAATAATTCACATAAGACAAATAATTTTTGTGAAGGATGGAACAGTTAATTCAATATATTGATTGGATCGGTTAGTCCAAGTTCCTGGAGTATTTTTAGATCATTGCAATTAGATGAATGTGCTAGTTATTTAAAAAAAAATATATAATTAAAAATCGAAATACACAAAAATAATACACGAAGCTTGTATATACAAAATAAAATAATAATAAATACACAATTACTTGAAATAATTGATCATACTTTTAATTTTTAAATTTATATATAATTATGACTTATAATAAATTTACAGTGAATGTTTTAAAAATTCACGAAGTCTGTACATAGCACGAATTTATTATCATTATTATTATTTATGCCTGTTAACTACCTGTGTTTTTTTTACATTGTACAAACTGTTCACCATATACATTTTATTATCATCTGAAATAGTACTAACTGTCCGCCATACTGACTGTTGTTACTACCTAAAATAGTACAAACTGTCCGCGGTTTTTATTCTTTCTAGGTGACCGTACAAAGTGCCCGTCAACCCTTTTACTGTGGTGACCCCTACATGTATTTTTTTTGTATACATTCGCATAGATTATTATTAGTAGTGAATACCAGAAGTACTATATATTAGGAATATAAAATAAATATAATATTGTAATTATTATTAATTTAAAACGACGTTTATTTGTCATAGTTGTATATCGAATATTCAATTTTAATCTCAATATCATTTTTAAATTAAGGTTCTTACCAATTCTTGGTTTGATAATAGAGTTTGTTAAACTAATCCTCGCGATTCTCGGGTCGAAAAACACTACAGCTATAGGCTATAGGGTAATTCAGTTTATATATAGTTACCCAATCAAAAACCGATTATGAAAGGAGTTCGTTCATGGGTTTTCCGCTTGGCACAATTTCTATGTATCTACCTATCGACATCTGTTACTTGCTTTTTTTTAGATTTTTAGAAAAACTGTCAGGAATCTAGAAATCGTTTGTAAATACTACCGGGCGAAACATTTGAAAATTATAATGTGAATAATTTGGAGCTTATTGACTTTTCGGGGCTTTTTGACTTTTTTTTGAGTTTTTTCGATTAGCAAAAGAACTGAATAATAATTACCTTTGGTGGTGAATTGTTGAAAATTTCAAAAAATATTTTAAAAAGGTAAAAAAAAACATGGCAGGAATATTGCATTTTTTGACGGTACCGCGAGGAAAAATTGGAACATTTAGTGCGAAAAAATATAAATTCAATTCTTGTTGAAAAAGTATTGGGAATTTTGAAAAAAATGTTTGAACATTGAAAATGTCGTCAGTATTATTGTGTTTTGTGCGAATAATAATGTTTCCATATTACATTTTAAAAATCTACAGATCACCCTTAAATTTAAAAAAACCGGACGCACTTCGCACCACTTGTATAGGCCACTGATGTAATAGCTGTGTAAAGTTCGAAAGGATAAATAAGGCAATTTATAGTTTATATAGAAAACGCAAAATCATAAATCATTGCAATAAAAACGACTCTGAGTGGATTAGTATTAGTCGCGGTTTTACTCCTTTGCGAGGTAACTCAGAAATAAATGAAACTGCAGAAACCGTCGAAATGTGCCAAAAGTTTTTTGAATTCAATATAGAAATCTGTTGGGAATCTGGCAATTTTTTAAATGTTTTTTTTGAAAGAAAGTACCGCCGCGAAGAAATATCTGCATCCTTCAATGTTACGTGGCGACAGAAAGTCGTGGCGAAAAAACGTTTATCGAGAGCGAGAGAGAGTGAGAGAGAGAGAGGGAAACCGCGCGTCTTTGTAAAACTCTATATAATTATGAAAATCTAAAATATCCTTCTCGACTATATAAAAATATGTTTAACGTAGACACGGGGAACCGTCGTGAAATAATAATAATAAAAAAAAAATCAACCGACAATCGCGGTCGACATTCGGTGGCGGCGGAAATGCGACGTGGAAATGGTTTCCCGGTGCCGCGTTATTACTCATTACTATTATTATTATTAAGGCGGATTGCGGGCGGCCGGGAAAATAGTAAATGACTTTCCGAACGATCGCGCAAACCGAATTACGGGCGTGGAGCCTTCGGCGCGTCGGAAGATTTTGCCGAAAGACGCGCGCGACGGGTCGCGTGCAATGTCGCGCGGGCCCCGCGTGGGTAACGCGCGCGGCCCGTCCCTGTCGCGGTAATGTGATTTCGACGCGGCGGCGGTTTTCCCGTTTGCGTTCATTTCCGGGACCGCGCGCGGTGTTTCCGGGGCCTCGGTCGCGCCGCGGCGAAACACTCCGAGACGGCCGAAGACGCGCCGCGTTTCCCGTAATTTTTTTCGCTCCCCGTTCGAGTTATCCGTTTAGCGGCAACGGCGCCTGTGTAAATCCGCATTATACAGCGGGCATACGCGCGCAGCAGTGCAGGTGTACCCATCAATTTTTTTCTTATCTTTTATTTTTTTCCCCCGAGAATATACGTCGTGTTAACGTGCGGGATCATATTTTGTATTTCCCGTACGGTTTATGCCTGTACCTCTACACTGTTTATAGGGAAATAAATATACCGATTAGCAATGTCGTTGTATTATTCCGTACGTTTCTAAATTCATCGGTTTGGTGGTCAGCCGCTGGATTAGCATGTTCCTAATTATACCGTAGATATAGCAAATCCGCAGGAGGGGATATAGTCAAACGGATTCTCTTATCAGCGATCCACTAATTGTTGGCCGGTTGATAATAAAACCACAGTTGGATTTGTTCGCGCGAAAATTCACTGATATGAATATATTTGATAAAGTTAATTAATTCATAACTTTATATTAATTTATCTTTCTAGTTCATCGTGTGTTTTTTCGTGCATTTTAATCTTTCAGAAATTAGATGTATTAAAATATACAGATGTTTACAAAATGGAAATCCGATATCTAGATATTGTGTTTGTATACATACTTTAGATATAAATAACGTACAGACTTCATTTTAAACAATTAACACTTACTTTACTTAAATATAAGCAATGAACTTAATGATTCATGTTAATAGTTGATAAGATAATAATTGTGGTTCGAGCGTATTAACAAAAAAGGCGTTCCTATAAGTTCCTATCAATCCGCCGAACAATCTGCTACATCAGTAGATGAATTTAGGAACATACAAATTATCCATTTGAACGATCAAAATTAAAAAGACGGTGCACGTGAGTGAGCCACTGTTGTGGGTGAGGAGTCAGGAAGGTAGTAGAGGAGAAATTTAACGTATATCTGCACGCGACGATTAACCGTTGCAAACGAAAAACGATTCTGATTAAAGTTCGGTTAACAATATATATTGTATAATATTATGATAAAATAATTAAATGTGTATTAAAAATTGTTTTTAGTAATATTTATTTAATATTGTACTATTTCCCGTTTTTCCTACATTTTTTCCCATTTATTAGGAAAACTGGGAATATAAAAAACACCACCCTAAAGTACTACCCCAGTCAGATTTCCTTTTAGAAAAAACGCTATCATTGTAAATGGGAGCGAAATTGCTTGTGAAATTGCTAGTAGAAAAGTTCTCCACAGAAAAAAAAATTGCGATGGATAGTTAATGACGTGTAATACAATAAATAATGTTATTAATATTTTTTCTAGTTCAACGAACGAAATTCATTGTACACGGGAATAAATGAAAACGGCTTAGTGGATGTAGACAGCAAGCGAAATGACGTATTCGACGTTCCCCAACAAACGGGTAAGTTTTCCAGTGGCAAACGACATTTAACAAATATATTTTTAACATTATTACGTTTCAAATATACAGATAACGTTTACGTACATTTATCAAGCAAACCGATTAGCCAAATGCTAGAAAACTGGAATCAAGAAGGTAATTATATAATATAAACATTATTTCGATAATATATTAGACTTTACGTTGATTTACTCTCATAATATTCCTAAATATGCAATGGTATTTCTTAAACTTCTGACGCAGAAAAAAATTACGTGTTGGGTTTTCGGAGGAGATTCATAAGTAAGGCTCGGGACTTGTTGCACATAAAATCCACAAAAAAGCACTTAAAATCGTTAAAAAGCCTCAGAAAATTGCATTTGAAAAATATTATTATTAAGGAGTAAAAATAATACCTTTCAGACCTGGAATTAATTTTTTGAGTTAGATTTTTTTCCTTTATCAATATTTATAATAATGGGTTGCTTTTTTAGACAAAACAATTTTTTTTTACTGAATGTTTTACTAAGTTATTAACATGTCCTCAGTAGAGGACATCAAGCATTTACGGAGTTTTAACTTAATATTATTTGTATTAATTTTAGTGAAGAATTGACGTTTGTATACTTATTGATTACTCTAATATCACGAAGGAAAAAAATATCAGATTTTTAAAGTCAAATTTTCAATTGTAAATTGCACATTTTTACTGTCTGTGACAATCAAAAATGTCATATCAATATTTTTCAAAAACGTGATAAGAGTTACGTCCTTCATTTTCTGATTTTTGTAAACTACATAATCTATGGGTAATATGGCGTGCAATTTTAAATTGTGATAAATAACACTTAAAAAAATGTCCTTCTCATGGGACATCATATGTGAAAGGGTATACATCGCATAGGTATCTAACGTGAAATAATTTAATTGCACTGACGCAAAAAATGTATTTGATTTTACGGCGTGACGGTTAATCGCTTTAAGTACTTTTTGCAACTATATATATTATATAATATCGGTACTAAAACTGTACGTATACGGCTTAATATATATTTCCGTTCAGGAAAGTTACAATGTATACCTTACCTATAAATACATACCTTGTCTGTACTTTAGGAAGACTAATTTTAAGTTTTATTTTAAGGGATGAATAAAATATAATACGATGTCCGGACAATATATATACTTACTGCACGTCATTTGGCGACGACGATGCAGCAAAGCGTCTTTGAAACGAGACAACACTGCGCTTCGGTGTCTTGCTGTGAACCCTTTAAGTAGAATATTTTAGCGGGGGGTAAATCGTTTTCGTTTTGTGTTTTCTTTTTCTTCCTATCATTGTATTTTATGTTTTCGATTTAAAAGACCTTTGATCATCGTATCACATACAAACATAATAATATGACATATAATATGTTGAAAAATCGTAAGAAGTCAGAAATATTAACGTAATTGTACGCGTATAGATAGTTACATTATATAAATATAAAGAAAATATGGATATGATTTTTTTTTTTCACGTGACAGTTTGATCGTGTGCTTTATTCACTTTTTACATAGTAATGTATACGATTACTACACCGCCCCTATAATACTCTGCCGTATATCTACTACTGGACAGTTACCTATATGTCTTATTACTTCGAAGTCAGTAACTATTACGTATATATTTTATGGGAGAAACCTACATTTTTAACGTTTTACCACAGATATATAATATGTGATACCTATATGTATAATAAAGTTAACTGGTGAAGTCACTATATCCGCCATTTTAGTCGAGCTAGCGTGTTAAATTTTTTGCGTGTATACACAGTTATATTATTAACCTAACCTAACTGAGTAGATTAAAATAAATATAATATTTTACCTAAATCGGTGTAATCTGTACGAGTGTATAACCTGTTATTACGATATTTTATTGTTTTTATCTACAATTATCACTACCCTAGTAAACTAGAGTCAAAATTCACGTGTTTCAAACTACAATCTCAAAAAATATAAGGATAAAATTATAAGGACTGAAATCTTAACTTTTGATGGTGGTTTGAATTTATTATCCTAAATTAGACTTAAACAAAACGTATTTTGGATTCTGTTATTGTACAGAGAAATTCTAACTCAGTTTTTTTCGATTTCTAAAAAATATGATTTTTGGAACACTTGAGTTCCCATACTCACTTGTTTGTGCACAAAAAGATCGTTCGATATTGAAGTGATTTGTAATTGTGACTTTATTTTCAGGGACCGATAAAAATCGTTACGAATAAGTAAACACGAAAAATATTTTAAACAAATTTGTTATAAGTCTACAAATGCTGGTATACATATGTATAAAATATAACGATAGAAATTATACAAACAAATACAAAACAAAATACATTTTGTATTATGGATTTTTTTTTTTTTTTAATGGAACAAAATAATAATCAATAATGTATCCTCTGCAAATAATACACTGCGCAAAAGTGCACCGCGGAAATCTCTTAACGGATCATTTTGTTATAATTGTGTTATACACGGTCACGGTTGCCATATTATGTATATGTATATACGATAATGTACTGATGTGTGTACTCTGTTGTAAATAAAAGGGTAGTAGGTCGTCCCGTGAAAAATCTACGCCGAATTAGCCCTCGGTCGTGAACCGTGGGGTCAGATTTATGAGTCGGAAAACGTACCGAGGGCAGCTGATGCTTAACGAGGGCTTTTTGATATTGAAAATTTGGCAATCATTCATATCACTCCGGACTCGCGCCTATAACAAATAACAATAACTATAATATACCTACTGCAGTAATATTACATCGCCACAAAAGCAACCCTCGAGAAAACGAAACGGTTTCTTGCAATAGTGTATTGAAACGAAATTCATGTATATCTAATCAGTATTCGGCCAAACGGAATCGCGAAATGATAATCGTCGTATATCCACTAATATTGAGTTCTTTTCCAGCGCCAAAATCAAATACGCAATGAAAAATCGAAATATTAATATTATTTACGTTTTGTACTACTATA
The DNA here is from genome assembly GCA_902439185.1 of Cinara cedri. Taxonomy (NCBI): domain Eukaryota; kingdom Metazoa; phylum Arthropoda; class Insecta; order Hemiptera; family Aphididae; genus Cinara; species Cinara cedri. The sequence goes on along the minus strand of CABPRJ010000012.1, from coordinate 838,603 downwards.
AGCGTATTGGATTGTCGAATGTTTTATAAGCGAAAACAAAATCAAAACAATTTTATTTTATTACATTTTTACCGTACATTTTTGTTTAGACCGCACCATGGTTTACCAACATAATTCAATGAAATCGGATTTAAGATCTTCAGACTGTTGCGGTAGGTCCACACGATATTTCACCGATCATTATTATCCTCATTCGCCGACCAACTTCAGGTAATATAGAAAATAATAAATTGTTTATTAAAAATAATAAAATAAGTGTTGCAAAATTTTAGCGGTTGAAAAAAAAAAAAAATTAGAACCTGCTATATATACATTAATAATAAAGGAAGTGTTTGTGCGCGATTCGTAGTCCCATCTATATTACACGTCGTAAAATGTACATACAGAAAAAGATTTCTATAAAATTCAACCCTGAAAAGGTTGCTGACAGTGTTTTCGGTATTTTTGAAACAAAAATCGAATTATTTTTGTTGATTTATTGGTTACCTTGGTGACATGGATATATCATAATAAAATAAAATCGTATTATATCTGATTTTACACGGGTGAGAAACTGATAAAAACAAAAAGAGAGACAGAGATGACACGGGAAGTTACAGTAAAGTGAATTTAATGTATCTTATCCCGTGCTCCGAATCAGTCTTACATCTGTCACCATAAAAAAAAAAAATCAATTTTCGTATTATAAATACCGAAATTCCTGTGTGGCCATTCTTTAGGAGTTGAATTTCGGAAATTCGGTCTCGAGGTGTACACACAGATGGCCGTTCATAAGCTTCTGTGTGAAAATGATCAGTCCTCTGCATTTGTGCGGTACATTCAGATGTGGACTGTACACCGACACGCAAATCCTACCTTTTATTGTCATATAAATAGAAGATATTATAATCAACCATAAAATTTAAAAGATAAATTATGTTGTATACAAAAATATATACAAAATATGATATTTATGAAAATGTCGAAAAACTGTGAGAAAGAATCCGTTTGAAATTGTTCAAACGGCGGTCGTGGTTGTGAAATTATTAATTTGTATGTCATATATTATATTATGATTATAATTCATATTGTATATACTGCACTGTTCGAAATAATTAAGTCCATGAATAGGGCACGCCTGCACCACACCGCTGTGTGCATTTCAATTTTTAATACAAAGGGTTAAACGGTCGCTCGTCATAAGCTACTTGGACCCTTTCCATTCCCTTAAATTATTAACTTGATAATTATTTACGGGCTTCTCGTTTGTTGGCTTTTCAAAAGATTATTTAAAACCCACACCACCGACCCGCGCGAACCTCTCAGAAGAATCGTGTATAATCCTCTTTCTGCAATTTGTTGTATTTCAGTATAGTATACACTATACTGTTATTACATATTATTTAGGTACACCGCCACCGTGCTATTATAATTACATATCGATAAACATCTTACGGCTTGCACTTATAGATACCGTTTACTCATCAAACACACTATGATGTCCCGTATGTAACTATAGGTATTCCAAATTCTATAATACTACGGCTATACATTAGGGTAGTTTACAAACGGACTTAGAGAATGTTTTTCGAAAAGTCACATCCCTACCATTGATAATTATTCCCTATATTATTGAATTTTATGTTTCCAAGATTTTTTTTTTTTTTGGGCCTTCACAAACCAATCGGCTTATTCAATTAATATTATCATATTCCTTCACTGCAGTTCATAAGTTTAACACAAGCTGGTTTATGTACTAAATGTTTTATTATATTACTGTAATATAGCTGTAATACATGGATTTTTTTTTTTCTATAGAAGTCTAGCCACGAGAAATTTGTATTGCGATTATTATGACCCGCACAAGAAAGATCCAGAATCCAAGTATTACGGACAGGACGCGAACGGTAACGCTACTAAATACACGACACAAGGCAAGTATAATAACTCTTATCGAAAACTATTATATATCAATAATAATATATACCCGAATGAGAGAATTTTTAATTATTAAAACTTAGAACACGCTAATACACGGTCTACTAAAACTTTACCAAGCTTGGTAACAAATAATAGTTCTCAAACATTACTTATACCTACATAATACGGCTCAACTTAACTCGCTTTATTCGTGCGGAATTCTGATTTTTAATTTAATTTTTTAACCTTTAGACAGATATCCGTATACCTATGTATACGTTTAGAATACATGCATATATTATAGGGACATCGAAAGTATACTGATAATAAAAATTCCGGTCACGAAGACGATCTCTCATCGATATGCGTTATTATAACAATGAGGAAAATCTAAAAAAAAAAAACTAATTGAATATAAATATTATATTATATAATACGCCCGAGGGTGCAGATGGCTGCGACGCGGTTGTATCATCGGACGTAGTAAATCCTGTGGTAAAAAAAAAAAAAAAAAAAAAAAAAAAAAAAAAAAAAGGAAAGAAATGAAGAAACATTCCGGACACGTACTGATTTGCCGCCAATATTCAACGAAAACAAGCGGTTCAATTTTCACCTAGTACCTATATTGTAATATTTTTTTCCCCGTGCGCGCGTTCGAAAATTAAATTAAAAAAAATATCGCGACACTCGCGAAAAATGTTTTATATAAAAGCCCCGTATACGTATATATAATATCATACTGATCAAAATGAACGCGAATTATATTATTATTATTATGCGAGGGCGTCGACGAGACGGTATATTATTATTAAAACGCCGCGCGGAGTTGCTCTTGGCGAAACCGAAAACAAACACCATCTAATACCGCGCTTGTGTTTAATTTCGGAAATATAATATAATATAGGTACCTAAAATATTGGCTTTGCGCATAATATAATACAACCAGTGTTGGGAAAGCTCCTTTTAAAAAGGAATTCGTTCGCGTTCCTCGTTACTAAATGTTCACGAATAAAGTAGTTTTTTGATTTTCCAAGTAGTTTTCATAATGATTGAGAAAACCGGAAAAAGACGAAAAATGAAAAACGAACAAATTTACCGCGTATAATTCCATTATTTTCAATTTTTACGCTCGATGTGTTTTATTTGAATTATTGTCCCAATAAAAAAACAATAAGACACCTTTTTTGTTGAATTTTTAATCTAGTTGGTGGTTTATCCTGTAGTTTTTTAATAATTAAGCATAATCTAAAAAACCTAGAAAGAACGGGACAATTTTGGAGAGATTTGTATTTTTTTAGAAATTCCCAGACTATCTACAGTACCACTGACAATAGCGAAGAATATGTCAGGGGTGAGATATTAGCAGAAATTCGAATTATTATTTTCTAATCTCAATAAGCTGTTTTTGTCTCGAAAACGGATATCTATTATAGGTTCGTGAATATTCTGCAAAGCTCGTAGACTGCGTGTCTCAACCGTCATACCACTCATACCTGCTGCACCTGACCTATAGCATATTATTTTTAGTCGCGTATTATATTGTACTACTACAGTGTTGTAGTAGTCTCGTATCAGGTCTATACGTTTTTATTGCCGAATTATACGATATTATCGTGTATAGAACAATATCGTTCGTTCACCCGCCAAATTCGTTTAAAACGTGATTAATTTTTTTTAAATATTATTCGCCAATTTAAATTTAAAAATTTTTGTTTCAGCGTTTAAGACGTTCGTACAGGTAGGTACGCGCGTAATACCTGCGCCTGTATATAGTGTACACAGCTATCGGTTATACACCTAGCAGCTGCAGTATATTACGCTATACATTAATGCACTGTGTAATTATTTTAAAAGCGGGCGTAAACGTGCCCAATCGCCTTGAAACTTTCACACGTCAACGTCCAAAAACAATATAATATTATTAGTGCGGAAAACAACTTATACCAAATATTTTCGGTCGGAATAAACGTATTATTACCTATAATATTATTATACAGAGTGGACTGTCCGAGGCATTTGTCGCATACAAACTGCATACCTATATAATATACACGATACACTTTCCAAACAAATACAATTATTTAATACAAATGTGGCGTTTAACTTAAATAAAGCAACAGGAGCGGCTGTATAACAATTCTCAGGGGAGAGAAAATGCAACTGGGTTTCTAGGAACAAACATTTCTAAAGTCCTTTGTATATTCATAATGCATATGCAGAAATAAGAACACAGTTAGGGCCTGTGAAAATTGTTAGATATAGTTTTGATATAGGTTTATTACGAGAAGGCGAATCAATAATCGTCAAAGTTATGCGCCGTGTACTGCTTTCCAAAGTAAACGAAAAACAATTTTTGCGGGTCTTAATATTTTTCAGAGGAGGAAATGCGTTCCTCCCTTCCAGTGGGCACACGCGTGTCGACACATTCGTTACAGTTTGAAATTCGAAAGTTTATGCCGTTTTTAAAAAACACACTTAAGTAGAATTTCCTTTCTAGATTCCAAAATCAAAAAAGAAATTTAAATTGTGTACGTTCGCAAGTTTATATTTTGATTGTATTATACATCACTAGGTATCTATTCTGACGGTGTTCGAAATGTCGGCACTAAAATTTAATTTGAAACGGACGGTCAACACAAATATGACTAATAAAGAGATTAGTAAAAAAAAAAAAAACCGAAAAATTTGACGAGATAAAGAATAGCAAAAGTATGATTTATTATATAATTACGCGTTTTAAATTTTAAACCATATAAAAAGAGAGAAAAAACTAAAAAAATCTACAGATAAAATTTTGTTGCCAGTAATAATTTCCACCAATTTTCCGATTTCCATTAAAAACCATTTTCATAATAATATCATCACAGTACCTAAACATAATAACAATACGTCGTATATTATTTCATTTTATAGATTTTGAAAGCTAGGAATCTTTATTAATTATACAGTGATATTTATCTTAGATACGCCGAAAATATTGAAAATCCCGGAAAATCACGATCAAATTAATTAAATTTTTTTAGACACTGAGTGCTCAACTTATTTTTTATTTTTACTATGTGTTTTTTGTTTTTAGCTTTTAAATTAACGGTTTTTTTCTGTCTGTAAATGACTTTTCTACAGGGCTGGTTTCTGGTAGTATTTGTCTACCTGGTGCATTGTTGTGTAGGTCATTTTTTGATTTTCCTTGTAGTTTTTTAACAATTGGGAAACGCCTAACAACCTATTTAAGTGTGGGTATTAACTATACATCATGCTTTACGTGTTATGAAATACTTGGGCGTAATTGGATACGTTATAAAAAAAAAAAAATACAATATAATTGGCAAAACCGCGAACTTATATTAAAATAAATACTAATATACTAGAAACCAGTATACGATAAAACCGATTTTACACAGTATTATTATAGCGTCGATTATTTTTTATTTTAATCGATACCCACACAATGATATCGGTATAATACAGCGATGGCGAATGACGATAGATGTGATGACAAAAGATCATGCCATTGTGTCATAGGCTTTAAAAAAAAAAAAAAACAATAAGTTGTGTGCCTGCTATATAATATTTTTTTTGATAAGATATTTATTCTTTAGATATACAATACATCGTATAAAATATAAATAAAGAATTATATCTACTTTTTTAAGCATAAGCTTGTGATGGAGTAGAGAGTTAAAAATAGTAATATAAAGCGCATAAAATTAATATAAAAAAAGACAGATTGGATGCATCCTTTCACATTAAAATGGAAAGAAACGAAACTCTATAAAATAGATAAAATAAAATACAAAAATAAAATATGAGACTGATTAATTAAAATCAGTTTACAAAATAAATGAACTGTGTTACATAAACTTGTTATAAAGTTAAATATACAACACTACATAAATACGTATAAGAAATAATATCAAAATAAAATAAAATTATCATTATTCGTAATTAATATTAAATAACAATAGATTAGAAATAAAATCACCGGGATGTGGATTTTCATTTAAGAAGTAATTAATTCTGAGAATAGCCATTTATAGATTACTTTTTTCCCATTAACAAAACCTCCATGAATATTTTCTTTGTATAACGTTGGCATCCGGTTAAAATATGTTGACAAATAGTCAACAGAAGATTGTCCAAAGGATTTTTTTGTATAACACTTTTTATACAATTTGTGATTACTATGATTATTTTGGTTTGTCTTATTTTTTTTTTCGACTATACCGTCGATATCGATTATCGGTTTAGTTTCGTATACGCCCACCCCAAATAATATTGAAACAAGCCCGTACGAAAACGGTGACGATTCGCGACAAGTGCAGCGATCTATAATACCGCGTGTCCAAAGATGATTCGAAAAGCGAAAAACCGCACACGCGGCACATAATACCGTGTACTTATTGTTAACTACACGAGTACTGCTATAATAATAATTTATATTACACATTATATACTGCAGCACTGCAAGTATAATAATATTATATCGTATTCGATTTAATATTATAATATTATATAATATGCGGTTTTTCATCCTCGACTAATCGCCACAGCGGCCACCCTCTCGGCCGACCCCTCGTCGACTTTATGTATTATTTATAAAATAATAATGCGTATAGTATCGTATTATTATTGCAGTAGTATACTAGTATTAATAGTATTTATCGTCGTCGTCGTTGTTGTTGTTGCAGTTGCAATTGCAGTAAGTTGATGATGATAATACGATACGTCGCGAATTATAGCCCCTCGTTCGTTACGTGGACCCATTATCACGAGCTCGTCTATTTTTCGTGTTTTTTTTTTCGGACCGACTGAATGGATAAACGTTTGGGTTTTAAATAATGTAACGGGCAACCTTTTAGTCGACGACCTGCCCGACCGACCGAGCGCGCGGGTACCTATGTATAGTACACGTATAGTTATAGTCCCCGGCGGCCGAGGGATACCCGAACCGAAAAAAAAAATCCGAAGACGATTCCCACCGGGAGTTGAAAAAACGCTGTTTAATGAAAATCCCATTGTTGTTGCCGCTAATAGCCCGCTAAATGAAATCTCTACCGTGTTTTCTTCGGATTACAAATTGCTGCAGCGATATAATTTATATATTATATAAAGTACAGCAGTTCTCAACCTGCAGTAGTAACTCACGACAGACGCTGTAGGGGTTACACAAAATCCTAGGGGTGAAAAAGAATAATACAAAACGAGGGAATTTTTAATTTTTTCGAATAAAAACGTATAAAATATTGTATTCGATACGATATTAGTATCCCAGTCGAAAACCGCTGTAACGTAGGTTTACTCGTGTTTTCCTTCAAAAATCGACTGTTTTAAATTTCAATGTGTTATAGGTATATAAATATTTTGATAGGGCGATGCAGGATACTCGCGAATAAGGTTTTACGAATTTAAAAAGAGTGAGAAACATTGATATTATGTAAATTTTTAGTCCCAAATAAAATAAATTGAAGTTAATTTGTTTTACAAATAATTTTCTTATGCGACTTTTATCAATAATTCAATAATTTCCGTCATTTTCCCTTAATTTTTTTTGCAATTTAATATTTATTTTTTTTTATGAAATTTACTTAAAAATGAGACTTTATTTTTTATCTTTCTTGTCTAGGATCAAAGATATATAATATGTACAGCAAGTCTGTATACAGCCACTAGACAACTTACAGGGAATCGAGCACTAGAATTTTAAGTCCCGTGGACGTAGCGCGTGGTGCGTTTAATTCAGTTTTAAAATTGATTTTCTTTCGGAATAGTTAGTCGGAAAATATCCTTCTAGCTGTAATATGTATATATTATATAATAGAGATGGGTGATACTCAAGACAGTATTGAATATCGAAATCGAGGTAATTTTTGGTTTCGATTTTGATATTATATTACGCGTTAAAACGATAAGTGATAACGTGATAATCACATTATCACGTATTACGATTAAATAAATTAATACATTACATATACTTATAGTTTTTATTTCTCTATGTGTTAGTACATCTGAATTCTAAATAGTGTTTTATAGTAGTTAAGAAGACGTTATGCCCGCATCTATTGTCTCAGTCCAACTACTGGGTAAAATACAAAAACAATGCTTACGCAGAATATGTAAAACTAGCTTAATTTCGATTTTAGAGTAAAAGTACTTATTATGAAATTTATGGCGAATAATATAGGTATTTTGGAGGGTATGTCATAAGTTTTTTTTGAATTATGAACTATTAGAAAAGTTACAGTTATTTAAAAAAGTAAAAACAAAAATAAAGGTTTTTGTATCTTTTATATCGAGCTGTATATTTTGAATAATATAAAAACCTTTTGACATTCTCTTTAAAATAATAATAATAGCATAATTTCATAATTGATACTTTTACTCTAAAATCAAAATTAAATTCGTTTTACTTTTTCTGCGTAAGCATTATTTATGGATGTTACCCGGTAGTTACCCGGACTGAAACAGTAGATGCGCGTATAACGTCCTCTTAATAATAATTAATAATATTGATGGTTGATATTTTTATTTTATTTTAAATTTTAAATCAAGGTATCGAATTTTAAACGATTGGTATCGCCTATCTCTATTATACACATACAAACGGCCGGTCATACTTACCTACCCCCCGTACTATAACGAATAGACCTGCACCAAAGTAATGTCATTTAAACGGTACACTTGTCAGTTTGTCACAAAGTGATTGCTCGTCGATGTAAAAGGATTTTGTAACGATTTTCAAACGCGGAAACTCCTGTATCCATTTATAATACCGTTTCGGTTTTTTCGTACACCGAGGTCGGTTTCTATTGATATTATTGTACAAAATATATTATACTGAACTCAAACTTCAAATGACACATGATTACGGTGTCAGAAACATAACTTACCGTACCACTTTGTTTTTTATATTATAAATGTACCCTATATCTACGTAAATCGGATTGAAGGGCACGTTTTATATATTTAAAATATAAGAAGAAACCGTGAATTAAAGATGTTTTACGAAGATAAAAAAAAAATATATATATATATATATATATATATATACTTATCCAAGAGCACAATACGATTTAAAATCTAATATTACGGTCCATGTAAAACAATACATTTTTAATTAACGGAAAAAACAATATAAACGATGTTATACGGACGTACATAAAAATGAGATTAATGAATGTTTAAATTTAATATTCATTGAATAATTAAAATAAATGGAAGGGTATATAATTTATTATATTTAAATATGTGTACCACGGAAAATATTTAGAGGATATTTTTTTGTTTTTATCAATTTTTTTATAATTTTTTTTTTTTATGACCTGTTGCTTCTCGAACAAAACTGTTTAACGCTTGATATACATTTCATATTTTTTCTCTCAATTTAATCTTTTTTTGTCCCCACGTATACATTCTATATAGGATAATAATAATAATATATAGGTAGGTATACATGTTTTTACGCATTTTATACAATATTTTCTGACGATAACAGTTAATGGCTCGATAACAATGTAGAATTTACAAAATTCATAAAAACACGTACAAATACGTAGAACTAAAATGTAATCGTTTTGATAAACGCTACTGATTCGCGCTATGTGGAACGATAATCGAAATTAAGAAAAAAAAATTAGTTATTAAGGCCATCAACGAAATACGCGTTGAAAGTTTTTTTTTTTTGTTTAAAAATAAGATGTGCGGTTTGTTAAAAATCAAAATAAGACTACATAACGTCATATAATAAGTAAGTTGTAATTGTATAATTGTATTTTTATTGTAGAATAATAATCAAAAGTTTTTTTATATTACGTAATATACCTACATAATAATAACCTATAAAAGTGTCGAGAATTCAATTGCATATTCAACGGGGGTGATGAGTGCAATATTTTTATTATCTTATTATATTCTTTTTTATTTATTTGTGTAATTGGTCGTTGCATTTTTCTGGTGTACTTTGTTGAGCAAAAACCTTTGAATGATTTAAATTGAACGATAAATGAATAATACAAAATAAATACTTTGTCTTGATTTAATGGTGATAATGAAGTATTGGATTAAAATAAAAATAGGATACAATCTAGGGACATAGATAGGGGGAGGAAGTTGAACCTCTTTTATTTTTATCAATTCGTTATTAACACTTCAATATTTATTATTTTTTCTTTTTAACTCTCGATCCACTCCTATTACAAACCAATTGATATAGTTAAAATCTCCCATAACAATCCATGTCTACGTTTCTGGGGAAATCGTTTAAGAATTACTATAGGATAATATGGTAATATAATAATATGATTTAGTATATATTTTAATATATAGCTTAAAATGTAGATATCGATTTATGGATTTATCTGCATTTTTTAATTGACAAGTTTACTAACAAATAATTTTTTGATTTTATTTTATAAATATCTGTAAACAAAATATTTAATTTGACCCGGCAGACTTACTATACATAAAATATGAGCAGGTATTTCATGGTTAATTATATTTTTGCAATATAATGTTTTTCACATTTGAGAAATTTTGAAATGTGATAAATTACGATTATGGACGTTCGTCAAACTATAATCTTTAATGGTGGGAAATCCTAAATTGTTTATCCCTACCGCGATGCACCGCTGAACAAATTCTACGACTGATTACACAATACACACAAATCGTATAATATTATGATAATAATAAAATCCCGAATGTATAGTAAATATACTAGTGTACAGAGTGATTAATTTATTATGAATTAGTGATTATCTGTAAATATTTTGAATTAATATTTGATAATATTGATTTATTATTTTGAACTCTTTCCAGTGATAGAACTAGGAGGGACAACAGGGACCATTAGATGTATTTTTATTATGATCGTTTCATTTGTATGCCACTTCATGGTGTACATATTATGTGGTTTATTTTCTTATTTCTAATGTGAGTAGTATATTTTTAAATGTAATTAAATGAAATTATAACGTTAACAAACAAACATGTAATTTTGGGTTCGTTTTGTTGTTCATATCCTCCCTCTCCCGTGAAATCGTGAAATCTTGGCTACGTCCTTGATTCTTCCCTATTCTACAGGTCAACATTTTAACCTATATGTATAGGAAAATTTTTCCATTTTATAATACCCAGAGTTTATGTGGGTTATTGCTGTCCATTGCTATTTGAAACTCAGAAGGAGGTTTGTGTCTAAATTGCACACGGAATGAGAGTAGGTAACATTTTGAAACCATCAAAAATAATAAAATATAATATAATGAAATAACAATATTATTCTAAAATGACTAAAAAAACACCCTTGGCCAGAAGACCTCTGCCACTCTAGTCTAATTTCCCTCACCTATTTTAAATAATAAAAATATTCTTTGTAAAACAATACAAATAAAAAAAATTGTGGTGAATTGTACCTCAATTTATGCTTTGTTTGCACTAATATATATGGAGTATACATGTATTTACAAAACATATAACCATATCACCATGGACATCAGTATAATCATAGAATAAATTAAATAAGAATAGACACTCTCCAAAAATTTACATGGATTTTTATGAGAGCCCGGTAATTTCAGTTAAAGTATAATCAATGTTAACAAAAAGTACAGTAAACAAAAATATCGTATACAATTATCATACTTATCACAATTTTATTATTATCAGTTATCACAAATAAATCTTAAACAACTGTAGCTATCTCAGAGTGGCCATATGAAATATAAATCATGAATTATGTTTATAGGCTTATGGCCCAAAACTAACCTATCTCCGGCCCAATAGAAGCCCTCTGATGACAAGAGATAGGCAATTGCCCTCCCTGTCTTTCTCCAAATGACGCCACTGAATTAGACTGAAACGAAAAACTGAGTATACTCTAAATCTTCGTAAATGTAAATGTAATCTCTGATCCATAGATAATAAAATTCATCAACTAGCATTTCATTACTAATGAAAAATGATCGGCGCTGTACATAAATAATAATTGTTGTCAGTTTGTAGATATTTTTTAAAGTCAAGGCGGTTCGTGGATATTTAAAAGGCCCGCTTCGTCTCTCGTTTATTATTAGGCATTTATAGTTATCTCGCCTCTTGTCGCGGTAAACAAAATAAATATTTTTCCAAAGAAAAACCGTGCAGTGCGTTTGGCTAAGGACACCGTCGTGGTTGATCCGCGCAAAACATTAAGATTAATCGTGTTTTCGTGATGTGTATAATTAAACGAAAAATAATCGTCCAGGATGAACCGCTGAGGTCGGCGGTTGGCAGTGATGACGACCCGCGGCAACGGGCTCGTTAATATTAATTATAACATCCCGCGCGAGCCTGATGCGGGGGTAGGAAAAAAAGGGAGGGGTGCGAAAAAAATCAGAGCGCGTATACGCTAATTAGGCGAATAAGGGGCAAAACGGGGACGCTAAGGCTTTCTTACGGCTAAATCGTTTAATTTTTGTGATGTTCTTATAAAAATAATATGTAAATGAATATCATGAGTCAATTTCAATAATTTTATTTTCGAGTTACTGAGGAATACAGCAGTAAAACTTTTATTTTACACCATTTTTCTCCATATATTCGATCACTAATTGTATTATTCGTGTTAACGGTGACTTTCGCGAACTTATAAAATAATATACGCCGTTCGATCCGCAGGTGGTTCGCCGCTGTTTTTGAGTACGTCCGACGTGTTCAACTACCACCCCGCGCACATGTACATACAACCGCCGCCGCCACCGCCACCGCCGCCGCCTTCAATGCCTATCAACAAGGACAACGGCGGTCATCAGGACGGTAAGTGCCCTGTATTTATACGGGCATTAGGTTTAAGGAAAAAAACACGGTGTTGCCGAAAACAATGCAGCTAAAGGTATTATTATTAAACGAGATATTGGAGGACGCGTGCAGTAGTGGATGAACAATGTATTTGGTAAGGTTAGAAACAATACAGGGAAAGAGACACGGCTCGGAGCACGAGAAAATGAGAGTGTATAATCAGTGGCGCGTTCGAGGATCTTCATCGATAGGGAACGTATAGTAATATTAATACCTAATAATCGTGAATAAAAAAAGGTGTTCGCAGAAAAAAAGAAGACCGTAAAATATTTTAACTAATACTTCCATTTTTTATATTTTCCTGTTTTATCGGTTTTTTAAATTTGATGAGAAAACTCCTGAGAAAATCGAAAAATAACTTTTCTAAAGTATCTTCACAGTGAAATTTCCTTTCAAAAATATTGCTACTATTAAAAGTTGGAGCAAAATTGCTGGTAGAAAAGTTATTTATAGGAAAACATTTTTTGATTTTCGTTAATTTTCCTGTTTTTTTTTTCCTTTTTTGCATTTGATAAGAAAGCTTTTGAGAAACTTGAAAAATGATTTCCTTAAAGTCCCTCCCTACACCGATTTCATTTCAGAAAAGATGCAACACGTAGAAATCCGAGCAAGTCTTCTAGTAGAAAAGTCATTAACTGATAAAAAAAAAATAAACATCTTTGTAAAACGATTAGCTTCTTAGCATCATTCAGAATATAAAATGTAAGCGTACGTTTACTATTTTTTTGAATTGGAACGCATGGGAATCAGTTGTGGATACAAAGAGGGGATCGCCCCTTTCGGAGCAATTTTTTTTTTTATGTAATACGTATATTCTACAATTTTTTATAAAATATATATACATGTTTAAATAAAATCCACTCCTCTTTAAAAAATCTCTGGATCCGTCACTGATGGAACGGTGCATATTTAGCATTTTTATCAAAATGGATTTTCATTAAAATTTGAATTTTAAGCGCTTTTTTAACAAAAATACCTTCATTACATCGAATTTTTTTCCCACTAATAGTAAAATAATTTAATTAATTGTATAAAACCAAGTAAAATCTTAAAAAAACCGAAAATATCAAATGGCTATAAAAATTGAAAAATTTCCAGAATGGATTTGAAAATTGTACTATGTTTGGAAAGTGCTGTACAGTGTACATAAATAAAATACTGTACTTACATATGATCATTCAGTGAAATTTCCGGCCTACACGATTATTGACTAAATAAACAAATTCGAATACAACAGAAACCGTTACTATATAAATGTAACAGATACTATTTTTCCCAAATACCACAAAGAAAATCCAAAAAATAATTACTTCATTGCACCAATGATATAAATATTTTTACTAGAAACAATCACGTTTAGAGCAAGATAGCTATCCAGTAGAAAAGTTGTTTACATACAAAAAAAAAAAATAACGAAAACACACATCATAGCAGAACCTTAAATAAACATTATCGATTGAGTAAATAAAAAGATTGCTTGCAATAGTGCTATTGGTGTTTGTTTTCAGAAATTATTAATTACTGAGCAAAGCTTCTTGTTTTATTTGTCCATTTCGAACACTAACCATCCCATTACAAAAAAAAGTTCTGGGGAATTTATACCGTAGTTGATCCCCCGTCTATGATCAGTGCCACTAACTGCGTGCGCCACTGAAAACGGAACCAATGCACATTTGCTGTGAAATAACAGTATTGTATTAATAAGTTCACGGGCAAAAATTTTTTTGTAATAATGTGGTATATTTATTTTTTTTATTGTCTTTTTCGTGACAGGAGGCGGAGTCTCGGAACCGACGGCCGTGTCGTCGGGTCACGACGGCGGATACACCGGAAACGTTGCACCGCCTCAGCCCCAACGACGTGGCGCGCTGCAGCTATGGCAGTTTCTGGTCACCCTGCTGGACGACCCGAACAACGCGTCGTGTATTGTTTGGACCGGAAGAGGCATGGAGTTCAAGCTGGTTGAACCGGAAGAGGTATCTATGTATATATGCATATTATGTATAGTGTATACAGGGTGTAAGACGAACATCTGACACCTGAAATAACTTTTGTTCTACTAAATATTCTACTAATATTATAAATATGAAAGTTTGTGAGGATGTATGGATCAATGTTTGTTATTTGTCAAACCTAAAATTTAAATTCCTTAAAAACTCAAAAGTGGGCTCAAAATTTTTAGTGATGATACCGTAAGAAAATAAATGAAAAGGCAACAAAAAAAGTATCTTGTGATTTTTCGATTAAATCATTTCTTAACGTCGTCCGTGTTACGTCTTACAAAATAATGAAATCGTGAAATTATACGTTTTCCCACGTTTTTTTCCCCACTTAGTGCTTTTATTTAAAAAGTGGCGTCGAAAATCAATAAATTACCTACTTAAATTATTATCTAGACAACATGAGCTTTCAAAAAAGTTGCTACACGTAAATATCGGAGCAAGTTCATTAGGAAAAACGCGTCCACAGACTATAAAAAATTTTTTAAAAAATTAACATTTTAGTAAAACCAATAGCTACCTCGCTACGCTCGGAATCTAAAATAGTGTCCTAATACGTATTGATGAGTGTATGACATAATATCAAATAATTCATTGATCTTATATCCTGTGGGAGAAATAAATAGATTTAGAAAGAAATATCTATATAGATGAATATATGACACTTTTAAAATTAGAACATCGGCGAACATAATGAAAAACATGGTATGGCAATGTGTTTAGATATTTGTTTTAACAATTTGAACAATAAAATACGGTATCCCCGCTATGATTCGACATTTTTAAATTACTTACAATCTACATCGTCATATCCTTTCGGTATCTGCTATATATTATGATATTATGTAGATATCAATGTATAATATAATTGTTATTATTCGTATTTTACTATGGGATCTATCGTCAATGTGTTTCGAGTGTTTAATTTTTGCGCACATACGCTGCAGGTGGCCAGAAGATGGGGAATTCAGAAGAATAGACCAGCCATGAACTACGACAAATTGAGCAGATCGCTCAGGTATTATTACGAGAAGGGCATCATGCAAAAAGTAGCTGGTGAGTATACGAAAAACTTGCTATAATTTATTAAGTATAAATTTACTATTAACAATAAACTGCAGGTTCCCTTTAAATTGCATAGTTAATTAAAGTAGTGTTTTCCCCGTGTAACCAAGGAAACCCAGAAATCAACAACAAAAAAATCCCGAAATGCCAACGTGATGAACCGCCGTATAAAAACCGAAATTAAAAATCTGAACTCCAGATGTTATCGGACTCCTATTATCTGTCTAAAATTTCAAATCTCTGCTCGCTACGGATTTGTCCGAAACCCGTGTAGGTATCGTCATTTATTTGTTGTTTTTATTTTTATTTTTTAAGAAAACTGTTTCAAAAGAAATAATTAAATATCACTGGATATTTACAAACCAAAAAAGTGGTTACGAAACTAAAATTTAAAAAAATGCATCGACTGTTAGATTATAATATGATGTTTGTTGCGTAATAATTAATAATCGCGTAACATTTTGCCAATTTCCTCAATTAAGTATCCATAAAGTGTGGTAATAATATAACGTATCTATATAGCACGCTACGAAACAATTATTTCTTAATGAACACGTGAACTACACAATATTATTCGAAAATAAACCAGCCGACTATCGGAAATGAAAATGACAAATTGATTTATTCGCGAAAATGTCGTTTTTTTTTTTTTTATAATTCCGTCGGCTGTTTGCGGAAATTTCACGACGACGGGGTGTTTTTGAGTGCTGTAGCTGTAGATTGTATTATTATTATTACTTTTTTTCAACCGTTAATTTTTCGACATCCGATTAATTTTGATAAAATAAATTGAAATTTTAAAATATTATTATTTTATTTGATCGCTATTCTCCCTATGCTCACCGCACGGACTCTATTCTAATACATAACATTTTACTATCACCTAAAACGTCACACGGACAAAAGCCAAAATTGGTAGAGCCATAGAATGACTGTAAATTTAGATTTTCGAAGACTGTAATCCTTCGTTATCTACATAGGTTAGAGTGCAGTAAAGTTGCGCGGATAACGAGACGAATAAATGAGATGCTAAAAAAAATACGCTCCGAATCTAAAAGAAGGTTAGGTTTTATTTTTGTAACTTTTTTAAAATTTAGGCAGTTAATTATTTATTCATACACAGACGCACATATTAGGACATATTATGAAGGATAAAAAAACTTAGTGTTAAATATTTGTTTCTTTGCGAAATACTTTGTATAGCGTCAGCTATATTCTTTCAGTGAGTGAGTCTGTCTCAAAAACTTATTCAGGCAGTTGATTTGCTAATGAAGAAACTTCATTGATTATTTTAGAGAACAAAGCCAGTTTCACAAGTTCCTTGTCTTCCTCTTCATTCTGCTTAGATTGTTTTGGTTTGTTCAGGGTTGCGGTAACTTATCTCAGTTCCTCCAATGTAAGCTTTTGATCATGGTTCACCATCATTTCTTCTATGTCATCTCTATTTATCTCATAGAAACATTCTACGTTCCCAGTGATTTTATCGACAAACACAACTTCCGGCTATAATTTTCGCCAACAAGCATTTATAGTCGAGGGTTGAACTTCATCAAGTGATTCTTTGACGAGAAATACAACAATGTACTTAATGATATAAGAAAAATTATTTAACTATATGCAAAACAAAATTACAGCGTTCTTATATAATAGCGATAAAATATATGGATTATTAAACAAAAGGTATTTCTGACTCAACCGCGGTTAAAATTTCCGCAGATTACTGTATTTCATAGCACAGAATTTTTAAAATTATTATTAAAGAAAATGATAATCAGTGGCGGCTAGTCAGATGAGGCGAACGAGGCGCTGCCTCGTCGACAGCTTTTTTGTTGCAATATTTATTGTATAAATATACGTAGTTAATTATATATGGTGAAATTCAAAACCCCTAGTAATTGATAACGTGCAAAAAACAGTATTGATCGGTTTCAGAAAAATGTGTATTTTTACCTATTAAATATATTGAAATTTTCAAAATAATTACTGTTTAACCCGAAGCCTAAAATCACTAAATATATGGTGCCGGTAACGTCATATCGTTTTCTATATTCGTCTTGTTGTGTATATTATGTACATCTCCTCCTCTTGTAATTTTAAAAATATTAGTCTCGTCCCATGTGGAGGCTCACGAGTCGCCACTGACAACAATAACACAATACAATTACTATTATTATTGTTCGAGGAGCTGGAAGCTGTTTTCAAAAATTTCTCCCCATACAATTTTAAAAATTATTTTTTAACTTTTAATGTTCTATAAGACACAATTTACTACCATTAAACGTCCTTTATGTTGATGATCGGAGTGATGGCGTATCATTTTTTTGCGAGACGCATGGCGTTTGAACAGTGTTCCACTATAATAATATACTCTCCACGACCCAAACTTAAAAGTGGAATATCTCGTTAACGGGATGATGAAAATTAAAAATATCAACGTTAAATTTTGTGGTAAACTGAAAATTCATAGATTCATAATTTTTTTGTAGTAAAGGTTGCTATTTGAAAATCCAATGTGTATAATCGTGGTTTTATCCCTGAAAATTAGTGTGACAAAATCAACCGGTACTGTGACATTTTACAGCTGTTCGTATCTTGAATTGTCTAACATAGTGTCTTATCGAGGACCAAGACCGTAGCTAGAAATTTTCTATGGGGGGGGGGAATGTCCAGTTCCATAAATAGTAATTTTATGGAAGATTTCATTATAAGAAATTACATTGAGTTACATCAAAATTGTGAGAATAAAATTGTATATTTTCATGATAACACTAAGTCAATTTTTCTCGGCTATTAGCCATTTCTTCCAATACTATGGATATATCCATCGGGCGTGATAACGATATATCGGTAATAACTTAAGCTTAATTAAATAAAATAGCTTAGATAAAATATTAAATAACTTAACTTAACATCATTATTTCGAGGATCAATAATCTTTAAAACGCTTAGATATTAGGCAAATGCATTGGCAAGCTAAGAAAGTAAACGAATAAGCTATTATTTAAAAAAATAGAAATGCAATAAAACTGTTAAATTTAATAATAACTAATAATTGTACTCTATAATAGTAAATTACTTTAATCAATTTATGAAAAATACGTACTTGATTTTGGTCAATACAAATAGGTGCTAATTTTGAAGTATTTGAATGCATTATAACTACACTTGCTAAATATAATTGTTATAAAACGTCAACTAAAAAAAAACTAACGATTTTAAGAAATAAATTCTTCACAAAATCGTGACTGATATAAGTGATATCAGAGTAACCGGGAAAATTTATCATTTATCATAATTACATAGTGTAGTGACATGTACGTTGTGTAAACAGGCCAAAACGAGCAGGTGGAGTGCTGTCAGCAGTAACGTCGTCAATGGCTTTATCAATTTCTTGTTTTGGACGGCGATAAGACATAATACATTATACAATGATGTGGATGAAATTTAAATATTTACCAAAGAATAATTCTGTGCGAGTGTGTGACTGTGTATCTATACTATTAACTATATATTAAGTATTTATTCAGTTAAAAAAAAATAAACATTTTAAATTTTAGAATATACTAGAAATTTTTACTTTTTCTACTTTGTTAAAGAAGGGGTTTGAACCCCTTACCCCCCCCCCCTTCCCCCGTAGCTACAGCCCTGTCGTGGACTATTACTCTGTATTCTACGTCATAATACAGAGGAAGATTTTTTTTTATCACGAACCGGTAATTTTCTCGGAGGATTTTAAGTGAATTTGATTTCTGTTTTATTTAATCATTATGGAATCGGTTAAGCTTTAGTATATATTGGAGGAATGGGGCAGAGTGTAATCATGTAATTTATTATCCTTTTCTGCACCTCCAGTCTAAACTTTAAACGGTTATAACTCATAAACAATAAATCTGATATTAGGATTATGCATATCAAAATTTCTAGAAAGATAGTTTCTATTCATATCTGTATTCAAAAAGGAGAGTTCCATTTTGAAAAACCAGAGTATATACTTATTTAAGGTTTATGGAGTAGGGGTGAAAAATTAAAAATAGTTTTGAAATAAAGCTTAACCGATTCCATAATGATTAAAATAACATACATCAAATTCACTTGAATTCCTCCGAGAAAATCCGCCCGATTTCGGCTTTTGCCTAACTAGTTGTACCTAATAAACGTATAAGCGTAAAATCCCGTCGTTTTGTCCGTTTGAAAAAAAAAAAATAATAATAATAATAATAAAAAAAAAAAAAAGCCCCCTGACATTTTTCGAATAACTACGTTCGAGCGTGCGCACACACTGCCGCCGCGCGAGGACCGTACTAATAACAACAACAACAACAACAACAGCAACAACAACAACAACAACAACAACTGAAATATAATAATACCGGTGCCCGCGATGACGGTCGGGCGCCCGCGGCTTGTGTGTGCAGTTCGAACGATTACGTACTGCCGCGCGTACGTGTGTTTGGACAAACATAATATTAAACGCGCGTCGGCGGGAGAGGGGCGGTGGGCGGCGAAAAGGCAGGGCGCGCGCGCATTAAATTACGCGCGCGCGAGACAGAGAGAGGATGCAATATCATACGTGTATTATATTAATGTATACAATGCGAAACATTCGCCAGGGCATTATTTGTGCGCACACACCGTGATGTTTGTGTATAATACATGTTTGTTTGACGGTCGCCTCTCTTTTAATTGTTTGCCAGGCGAACGGTACGTTTACAAATTTGTTTGCGATCCCGAGGCGCTCTTCAACATGGCGGCCACGTACGATTACGCAGTCTCCGGTACGTCCGGAGGGCCTGCGAACGCCGCAGCCGCCGCCGCTGCCGCCGCCGCCGCGGCAGCCGCAGCAGTGGCCGCCACCGGATCGACTGCGGGCCATCACCATCATCTGCACCACCATCATCATCACCATCACCAGCAGCTGGCCTCCAGATACGCGGCGGCGGCCGCGGCCGCGGCCGCCGTGGCCGCCGCGTACAACGGCCCTCAGCCGTCCGTGACCGGTACCTGCGGACCGGTTGACGACGACGGCGGCGGCGGCGGTGGCGGTGCCAATGGCTACGGCGGTTACGGCAAACCCATCACCGGCGTCACCACCGTCGCGGCTACGGCGGCCGCCAACGGGACGACATCCACGCCGTCATTGTCGTCGTCCGTGTCCTCGTCGTCGTCGCCCACGTCATCGTTGGCCGCCGACGGCTGTGGTAAACTGCCGCGGTCCGAAGACCCCCGAAACGACGGTGACAAAACGGCGGTCGCGCAGGCCGGTAGACGACACCACCATCACCACCATCAACAGCACCATAGCCAGCAACACCAACACCATCAAATAAAGGGAGAAAACGTTACTGCCGTCGAACGGCATCTTCACCACCACCACCACCACCAGCAACACCAACAGCAACAGCAACAACAACTACACCGCGGAGAAATGGCTGTCGATCACGTGCATCACCACTCGACGTTGGTCGCTACGGCCGAAGGAGGTTACTGGTCGGCCGGCGTATTTGTCCGATAGTATTGGGTGATAGTATACGTTCCGATTAAAATGGGACCGTCCCTTTTTGGAACATCATGTCCCGCTCTTCCCGACAAACTACGAACGGGACGCTTTTCGTCCCGTTTCAATCCCGTCATCCGTGTAATGTAATGAACACAAAAGGTAATAATATCATCGTATACTTCTACGGTGTATCGCTATATGCGTACGAAAAAAAAAAAAAAACGAAATAAATAATATTTATATTGCTTTATTTTGAAAAAAAAAAAAAATCACAATTGTAAATATATCTAACAGTGCTCGTAAAACATGCGTCGAGACTCGAGATACGTTAAAATAAAATACAATATTCCCCCTTCCTCCCATCTCCTTTTTATTATTATTATTTTTTTTTTTTGATTATTATTTATGCGATCCCCGTCCCCCACAAACTGGTTAAGTAGCCCATTGTCGATAATAGGGCAGTCCCCATTAACGATATAATACAATTACAAAATTAGACGGTACCCCAGGGTAGGACGAGGGGATTCCGATCTACGGTTCTCAGACATCGTTTATAACTATTTTAATCGCCCGGGGTACGTAGCAGCATCGATATACCTGTGGCCGTAGCTCAATAGAGAGGTGGAGTGGGGGGGGTTGGTTTAAAAATCACAAAACACCGCGGGTATGCTCGTAAATACTATATCCAGTATTGTATTACCTATGTACAGGCCACGGCCGTGATTAACACATCACCTCTATGAAATTCCCGGGGAGGAGTGATCCACCCGTAGCCCTACTCTACTACTCCATTATGACATGTACAATCCAGTAAGTCGCTGCGATATGTATTTATACTGTAACGGACGCGTAAATATCAGCGAGAAATTAATTATTTCGGGTACACTCGAATTAACGACCCAACGCGGATTATTATAATTATTGATTCTCGTGGAAATGATCTCATGCGCGTATTCCGCCTATAAAAACATTGTCGACGGTCGGCAACGACGAATAGTGACGAAAGTGAATATAGGACTTACCGTAAGAAGACGCGTGATACGCGCGTCGCACAAACGTACGGTATTTGTTGAATTTGCGTTCAGCTCTGACGACTTTGTGCGCCACCGCTGGTCAGTGTATGGTCGACCAATAATCAAGTTTAATGATTATTGGTGCCGAAGGGTCGACGATCGGTCTTGTCACTCCCACCATCCCCGCCACTGTGTAGGTACACTTTATAAGCCCCGGACGGCTTAAGATTTAAAAAACAAAAATTTATTAAAAAATCACGACTACGGATTTTCGTTTTTTTTTTTTTTTTTCTAACCTAACTCTCGTACATTTGTTCGGGGGTAAGTCGCAGTGGCGTACACCGATTTCTCCGTGTACAGTATTCCGCCCGCGCGTGCCAATTGCTGACAATAATGTTATTGTTATTGTGTTGGTCGACGACGGTCGGTTACGGTTCGTTTTTAAATATTAACCGCGAACCGGATAATTCCGGACTGTACGAGTCCCCGAGATTTCGTGCGAAATCCTAAAGTTCAATATCGTCAGAGAATCGTCGACGCCCAAAATATCCGCCCACCTCTAGTCAACAGCATCCGTATACGTACAACTTGAGTCGAGTGATTTATCGTATATACCTGTGCGGCTTGGTGCAATAAGGGTCAATGTAAATTTTTTTTAAAAGTTTGCATTTATATGTTATTTTCTACACACAAATTGTTTAAGTTTTTGTAAAAATTGAAAATAACACAAAGATTTACATTTAATCAAATACACAGAGCCTTATGTGAAATTAAAATTTCAAAGCCCGTTTTGTCAATAATCACAAAATGTGACTTTGGCCTTTAATTCTCGCACTAAGCTACATATGTATATCCTAGGCATATAGTCAAATCAAGCATTTTATCAAATGCCAAGGCAAATAGTCAAATAATTTAATTTTTATACTATTTTACTATCCATCTAGACGTTCAACTAAATGCCTATTTCAAGTCAGGCAAATAATAAAAATTAAATGTTTCAGATAATTTTAAAAACTAAACTGTATTTTCTAGTTATTTAATACTATTCTACAAGTGTTACAGTTTCACGTATGAATACAAATTTACCTTTGGGTACTTTGTTATCTTCTAAGCCATTATTTAAATCTAGATGAAGTTCTTCTCTGGGTCACCAATTTTTTATTATACCAACTGTTGTGCCGACTTGGTAAACTTGGTAGCAGATATTATTCACGTTGAAATACTTTTTCAAACTTTTATTAAAATTTAAAATATACAAAAAAAAATAATAGGCTAGCCACTATATCACAATTACGTACACAGTATACACGTATATACCATGTATTAAACTAAATTATAGTAGAATTCAGTCATGTTCTGTATACTTTTCAGTATTGTCATAATTTCGTTGTTATTGATAAGATTATAATTTGTCCGGTGTTTAATATAGATAAGATAAAATAAAATAATACTTTTCAAAGGTAAAAAACTGTGCAACTTTTATTTTTATTTGTATTATTAGATTAAATAATATTAATGAGAATTTATTTGTATTATTTGCCTGACTTGAAATAGGCATTTAACTTATTAACAATTAACCTTAATGTCTTGGCGAATAGTAAAATCGCATAGAAATTAAACTTTCTGGCTATTCGCCTAGGCATTTAGTAAAATGCCTGATTCGACCATATGCCTACGACATATATGTATATTAAGTATATGCATACGTTTCACCCGTGTCTGTTGTTCGATCTCACGACACGATTTTCGTATTCAACGCGAAGCGTACTCAATCAGTTTGAATTTCATAATACACTCCGCTGTACCGTACGATAATATTATACACGAGTATACATTAACTCGATAGGTACATAAATGAATAAATGTTATCCCGCGTGTATATCCCGATGTTTAGTACAACGATATGCTATAATATTGTTATCGTTAGCGTTTCTTTATCGTTCTTCATAATAGAGTTTCATTGTGGTAATATGTGTAACGAGATAATAATATATAGGTATCTATGATACTGTTAAAATATTATTTATAATTATGAGTACATCATAGTTCTTAGGGTTGAGTACTTTTAGCGTTTAAAAAACCAAAAATACACAAATTTTATGTATTAAATGTGGTAGGTATACATGAATTATAATATATTATATAATAAAAAAACTATTTTAATCAGGTAATAAAAACGTTTAAAATCAATATTGCTGTCCCAGCTGTGTACCCATTATGCTTTTAAATTTGTTTAGTACCTATACCTATAATCAAATATGTATTTGTTTGCGAAGCGACAAAAATATGCAAAAATATAAAATTGTAAATATCCTTGTGTTATGAAACATATTTGCATAATATACAACACTCGTATATTTCTTGTTAACACGTTTCTAGACAAATATGAAATATACTAGAAGTCCTCAGCCCTAATAATAATACACTTGTATCATATAGGTAATACGATTTATGAGAAAATATTATGTACAAATACGTTTTTAAGTGCAATAAACTTGTATTAAATTAACCTGTTGTATTTATTTTTATCTTTATACCCTGCAAGTATCTATTATTGATTTTTCCACCTGTTAATATCTTGCTCTTTTCTCCATATCAAAAGGCTTAATTTAAAAAATAGGTTTTCTTCGTTTCACGTTAATTTTTCTTATTCCGACGCCTTTTCCTCCAACGATGAAATAATAACCAAACAATTAATCAGTCTTGTTTTTAAAGCCGATTTGAAAATTCAAAGATCTCTATTATGAGCTAAATTGTCGAGATGTAAAAATGTATGTTAATATTTTATCAAATAATAATAATAAAAAAATTAACTATTATTAATTATTGGTATTTCAGGTACCCCGTATACTATACACACGTATTATACAGCGCTGCATCGAAACTAATACGATTTTTATACGAATAGTTTCACGTGAATCGCCATCAAATATTTGTCAAATACCTATCACAGATGGCTATCTTAATTTCCCCTGTATTTTAAACACCTTATTATACATTTTTTTTTTTTAAGTGCCCTGTTTCTATTCCCCCAAAGGATGGTGTCAATAAAAGTATTTATGATTTTTTCTATTTTCAATAAAAACACCTTTTTAATATTTTTAAAACATTGTCCATTACTTTGGCTAGTAAAAATTATATTTATTGTAGAAATAAACGGAACGTTTTGAGTTCATCGAATTCGTAAATTCGCAATTGTAAAAATTATTTATAATCGAAATACACTCAGAATGACTTTTCCTTAGAAACGATCTATCGTTGCGTATAGATATAATGTATACAAGGTGATTTTTTTTATCATGAACCAGCAATTATCTCGGAGGATTTTAAGTGAATTTGATTTCTGTTCTTTCTCATCATTATGGAATCATTTAAGCTTTATTTCAAATTATTTTTAGTTTTTTACCCCTTCTCCAAATACTTTAAATAAGTATATACTTTTGATTTTTAAATAGAACCCCCCCCCTTTTGAACACAGATTTAAATAAAGAATATTTTTCTAGAAATGTTAATATGCATAACACTAATATCAGATTTACCGTTCATGGATTATAAGTTATAACCGTTTACGGTAATAAATTGTCTATCTATAACCCTGCTCTACTTTTCCGGTCTAAACTTTAATCTGTTATCTCATCACTGTTAACGTATGCAATTTCGGTCGCGGGTATATTTTCACATTGTTACCCCATTACTGCCATCGTTTATTAATAAGTATAATTAAGTAATGTTTTGTAAAATCCTGTTTTCCCCTTCACGAGGCAGGCTCACATTATTAACTATGCGAATTAAAAGTGCGGCGAGAGGTGAGCGGTAGGACCACGTCACCTGACATTATGCTAACTTAATCTAACCTGTACATGACTTTAAGTCGGTAAGTGGGTCTTGTGTGCAGATTTTGATGTCCAGGACTGATAAGGCGGTTGTTCCTATGGCAGCTGGTCATCCCTTGCCTCTGCCTCCCTTATCTTCTCGTCTTGCTCCTTGCGGCTCAGTATGCCCTTTACCATGGGGTAGAAGGACTGTGAGCCACGAAAGGAGGCTGCCTCGATCTAATCGTGTGAAATCTGATCAGAATCCCGGATGGGATGCCTTTCGGGCATAAGAGCGGTTTTTGGACGTCGCTGGGAGCTATGTTTTATTACCGCCAACATACGCTCTGACGTCTAGCCGATAGAGTTCCCAGTGAGGGCATACGAAGAGCGTGTGCTCGACTGTGTCTTCCGGGTGTCGGCAGTGTAAGCACTCCGCGTCTGGGGCTCGTCCCATTCGGCAGAGGTAATGCCTGAAGCACCCGTAACCTGTTAAGGCTTGCGTGACGTGGAAAGTGAGGTCCTTAGGGCGTCTCGAGACCCATCTCCTCAGGTCCAGGAGAACCCTGTGAGTCCAGCGAATTATTTAAGGAAACACAATAAATGAAATAATTAATATTATAAATATTTACATCGTTGACAATTTTAGATTCTGAGTGGAGCGAAGAAGCTTATGGTTTTATAAAGATGTTTATATTTTTTTTATTTCTGTGGATAGCTTTTCTACTAGAGGACTTGGTCCGACATTAAATTTTTATTTTCACTCAAAATATTGCACTTAATCAATATTATACGTATAACTTTTTAAATTATTTTTTCTTAAAACTTTTTTTTTTTTTGACGTCCCTATTCGTATAATTTATAATACGTAAATAACACCAATAACACTGGTGAGATCGGTCTGAATAATATTTCGTATACTATAAACTAGACTAGAAAAATAGGCTAAATAATGCTTAAAGACAGGCTACTGTTAAGTTGAGAAAGCAGGGTTTTCTTTTTAGTATGCAGTGAGACGCAGTGAGACACATTTTGTGCAGTTAAAATATTAATTTGTGCAATCCGAAATAACAATTGTTCGTTATTATTTATTCTATATTATTTAATGATAACTACGTAAACCACAAATAAAAGAAAAAAATTGTTTCAAAATATATTTTAAAAATTGATTATTAGGGTTTAGTTTTATTATGCTTTCTTACCGAGCTTATAGTGCATTGCAAATAGACAAATATATTTTATTTACAATTACGATAACAAACTTATCGAAATGTTTTGAATTTTTTATTAACGTTTTTATTTTTTAAGTTAACTCGAATACTCTGTGATTTACAGTCAACTTTCATACTATGTAGAATATTTCTATTTTGATCAATTGTAGAATATTTAAGATATTGTAAACAAAATGATAGGGAACAGATAATTGGTTACTATATTTATCTTTGTTTCACGATTTTGTGAGTATTCCTTATAAATTTTAGATTGAGAGCGTATCCATATTCAGTTTGGAAAATTAATTGTGAATATTTGTTTTTTTTTTTGCAAATAAAAGCGTAAAACAAAAGATTTAAATTAAAATATGATTTTATCCATTTTAAAACGTTGATAATTGTTCAGATTTTACTATGCAAATTTTATGTATACAAAATTTTATAAATTTGAATAAACCAAGAATATTAAACAGCTTTTTCTTTATTGGTTTTTACGGATCGTTTAAGTCCATTGCCGCAACAATCACTTGCCTCTACCCATCTCTATATTGAGCTAATTCTTCTTCGGTCGGTTATTCCCAACCTCGATGTGTTTTTTGTAATCCTATCTTTCCAGCGCTGGGTGGGTTCTGAGTGTCCTCTCGGCCTTCTTTAGACACATATCTGTGATTGAAATATAGTAATATCAGGATCTATAGAATTACAAAAAAAAATTTGGAGAAATAATGTATCTGGGGAGCGTACCCCGGTGCATAATAGATTATTGTATTTTTATATGATATAAGGACAGTATGATATAATTCAAAAAGATAACGCAAACCATAATGTTAAAAACCTGTTAGAAAAAAAATAACATGCCCTTGGTTTGAAGGTTTATTATTTTAAATTATTTGTTTTTATGTTTCGCTTGTTTATAATTGTAGTATAATGACATCTTTATGTTCACGGCAAACGGAATATACCTAAATTATAATAACTAAAAAAAAATATACGTACAGTATAGTTATACCTAATTCAGATAAGTACTTATATACCTAAACGTATTAATCATGACACGATAGCACCATGAAAATCAACGAATTAGTCGTATGAATATGTTATACCAACGACGCGCAACGTGTTCGGTTGTTATCGTCTTCAGTGGCGCAATCAGGATTTATTGAAGGGGGTGTCGAATATCTAAATTTAAAAAAAAAAAAAAAAAACACTTGTTTTTAACATACCTATATTTTAATACATTTAAACACCGACGGAGGGGGTGTCCAGACACCCAAAACGCTCACGTCCCCCGTGGTTGCGTCACTGATTGCCGTTGAGTATATACACATTGAATGTCAATCGTAACCGTTTAATAAAGGCGAGGGCTTAAGAAACGTGAAATAAAAATAAAAAATAACACTGTTGACATTGGGTAAGTATACTTGTAAGTTTTCGAAAATATAAATTACCAAAACGACAGTGTTGGCGAGTAAAACGGAAACTTGGTCGACAGGCCTGAAATATTAGGATACTAAAATATTGTAATATTTTGAACAACAAAATAAAATTGTGTAGCGACGTGAGATTTCCAACGCTTTAATTGATTATTTACTACATAAATCATTTTCGGTAAATATTATTATAGTGGTTGTATACATTCGAACCATTTTCAGAGCGTTTATTTACCAGAATGACAATTGTCTCAACGCACAGGTACAATAAATGTTATTGAAAGGGGTAGCCGTTTCCCGGTTTAAGGGGTACAATATTGAAACGGAAAGAAAAAAAAAATAAAAAAAAAAACCGGTCCAGCACCGTATACGACGATCGGAATATAGCTCGCGAGGCGGAGGCGGACCGTTTCGACCGGCAGTTCACGTGCGTCTGTCGGGATAGACGGCCACCTTGGACGGAAAACCGGACATGCCCACGATGTACCGGTACGTGGTCGGCTGCCGGAGAATGGACTTGACCGGCGGCTTCGGAGCGCAGGCGCAATTGTCGCGGCCCTTATTGTTGGCGCACGTCATGTCCACTATGGCCCTGAACGTCCGCAACCACCTGTCCCTGTTGCCGGCGCACCCGCAGCCGCCGCCGCCGCCGCCACCGTGCACAGCCTTTTTCGGCCTGCGCGGCGACGACGGCGTCGCGATCGGACGGGCCGGTCCGTGGCTTCCGTAATGCTGCTGCTTCTGCAGCTGCATGTCCGCGCGCGGGACGTCCGGTAACGCGGCACAACAAGTATAGTGACTTTAGTGGACAATGCGAAACTACACTTGGTGGAGGGGGGGAGGGGAACAGGCGGTATTCGTAAGCAATCGTTTTCAGCGCGTGGTTTTGCCGGGGCGACTGTGCGGTGACTGCGGCGGAGCTTGTTAAACGATACCTATATAGTTGCCCGGTATACGCGCGACCTTTGTGGCTATGGATCCGCGGTATAGCACGTGTCGGCAGCGACGCCCGACACGTGATACCCCGGCCGACGTCTGGAGTCGCCGTTTGTTTTCGACGACGACGTGGGTTTCGTGACGACGCGCTGCGTGTGTAGCGCCTTGTCGAGGCTTCCGAAAAGCGCACGCGTCGACGGCCCAAAGGTCGGCGCGGGTACGTTTGATTTCTGTATTCGTTTTCGCGGAATTATTATTGTCAAGTTCTGTGAACCGCACTGTGCCTGTAAAAGGCCCGGAGTAAAAGAAAAATTGTTTTTGTTAAAATGCCGTGTACCGCTAAAAATCGAAAAACACGTTTTAGTATCAAAAAAAAAAAAAGGAAAAAAAAAAAAAAACGGAAAAATTAGGAGCATAAACCGGTTAAAGGGCGTATTCAAATACAGAGAATAAAAATTTGATAATACCGATTAAAAGTTACCCGGGCGCCTTTTTAAAATATAATTAAATCAATACAGTCAACAATGCGTGTATACTTTGCAGTCTAGGACGTGGTTGTTATGGAGTACACTAACACATGTCTTTGTTCCATTGTGGACAACGCTCGTTTTTTTATATTAGTAATGGCAATCCGTGTTTCGACTCTGGCAGCGTCAAAATTATGAGTATACATATTTTCTGATTTTTTTTAAATTCGTCAAATTGTCAATTTTTTTTTTTTTTTTTTTGTTTGCCACCACTAAATTTATCAAATATGTACATAGAACGTTCATTAACCAGCACTTCACGATTACGTTTGGACTCGATTTTATGCATTATCATAATATTTTTTTAAATTTTTATAAAACCATGTCATTAAAGGTAACTTTGTGCACTTCGCTAGAGACAACGACTTTGTAAACCGTAGAAAATGACGGCCAGCGCCAAAACGTCCGCGTCTGATTATGTAATGTATACATAGGTGTACATTTATAGTATTACCGTTCGTCCATTTTTATATGTCTGCATGTACAGTATAGTATGTGTACACATTGTACATTTTGGTCCAATTTAATGTCCCTTCTGTTCGCAAACATGTTGGCTCTCACCACGCCCTGTTTTACCTATTTGTGTGGGAAAATTTTCAAAAATTCTCCCAAGTGAATCAAAATCGGTTTCTTCTCGAATTTGTTCAACAAAATTCAGTGTTCAAGGTTTCTAACCTGTTTATTCTATTTATAATAATTCGTGGTAGATAGCCGGCAGAATCAATATATTATACAAATGTCCAGCGGAATCGATATTAAAACGTCAATATAATATATAAGTAAAACCTCTATTAATGGACATTTTTAAATTCCTTTGCAAAAATGTATGTACATAATAGGAGTTATAACCTTTTAATAGTGGACACTAAAAACTGGTACCAAATTAAAAATTACCTCTCATAAATGAACATAATATATGTACATGTTGAAAATGTTTAAGTAATACTATATTTATCTTTTATACGTCTCCCTATAGTGGACATTTAATAATTTCTTGCAAATGTCCACTGTGTAAAGATTTTAGTAATATGTTATATGTAATAGTGGACAACTTCTTATAGTGGGCATTTTTTTATTCCCCACGATTGTCCACTTTATAGAGGTTTCACTATATAATAATATGTACCAATATGTATTCAATTTTAATTTCATTCAAATTTGGATATTGTGGGTCCAGAACAAAATGATACTAAAATAAATGTATGAACTGTATGGTTCACAAAAATTATAATATTTTCTACAAACGTTTCCCTTTGAAGGTTTATGGATTAGGCGCAGAAAATATATTACATTTTTTTTAAAAATTCATTTTTATTATAAATTCAATATTTTTACTCATATCAGTCAACACTGAAATAGTTTTAATACTTTTAAAAAGACAATATGTAATTAATCTAATAACATAAGTATCATCTATTTGTATTCATTGTAAAATCATATCATAACATAATTATAATAATAAAAAAAAATCTTAAACTGATAAAAATTTAATTTAAATAGAAACTATTAAACTTATCAATACATAAAATGATAATAATATTAATACAAATATTATAATGTAACATTGTTTAAAAGCATATTTGTAATCAAAATCTTAAATGTAAATATATAATAAAACCATAACGGTATAATAATGGTATAATATGAACGTATATATATATATATATTTGCATACTCCTAGTTTTTCAAAAAAACATTCAAAAAGTTTTAAAAATATTTCACATAACAGTAATTTGTATACATTAGAAAGGCAAGAAATACAAATAAGGCACAAATATTTGAACAATTTAATAACATTAAATAGATTTATACATATATATATATTTGAAAAATTTGATCTTATAAATATCCATTAACCTTTTAAATGGCCGGAAATTCTCAATATGTTTAACCAAATGGCACTGTTTTTATTTTTAGTGCATGTTCAAATTTTCAGACTTTAGTTGCATATCAAATTCACATATATTTTACGAAAATATACAAATTATCTTACTTTTATCATCAAATAAATCTTGATAGATGATCAACTTTTTTTGGGTTTTATAATAATTATTAAAATAATAACAAACAACTGAAACTATTAAAACAGTAAAAATATTTTACAAAAAAAAATTTGAGACTTAATAACAATGAAAATAAAAATAAAAATTACCATCAATCAGTCCATCAATTGAAAAAACAAATTTATGAACATAAATATATTTATTTACAACTTGATGAGATAAAGATATGTAGGTAAGCTTTTGAGCAAACCTACACCCGGTCAAATTTATTTTTAAAATCTGACCGGATACTGTCGTTGTCACCGAAGTGCATCAACATTATAATGACCACCGCCATTGGACATCCTGTGATCACCACCATTCGACATCCTGTGGTCACCACCATTCGACATCCTGTGGTCAACTCCATTTGAAATTCTAAGGTCACTTCCATTCGACATTCTATGATCACCAGCAACTGACGGCTTTTTGTACAGTTCAAATGCACTACCTCGTTGATCTCGATGCTGTGTCAAGTCCAGTGTATTAGGATCTCTGTGCTGTTTGTAGTACACATGATTTCGATCCATTTGCTGTAAAGGCTGCTGTCCATTAACACCACGACGATCATATCCTCTATCCAAACTACTACCGTGGCCCGAATCAGCAGTGTTTACGTCTGTTGATTCTGATGAGTACTTACTGGGTGATGAAGGCATCTGTAATTGAATAAATGTCCATATTACATATATTCATTTTTATAGGTTTATAAAAAACAAATCATAAATGAATTAATAAACAAGTGATAACAATTAGACCCACCCCATTAGACATATGTGATGAATAAGTGCTGTCTGCCATGCTGAATGATTTAGAGTGCTGGAAACCATTGCTGGGTGGTGGTTGGTAATATTGTTGTGTTTGTTGTTGCTGTTGCTGAACTGGTGGACGATAATTTTTTGGTTTCGGAGGTGGAACAGGTTTGTAGGATTGTTGTGGTTGGGGAGGTGATTTTGGCAACGGAAGTGGTTTACTAGTGGCATATTCAATCATACCTCCAGTGGTACCGCCCGGAGGTCTACAAACAAACAAGGTAGGTACAAAATAAAACACAACACAACATAGAACTAAATAAATACATATAGATCTAATTATTAAACAATTAGTTACAGGTACTATCTAATAGTAAAGGAAGTATCACAGATTTTATCTAATATTATCTAATTCATATAATTAATCTTTCACACAGATAAGATATATCATTTATCGGATCAATTATATTTAAACTTCTATAAAATTCTAATGTTTTTAATTTTGAAATAACCCTATAAAATTAAAAATTTAAATTTAATATATTTTTCAAATGTTAAAAAATTTATATATATTAGGTTAACCTACCTGTATTTTGGATAATCTGACATTTTAGTATCAACTGGTTGTTGAGTTGATCTGGTAAACCTATAAGGATCATGATGTCTACCCAAAGTGTTATTACTGCCAGACTTAAGATCGTCTTGTGAATTAGAACACAAAGTAGTAGACAAGTTTGCACTGCCATTGCTGCCGCCATTCATACGTACACCATAACTGTCATACGACGACACACTGTCATAACTGTTGTGCATATCATACAACTAGAAGACAAACACATTTAGTTAATATTTAGTTAAAGCAATTATTTACAGTAATGTACCTGTTTACTAGTGCTGGTGTGGGTCCTTTGATGGTGAGGAGTTGCGTTTATGTAATTGGGTATTTCATCTATGCCGTTTGGGCTAAATAGTCTATCAGTAGCTGATCTTTGTCCATTTGCGCGATGTCCGTGCATTGGCTTTGTGTTTCTATCAACTCGAGGTGGCAAGTCTGGTGGTCCGTTACCGTTCACCATTAATGTTGTATGAGTGGGTGGTCCAGCCATACGTAATGTTTGTGGAGGCTCATAACTCGCCTGTCAAAATAAAAACAATATTTTTATTAAATACTGTAAAAAATACAATTTAATACAGTTTATAAGCTGGAGACTAACATGTTTTGCCTAAACCATTATATTTTTAGATTAAAACAATACAACTTAACTACAAATTTGTATTATTAAATTATTTTAATTTTAACATATAATATTGTACTCAATAGTCAATAGTTAATCCATACTTGTTTGAACACTGATGGCGAATATGGCGGGGGTGGATTATAATTAGGGATGGCAGAATCGTCCTGGGTTGTAATGCTTGGATCACTGGAACTCTTTACAAGTCTTGAACCAATAATTGCAGATGGACTGGCTGCTGTGGTAGAAGTTGGAGATGCTAAGGTTGTGTTACTAGTTTCCATATCACTTTCAGGAGATGATGCATATGATAGACGTAAGGAGGTCATTGGGAATAACAAGTCATCAGACAGGTTTTCTTCAGGCTGAATACATAATGCATGCCACATACACAAAACAACACATGTTAGTAATTCACAAAACATAAATCAGTTAATTTTTTTACAAACACAAATTAAAAAAAAAAAAAAACATTAATCAAGAACACAATATTATAGTTAGTTGATTATTAACTATTAATAAATAGGAACACAGTATTGTTTATACTATGTCAAAATAATAAATAAGATATTTAATGTATTAAATATTTTATAATCGAGAACAATGTTATTAAAAATCTGATCTATAATTAAAACAATAATTATAAGAGGTTAACAAGTAGTATGATATAGTTGATAAAATATTTTTGTTTTTATTTGAGGTTAAACAATAAATAGTAAAATTATGTTTAAACTATTAATCATGCAATATAAATTATTATTAATAGCAGCATAAGAACACACGTGTAATTAATTATTCTATACATTTTAGATGTAGCCAAAAAAATCATTAGATCTTCTGGCATAATCAATTTCGTTAGAGATAACATAAGGGTCACAAAATGGATATGACATAGGAAGTAGATAAAGATCAGAAAGGAAATCTACAGTCTATAAACAATATTTGAACATTTTAGAATAGTGTTTTTAAGCTTCCTTTAAAATTCAGTGTTGTAAATATTATGACAAAAAAACATATAAGTACCTTTGTTTCGCTGACCCAAGTCGGTGAACTTTGGTGCTTATCAATTAATTCTCTTAGCTTACGATACCAGGCATCTCCTCCATTTAAAGTCAGTGAAGAAGTAAAAACATGTGACCACACTTTTTCTAATTTCTGACATTGCTCTAATAGTTTCTTACTGCTCTTATGTGCAGTTCTATAAAACATGTGTCTTATCAGTATTATGATAATATAGAAAATTATTAAATATTGAATATTACTTTGGTAATCCGGCACGGAGTTCTTTGATCACTTGTTTGTTATCTGCGCGTAACATAATGACAATAGGATAAAATTGAGCATAATTTAAACGATCAACAGCATTTGGTGTGACATCCAAGAGAGCATGTTTTCCTCTATCCATAATATCACGAATAGCACTCAGTCTTATTATGCCACTGATTTTTTTGCTTCCATCAGTAGTATTGTTTTCGAGTTCTAACAAACCAACCAAATAAGTTACTATTGAATATTGGTTAATGACTATTTAAATTTTGTTTTTTATTTGTACTCACGAGGAGACAGGAATTTATCTGGGAAGTCCTTGGTAAGTTTTTCTCGAGCAATGTCTGATATAGGTCCAAACAAAACAACTGGTCGTACAAATCCTGTATGACTAAGTACCACCTTTTCATAAGCTGGAAACTTGCTTATGCTATCCCCAAATACCACATCATCCCAGTTTTCCTGTAAACCACAACCAAATTAAATTAAATAAATTTCTTTTAAATAATATCAAATTTTTTTTTTACCTTGCTTAATGATTTTGATCTTCGATGATTGTTTTTTCGCCGTCTAAAGAAACCTCCTTTGCTCTCAGAAGCGTTCATCTCTTTCTTAGTGGCATTAAACTGTGCTGTTGCTAATTCTTCTGCTTTGGCTTTGTTTGGAATAATTCCTTTTTGAACTTCTTGATTGTTTCTTCCGATACGGAACACTTGCCAAGAACCAACTACCCCATTATGTAATGTGTCCATTACATGGAATACATCACCTTTGCAAAAGCTCATTTCACCTTTGTTTGGTTGTTCGTAGTCAAAATGGGTCCTACAAAATATAGAAATATTATGTTTAAAAAATGTCCTAGTCATTTATTGATGCTTTATATTTAATTACTTGATATGGAATGAATCGCCTCGTTGATTAGTCATAATTTGTTCATATTGATCGCGCCGGTGTTGTACAATAAGATGAATTTGATCTTGAAGACTCAATAAAAATAACACAGCTTCTTCACGAGTTACTCCTTTCATGTCCATATCATTTACTTTTAATATTTTATCCCCCGGTTGTAGACCTTGTGTGAATGCTGGGCTTCCTGGCTGGACAGCAGTAACAAATATACCAACTTCATTGCCGCCTGTAAGTCGAATACCAACAGATCCCTCTTTTTGGAATGTAATAAATCGTGGATCAGGTCTAAAAAAATTTAAATTAAAAACTTAAACACGCCTATTAATCAACTAGTAATTATTTGTTTGGCAATTTACTTTAAATGTTTGGATCTTTGAGGTAATGAATCATCATAAAACTGTCTAGTTGTACTATAATAATCTGTGAAATTAATAAACAGTAATTTTAAGTATTAACAATATTAATTTAACGTTATTAAATGACAAATAATTTAATAAAAAAAAAAATGTGTAAATTAATCATATATTTTCAACTACCTTCAGGTCTTGGAGGCGGAGGTCGAGGAGGTTCTGAATGATCCTCAGTACCACTTCTGCTACGACCATGATTATATGTAGGTCCCAAATCGCCATTATGTAAATTATTGGCTAAATTAAAAGATTTGTATTAATTAAAATTGTTATATTCAATAAAAAATAAATGACTTACCAGATGTATTGTTATCCATAGCAGAAGTTGGCCTGTCCAATTGACTCAAAGAAACAGAATCTAACAGTGGATTACGGGATCGACCTCGAGGAGCCAAATTACTTTTGGCTTCTTCAATCATAGTTCTACTGGGTGGTTGTACATAGAGGTTTTGTGACGGATATGCCGAACCATTTATACCTTCCATATAGTTATTGTTTTCTATAAATAGACAAACAAGAATAACAATTGGGTAAAAAACAATAATTATCAAAATAAATTAAATATTTAAATGTTTTTTTTTGTTACCTTTGGCTTGCAAAGACGTCGGCTCTGATGAACCAGAATATTGTAAATTTCCATTGGTACTACCTTCTCTACGCACCGTTAAACTTAGTTTGTCTTTGGCAGATTCAATTAATCTTCTCGCTTCTTTGAGCGTCATGCCATCCGTGACAGCATGATTGTTGATCTTCAACAAAACATCACCCTCTTGAACACAATTATCACCACCTTTTGTGCCTTCTTTGATAAATATTCTACTGCCCAAAACTATTCCAAAGTCTAAATTTAGAAAAAAATAATTATAACTGGGTATAATAATATATAATAATAATCTTATTATCCATTATCTGTCTTAAGTACCGTCTTTTTTTCTAGTTTTAGTCATATGAATACGCAGTGTGTGTGGCGTATTGGAAGGTAACACCAAACGGCGTCTCAGCGACAACGTCACGTTTTCACCGCATTCCCTCAACACGGCAACGGCTGTACCGTATTCAACATTGTCCAGCGACACACCGTTAGCAGTCATTATCCTATCATTGACCCTGTGAAAAAAATTAAAAAATTAAATTAACAACATTTTAAAACAAAATTATTACTATATGACACACTTACATTAGTTTTCCTTCGGCAGGACCAGATTTCAAAACATCGGACACGGCTATTGAAGGGTCGCCGTTTGCAAAATGCGGATTGTCCCGGCCACCACTCACGGCGATACCGAACCCGTAACCGGGAACGCGGTTCAGAGTTACTTGATGAAATTCCCATACGATTCGATCTCCATTCTGAAAAAAAAAATCACGGTCAATGACAATTAACGTCAAATTATATTCATATTATAATATTTTATTAAATAATAATCGAAATACGAAAAAACTATGTTTTTGTACGTGTCACAAAGACTCATTTCTCTTTTTGAACACTTCTCCTAGTATCAAACAATATCGTTTTTCGGAAGAACACACATCGCAGAGTATATTGTATTTTAGAGATTTATACTGCTGAGTGAAACTGTGGCAATTGTGAAATAACCAATCACGAAAAATTCAGGGGGCATTTTTGTTTTCTTTTTTGATCATAACTAATGTGCAATGAATAAAAACATAATGAACTCTAACCAGGCGCCAGCTCTCGTCAGTGTCGATGGATTTGTATTTTGAATTCGAACGGAATCAAAAAATTTAAACACAGGTGTTTTAATCGATAATAATAATAATAATAATAATATGGCACTTAATATAATTATTATCGGAAAAAACTGTGTTTATTCAAGATTCCGAGACGGCCTATTTCCAACGTCAATTACGAACCACGAACGTGTGCCATTTATTCGATTGACCTATTTTAGATTCTGAGCTGAGCGAGATCGGGAAAACGTACTGAATGTATAATATTATTTTCAAATCGAAAATATTACGGCCTTTTAAAACACGTGTAACCAAACTCCGCTCAGAATCGTTTTTCGTCAGCGAAGATTAATCGTTGCGTATACAGATATACATTAAATTTCCCTCCTATACCTTCCAAACTATTTTCACCTACAACAGTGGCCCATCCAACGTGCAAAGTATGTCCGTAAATATATTGTTTTTTTTTTTTTTTTTATAAAAAATGCGATTCGCTCAAAACTTTCGAACGTTATTCGTCGTCGTAGAACACTGCACAAATAATGACAATTCAGTAATGTCAATCGTTCACGTAAAAATACTAATATATACCTAAGAGTATATAATAACGATAACACGATAACCTAGATTCCGCCTAGCGTATTATTATTATTATTTACTACTATTTAGAGCGAACGGAAAATCATTTCCCTCTCTCCGCTCTCCCACCATATAAAATATTCCTATCCGTATTATTATTATTTTCTTTCGTTCGCGTCGTCGTACGTATAAAATACAACATTTAACTATACCATATGAATTACCGACCGGGTAGGTAGGTAGGTACCGTAAAGAAAGATTGGAAAAAAAAAAAAACGACTCGAAGTCTGCGCAATTATTCGTGGCGATGGACACCGTGAATGGAAACGCGTATGTTATTATGTTGACTCTGGAGGCGCACGTAGTGAACCGTTTCGTTTCGCCGCTTTTTTGTTGTAAATCGATTAATACGATTACCTACCGGGTTTTAACGGCCGCCGAATACGGCGACAAACACAAATCTGAATCTCTGAAAATAATTAAATCGTCTAATACTCGCAAGACGACAACTGTAACGTATTATTAATTCGATATTATATAGCTCATATTATAAGCACTCAATCCGGACCTATGTATTCTTATTCTTAATCTGTATTATTAAGAATTTCAAAAGCATTAGGATAATATTATATTCGAATTACTTGTATAAACTAAAAATACGCGACTGACCGTCGGTAGCGATTTACTACGATTACTTTTTCTTTTCTACGAGGGAGAAATTATGCTTCAAAGAGTTCTTGTCAGCGCTCAAATTAAAAAAAAAACAGGAGATACCCACAGACTTACAATAAATTAGCGTCCCTTACAATTATTGTACTCAACCTAAGCCATGATGGACTTTGCTTCCGCATCTCCCTAACTCAATATGTCTGTCAGTTAATCACTTTTCAATCAGAAATCGTGCTCCAATCATCCACTTTATGAGTGATTTCTAATTCCTAGAAACATATTTTAGTTTTTTTGGTGGATTGAGGAGGATATATTTTTTTGATTTTTCTTGTACTTTTCTTAAGAATGGGGAAAAGAAAAACCTTGAAAAACCGTCGAGAAAATTAGAATACGTACACAATAACGGTATCTGTTATATTTGATTTAGTTGATAAAAATGCAGAACTACATGTACCGTACAGTGCGTTCCACTTAAAACAAATGATAAAGGTGTGCTACAATTTCTGAAAAATTAATTTTGGCACTCATTTGTCGAGCACTGCAGGCTTTTTTAGAATATACAGGTTACAACTTTAGTAAACATTTCAGATAATCGTATGCTTTTTACCATGCTTTATATTAACTTATACTCGCGAAGAAGAAATGTAAAACTTGTGATCGAAGTTCGATCAACTTGACATTTGGCACGCACTCATATTTTCAATGACGATAATCTATAATTTTCCGTTTTTTTTCTTTTTATAGTCGTGGTGGTTAAACATTTATTTTTTAAAACTTTGTTCTTTATTATTCCTCTCTGTTCCCACGATTTCATGACTTGATCTAATAATCAACATCCGTGATGATTTCTGGCAGCGATGACGTCAGGAAAATTACTTATTTTTTTTGTTGATATTCCTCTTACTTTTCTTAATAATGGGATAAAATATAGAAAAATTAAGGAAACCGGTAATATTTTCGCAACTCCATCACACGGGGTTTTATCAACGTCAAATTTGATTTTTTTGTTGTTGCAATTTAGTGGGAAATCGTATAGAGATCTGATCCAGATATGCTCGACAATTTGATGTAAGGTCCGGTCAATTTTTATTTTTTGTTGTTTAATAGATTTTGAGATTATGCCATATCGAAAGTTTAGCAGACTTCCGGCACGCCACTTTATCGTTAAAATCATAGAAACACTAGGTTTTAGGTTTACACTTGCAACATTTTCTTGGAGCGTTGTTTTGTAATAAAAAACCTCAGATCTCCGAAAATTCCTAAAACTAACTAAGTTTTACTTTTCGGCTTGAGTCGCGAACTCGGATAGGGTCTGTAAATACGTAATTCGTAATGATATTAAAATATACGGACGATAATATTCGAAACGATGATTAAACTACGAACCGACAAAAAATGGATAGCTGCAGTCGTTCTCGCGTTAGATCAAGAATAATAAAAAGAAAAAACCAATAACAATAATAATAACGAAAAAACTGGTACGGATGTTATTGGCCGACAATAATAATTTACGATTTGGTTTTGATAGTTTTCAACAGTAGTTGAACTGCTGCGTAAAAACGCATTTTTCGCGGTCTACAGTGCGCGAACCAACCCGTCCACCTACACCTACATTGCAATAATAATATCAGTCCATTCGTCCGTGACGATTAATTATGGACTATATAATATTATTCTTATTATTATCGACTAAGTACATAAGTAAAATATTTACTCCGAGAAACGGTTTCATTATTTTAATCGTATTCTGCCGTTCTTTCGACGACCGGAATACGCGATCCGGTTTAACAAAACGATAATAATATTAATATACAGAGTGATTTTTTTTAAAATCATTGTGGAATCGGTTAGGCTTTATTTGAATACCGTTTTTAATTTTTTACCCCTAATCTATATACCTATATCTATAATTATATTCTTTTGTTTTTCAACTAAAACTCCCCCCCCCTTTTTTTTTTGATCACAGATTTGATTAGAAAATATTTTTCTAGGAATTTTGATATGCATAACACTAATATCAGATTTACTGTTTATGAGTTATAACAGTTTAAAGTTTAGACCGGAGGAGTAGGGAACGGTAATAAATTGCATGATTGCACCCTACCCTACTCCTCCAGTCTAAACTTTAAATGGTATATGGATTGGAGTAGGGGTAAACAAATAAAAATGGTTTTAAAATGAAGCTAAATAGATTCAATAATACTTTAAAAAAAAAAGAAAAAAAGAAATCAAATCCACTTAAAATCCTCAGAGAAAATTGGTGGTTCACGATAAAGAAAAATTACCCTGTATAGGGGAACAACACTATTGTTTTCATACACACTACACCGATATTATGACGACAATGGTATTTCGCATTTCTAGGATCGTGAAATTGAGTACTAGGGCAAAGGGATTTTTTATCAATATATATTATGTAAGTGTGTAGCGTGTTTTGATTCTACTTAATTTCTCATAATTTTATCCGATAATAACTTATTAAGAAACGAAAATTTTGAACAAAAAATATATATTTTAGTAGGTATCCATAGTGAATATTATATTCTTTGCTTTTGTTGTTATATTTTGTAACGCGGGAGACAGACAAATTAGTAAACAAAATACTATGTTAGTGACGACGTTGCTTAAAGGGCCTCTGCAATTTGTTTTCTAAAAAAAAAAAAAAGCTTTACAGGAAAACAAATTCTAATGACTCGTAGAATGAACCGATCTCGTTAATCTTTTTTGTCTAGTTGAAAAAAATAAGACATTGGACGTATTGGATTTAAATTTTAAAAATTACATCTTTAAACGTTATATAATAAAAAAATCGAATACCAATGCATCGTAGGAAGTTTTACACTTTTTTATCGAAAAAAGAAAAAATTCGTTCTAAATCTTTTCATTATACGAGGCATACGAGAGATTTTCCTGTAAAGCGTGTTTTGAGCGAAGAGCGAGGAAAAAAACCGTCGTGCACAAATCCTTGAATATAAAATTTTATTAAGAATATTCTAAACGATATGTAAAAATCCACTAACCGCGGTTCCTTAAGTTTGTTTATTTTTGAACTCGTATAAAGCAAAAAAATAAAATATATAGTAGAACCAATAGATCCCTCGCTACGCCCCGAATCTAAAACCGAAGGGCATGTTAGAAGATTTTACTATAAAGATTCGCGTATTCGCTTACGCCTATATAATTATTGTAAATAACTCTGTTTGAAAATAAAGACAAATTAATACGTTCAACTCAAAAGTACCCCAGCAATCCGATATTTCCAAAATAAGTCGAATATTCTTTAACTCCACGCAAACGCAAGCAACCGAATATTGTCGTAAAAAACCGAATAATATATTATTATACGTTTGATATTATGATGTAATATAGAATTCGACGGAAACAACGAGCGTTCGGATAGGTCGACGAACCAGCCAAAATAAAATACGCGTAAACACGAATATTGATTCATAAAAAATACCATTTTAAACCAGTTAGAAAATATTATTATCGAGAGTTTCGAACCAACGCTGTCGACCGGTTTTATCCGTCGCGAGACCGAACTATTAATAATAATAATCAATAGGTGTAACACAGTGCCACAGTGAAAAAAAATTATACAGTCTTATTAATTCACGTAATATATTCTATAGATGTCGGGGGGGGNNNNGGGGGGGGGGGGGGAGAGGAGGAATGATAATATTAATAAGATACGCGATGTTTTCGTTTAACGCGCGTATTCGATCACAAGGTCAAATTATCGAACGCATAACAAAAGTTTTGGAAAATGTCGAATTGACTAGTCATAATATTTTCTAATCACATTTGATTTGTTTTGTTTCACTGTGATCGCTGTATACGTCATAGTACAGTGTATTCGTTACAACATTCAAATAATCGGAACCATTGAATTGATAAAAAAAAAAAAACTCTACGCCGAAGAATTTTTAACGGATTCGTTTATTCTTCAGACGAAATTTAAAAAAAAAAAACAAACGAAACGAGATAATAAAAAATAAAAAATAAATACGTATAGCGGCGGTATTCGATGTATTTTATAGTCGTGTGTCGCGAGTTTGCGGATGAATAATATTCAAAACGTTTTAGTAAGGACCAAAAAAAAAAAAACGTTTTTTTAGCGATTAATAACAACAAAAAAATGAAGATTTTATTGTTGCTGCACGCCACAAACAAATTAATTAT
Organism: Cinara cedri; assembly: GCA_902439185.1. Taxonomy (NCBI): domain Eukaryota; kingdom Metazoa; phylum Arthropoda; class Insecta; order Hemiptera; family Aphididae; genus Cinara; species Cinara cedri. Next base: position 794,650 of record CABPRJ010000012.1, on the reverse strand, counting down.
GAAAATGTCACGACGCCTTTACTTTCTATGTACAAAATATAATATAAGTTGGTATACGGGTATTTACACAAACTGGTTATGCTAAACGGAGTTAATTTCGAATCCTACGATATTATATACGAAAACAAATAGTTTCGGTGACATATTTTACGTTCAAGCTTGAAAATAGGATGCGGGTAGGAAACTGTTACACTGTTATACACGGGTAGTTGGGAATAAAGGATATCTTCCCAACTAAGTACCCGGCAAACCAAAAAATTTAGTTCGTGCGTGTAACGATAAATCGATAGTTTATTTATTAAAGAACGATTCCGCACGGAATAATATAAGTCGCGTTTTCCGTTGTTACCGTAACAAAAAAATAACTAATTAACAAAAAATTACCCGTTTTGATAGCCAATTATTATTAAGAAGATTGATGATTACTACGGGTCAAATCAAATAATGTCCTTTTAGACCAGTGGTAAGTTGGTTTAGACCAACTACCGCCCGCGATAATTTATTACTCGACCCATCAGAGTATTAAATCAAACTTTGACAAAAAAAATAACACTAACATTAAAAAAAGATATGTTTAATACTTCACATTTTTTTCTCATTTATAACAATCAATACATAATAAATAATTAACCATATTTACTGTACTCACAATAAAATATAATATTCTATCAATTTGAAAGTAAAAGTTTAAATTCTTGGCCTGCCAAGAATTATTATTTTTTTACGACCTTCTATAAAAAAAAAAAATTGATCACCACTGTTTTAGACTGATTAGATTCAAAGTACTAAAAGGAACTGTTATTAAACAGTTTTTTCGAATGGAGGAATATTTCTGGTAGAAATATTACGGGGCATCTACGATCAGAATCCAAAAAACAAAAATCGCGTTTGGAGGACCTCGAGCAATGTTAAAGATAATAGATTTTTTTTTCGTTTTAGTCATCATTTTTGTCGTTTTCTATATTATCTAGTTTTTCGGTCAACGTAACTACCTATACGACAATAAAATTAAATTTTCGACGTCATCGACCAGTGGCGAATTTACGAATTTCGCACGCGAAAAACAAAATGAAAAGATAAGACGGTATAATATATTTTTGTGCGTTTATTAGAAAACTCACTTCCCAAAAGAAATCGAAAGAAATCGAAATCGAAAGAAATCGAAACGAAAACGACCGCGGTAGAAACGTCGCGTCGCGTACCGTCCTCGGACGGACGGACAGCTCTCATTCATTCGTCGTAATCGGTGAACGAAAACATTAGAAAAAATAAATAATAATAATGATAATAATAACCGATTGCCGACCGATATTGAGTGAGCACCAGAGATCGAAAGTATGATATTATATTGCCCATTATAGAGGAGGGGAGACGCGCGACACGAATTCCTACGATTCTCTGGCGAGGAAAAAAAAACGAAATTCAAAACGTTACGTCGCGTCTCCGTCCACACGTCGATCCCCTCCCCCGCAAATATTATATTTGTGGTCGGTATATTCGCACCGCACAATACAATACCGTCGCAGAAAAATATTTTACAGCACCGCGTATAAGAAAATAAAAAAAAAAAAAAATGATCAATGAACACTATGCTAGCGCGCAGGAAACGATTTTCGTTGTTCACGGCCGAAAAGAAATTCGACAATGAAAATATCTGTTTGTTAGCGACGACGACGTAAATGGATCCGAATCAATTCCCACGGAGGGTATGTGTCGTTACCGTCGTTGACCGTGACTACATATGTATCAGAAAATTATAATCGGACATGACAATAATATAATAATACAAATAACAATAATGGTAATAATATATTAATGCTATAACGACGTTAAACACCCCGCGGGCGGCAGTCGGCGTGGTAGCACAAAAAAATTACATACGAATGATGCCTATAAACTGCTAGAACTTACCACCATGTTTTGAAAATTTGACCGCGTTTACACAAAGAACATAAACATTCTGGGAAAATATCAGGTCTATACGACGTATTTTTAACCGAATTACAGCATTTAACGAAATCCAAAAATAACCGAAAACTTTTATTGTCGTAAATTGTTTAGAAAACTGCGAGAAAAATCAAAAAAAAAAACCATCTCTGCTACCGACTAGACAAAGTTTCAGAAAATCAGCAACAGAAAACACACGCACACATCATAGTAAAACTAAGAATCTAAAATACATCGGAGTTTTCGATTTCGGTAATACGATTAGTGTTGTTTTAATCTGGGAAATTGAGCGAAAAAATCATAATTGAAAAGATTCGGTAAATCTTCTGTGGTGTGTGCAGATTACAATGTGTACAATAAATTCCGTTAGTATTTTCATCAAAAACGAAAAAACAACCCGAGTTGTGGGGAGTTCAATATAGGGATCCCATCATCTGTGGTCGGTCCGATTTTCGGACGCCGAAAGCTCTAAGTATTGGGTTAAACAAGATCAAGAATTCGTGACTCGGATTCTCTAGCGGTGATACCACTTTTTACCGATATCCGATGTAATATGCTAACGATAAAAAAACCGATAATAATATTATCATAAAAAAATTAATAAGCTTGGCTGAAGGAAGACGTGGAAATAGTAAAACCAGGAGAGAATTGGAAGGAAGCATTATTGGATAGGAAAAAACATAAACAAACATCAAACCAGATAATTTTACGAATTTTCGTTGAATATTGGAAAAATAAATTATTGTAATTTATAAAGAACCACTTATCAACACGAAAAGAATATTATCATGTTTTATTTTTATTGAGATTCAATGATACTGGTGTAGAATAGTGGTTAAGGGGATATAGGAAATGGTGATTTTCTGTCTTTTTCTTTGTGCAACATAGGAATATTTAGACGTGTTCTATTTCCTACGTACTGATTGATTTTTGAAGCAGTAAGAATTCTAAAAACATATTTGAATTTGTCATCAAGTCTACTTGAAATCGACTTTTTCATATGTTTGATTTTATTCTCCCCTAAATTCTAAAAATTCCATGCTAAAGAAATAATTTAAAAAAAAATTAATGTTTTAATTTTTAGAAAAATTAAAATCAATAACGTGGGAAAGTTTATAATTACTCCTTTATAATGGCATTTTTAGGATTTTGGGGGATAAAATCGAAAATGTGAGAAAGTCGATTTTTAAGAAGACTCGATAACGAATTCAAATCTGTTTTCAGAATTCTTATCGCTTTACTAGACCAATCGGTACGTTGGAAATAGAACACGTCTAAATATTCCTGTTGCACGTTGGTAAAACAAAGACAGAAAATCGCCGCTTCCAATGCCCTTAATGACGGCAATAAGAAAATATGTAGTGAGAGCGAAAAACCGTGCTAATGTCCTTTTACTAACAAACACAAATATTGTACACCTATACATTTTATGATATTATATTTGGATTTTTTTTTTTAACGATATCGATACAAATATCGTTTTTGAAGAAAAAAAAAACCCGATACCGCACCGACATCGGCTATCGGTTTATGTATCCCCGAGTAATAATTTCCTCGTCAACATTTCAAGGTCGACGAATACACGGTACTGCATCGTGAACTGTCCACTGATTTTCGTCTTCGTTTACGTCTCTATAATATCATTGTTATTACCATAGATATTACGTAGGATACAGAGACGACGACGGGGAGATCGACGTTTTCGTTAGGAGTTTGATTTTGATTTTGATTATTATCATCATCGTTTAAACGAGAACAAGGCACGGGGAGACGACACGGAATACTGCAGGCACACACACACACACACACACACACACACGGGCGCGCGTCGTCTCCGCCGCCGTAAATAAATTCCGTCGTGATAGATTGTTAATAACGCGCCGCATAGTTAACGTTTCGACGGGTACCTGTTGTGCGCGGCACAACCCGCGGGGTCGTGGAGGCATATACATTATAGCTGCCCGTGTTATTCGGCGGCGGGGGCCCGGGCCGTTGTCAAATAATCGACCACCAATATGTTATTATCATACCGCCGTAGTCAATGATATTATCTCTGTCGATTATCATTATCATTACTGGTGTCCGTGAGCGAGCGGAGCCATCGAGCGACCGCGGCCCAACGTTGTCGCCGTAATAATAACAATAATAATAATAACAATAATAATACAGATAGGAACGCCACAACACGGACAGTAAGACAAACAGGTAATAGACCGTTATGATATTCGGTGATAATGACAGACAACGAACGCGAGCACCGCGCGGTAATACGTACGGGTAACGGGAGACCGCGTATAATTAATGCGATATATTCATTTCTAATTGTGCGTAATATTACAACACGCGGTGCAAGTTCAATGTCGTGTCGAGACGACAAACAATATTTGTATATTATTATCGACGGACGTGTTTGTATTTCCTACAGGATGTTTTAACGAAACTTCAGTACAACGATGGTAATAATCGCCGGGGGTACCGCCGATTTTACACTCGAGGGCGTAGTTGTTGTACATTACACATTGTTAAAGAAAACTGAACTTAGGGTCGTCTACGTGCATCGTAGAGTACTATGTGTTAAACGTTAACAGTGGCAACGAGAGAGACAGAGAGAGAACTTTCGGATATAGATAACATACATGTTTAGGTCCTACATTATAAGACCCTGCAGGTGTTTGGTTGGTATCCGAGTTGTTACCGGACAACCTAAGATTCACTGCAAGTATAACTGCTGTTTTAGCGTGTATAAACACACGGACAACGAATATACGTGTAGTGAACTTTTGAGATTTGGAAGAGAAATGAAATCCGACAATTTTACTTCAGTATTAATTGTTTTGTGGTAAACTTCAAGTTGAAAACACGTGCCGATATTTAAAAAAAAAAAAAATATCGACATGCTATACAAATTTACTGTTTAAGTTTAAGAGTAGTGCGGTAGTAAAAGGTGAGGGAGTACATTATATTTTGACGCCGAGAGGTGGGGGGTTTCCGTAATACGAGTCTGTTTGCAAAATAACAAAAAATAAGCCTTGGTTTGTACAGATACAGTAAAAATATTATTGAATTTTAATGTCCGGCACACGGAAATACAATGGAAAAGGTACCTAACTCACATAAATGCTTAATAAAAATTGAGTGGCTCGCGGTTTTCTAAACCGTCAACAAATTGTTTTCCACAATTATTTAACCGTCACAGTTTTACTTAAACAATGCGATAAAGTGTGAAAAAAAGTGGTTTAAAAAGTTTATTCGAGTATTATCGTTCATCTATGCAAGTCCGGGTTGAAATATTAATAAGATAAAAAATAAAGTGCATTATTATTCGGAGATTATACCTACAATTTTTTTCTAAGGTTTTTCGGTGCTTTCAACACAATCACAGAAGGCCTACTTATAATAATAGTAGGTTATGTTATAGGTTAAAATAGTTATATAGGTTAAAAAATTTTTAATCGGATATAAAACATCTACACACGCCTATGCATGATTAGTTTGGGCATATTATATTATAGGCTTCATTAAAAATAGTTTAAAACTAATTAAAACTCAATAATAGGATCGAAAACGAATGCATTATAATTACTTTTAGTATAATATATTATATTATATTGTTCTGCGCTAGCGAGTAATAATAATATAATATGCATTATACACTATAAAAGTATAGGTACGTGATTTGTTTTGTGCGTACAAAATAATATACGCACACGGCTGGTAATAATAATAACAATAATAATAATAATAATATAGCCGTTTCGGTGTTTTTCACGCATACGTTCTAAATAACGTTATATTCGATATTATTAAAATAATATCATAATAATGTATAGTATCTATGGATAATGCAAAAAAACACACACACACACACACACACGCACACACGGAGGCGCGGTCTCGAAATGATTTTGTATTTTTAAAATAATATCCGCCTAATATAGGTGATAATGAAATATACAAGTAACGCGTGCGCGTTATTATCGAAGTGAATAATATAATATTAAAATATGCGTTTATATTGTACATTCGCGGCTCGTGAACGTTGGAAGCAAAACAAAAACCGTATTGTGCGAAAAAATCCGTCGAATCCGCTTACGAGTTTACATTTTTGTATAAGCCTCGGTCCGTATAACGACGATATTTAAACACGTCCGGGTTTAATAGACGTAAATCGCGTGTGCAGTACGCAACAATCGACGCGAAATTTGTGTATTATTTTTGTTTTCAAAACGCACGAATCCGATCACCGTGCGAGTACACCCGAGTACAGCTGATAATTGTAACCGCGGGTTGCCCGACCAGGAAGACGCATGGGCCTCCAAAATAGTTCCTTTCAACAATGACAACAGTGATTTGATAAAAGAACCGTGTATATACGGCTCCAAGTGGAACACGAAAAATATACGAATTACAATGCGCTTACCGATACTTTCAAAATGAGAATAATAGTATAGAGAAAGCCACTATGTATGGATACATACTACTGAGGCTCGAACTATATCGATTTCGCAATTTTTCGATACATTATTTTTTATGATACCTAATTTCGATTTTAGTGCAATTTTATATAAGTATATGTTTTTGCGTATTTTTAACAAGTCGGATAAACTTTTGTTAAATAATGAATGAAATGCTAACGTTCGGTACCAACTATTGTTTCGCGATAAGCAAAATTGAGATGTATTTTTAATTTAATTATATAAACTTTAATATTTTTCAACTATTGTTCAGCTAACGTGTATTTTGAAATTAAATTGTATCGTTTTTTTTTCTCTAGGAAAAGATTTTTTCGGTTATTAGAAATGCTCAGATTTGTCAGTGTCATGACTTAAAGATGAAGATTTTTTGCCCAGTGGTACTTTAATTGAAACATTTATTGAAATTTTCAGCAGTTCGTTCTCTATGTTCTATTATTTTGTTTTTGATTTTTATTGATTCCCGGGTTCTTTATGGCAACAAAGAAAAAACACTACTCTGCTCACGATCGTTTTTCGTTTGCAACGATTTATCGTTAAAAACTGAATTACCCTGCAGTTATATTCCACTTTCCAACTATGCCCGTTTACAGCTGTAGAGGCCTAACCCTGTAAGCAATACCGATTTTTCTTAAAATTATTGTTATGTTTATTGCAATACATAATATTTATGTTAATTAAACAGACCATTTTTAGAGCAATATAATGCAATCGATTTCAGTAACTTTGTAATGCAATTAGTTCGAGCACTACGCTTCACTTACGTTCAAATAATAATTAAAACAATATGAAGTTGTCCTAAGAAGCAGCGATCCAAAAAGCTTTTGGAAACCCCCGACGTAATAATCTTTATTATGATACCATACTGGGATGACTCCGTTGCATTATTATCGTTAGTAAATGCACACACTTCCGAATAGTTTCTCTTTAAGAAAACACCACACTGAGATCTACCGTTTCCATCTTACAAACGCGAGACATGACAAATTTACGTTCAGTAGGACACATTTTGTGCCGTCAGTTTTAATATTAAAGCAAATTAACTTATTACCATACTTAAAGGTAAGAAGATTATATTTGCCCTGGCGTTGATGTTTTTTTCGGTATTTTAATTTTTAAGCAAGATATAATCATTTTTAAATTGTGATATTTAACATACTTATATCTTATTTAAAAATAAAAATATCAAAAAATCATCAAGATGACGTTATACTCACATCTACTGTCTCAAGTATATCTACCGAGTAACATGCAAAAATAATGCTTACGCAGAATAAGTAAAACTAGCTTAATTTTGATTTTAGAGTAAAAGTACATAGAACGAAATTTATAGAGAACAATATTTCGAAACAAATATCACAGGGTTTTTGCACTATTCAAAATATAAAGCTCGGTATAAAAAATACAATCAAAAAACACCTTTGATATCACCTCCAAAATATTGTTCTCTATACATTTCATAAAAGGTACTTTTACTCCAAAATCAAAACTAAGCTAGTTTTACTTATTCTACGTAAGAATTGTTTTTGCGGGTTCCCCGGTAGTTGGACTAAGACAGTATATGCGGGTAAAACGTCCACTTAAACTATTGAATATTTCATTAGGATAATATATTTGTTTTTTTCCCGGCACTTTTATTCGGAAAGACTATAACGAATATTTCAAAAAAAAAAAACAATCGAATCGTTTTTCCCGTAACCGAATACCATAGCGATTCGAAGCAGTTTTCGAACCTATCGAACACAGTGCAATAGTAAAACGCCGTAGTTCGGTCGTGCCCATCACAAATATTATTATATCAAACTATACAATTATTATACCGATGATGCAGCAGCACGGGCCACAGTGACAAACCAAATACACGGAGGAACTTGTCTGCCTTTCTACACACACACACACACGCACACATAACATATTATATCTATATAGGCATACGCGTTTCTACGGGTCGTATACAACAATTTCGTATAATTTACATCTGTACGTGCGCCGCCTTATACACCGCAACCGCTATATTATAACATAATACGATACGAATACGATTTGATTTTTTTTTTTTTTTTTTTTTTTTTTTATTCGATTTTTTGTAATAATTAAATGAAAGTATATAATATACCCGCGTGTATATATAAAATATAATATCGTATAGCGACGGTATTATAAGCATGCGCGCGCGTCCTTGGGAACTGGTTTCCGACCGGCAAAACAGGGAGTCCTACTGTATAATAATAATAATATAATACACGCGCGGCACCACCACCGTACACCGAGCAACGCGCGCTGTTTCTGAGCTCACGAGATGAGATAACCACATGGAATGCGGTTTTTTTTCTTTTTCTCTCTCTCTCTCTCTCTCTACTGAGTAAGTTTTGTGCGCGCGCGCACACACGCACAACACAATTTATTATTTTCCTGCCTAATCGTAAAAACTGATAATGCAAATTTTATTTTTTCCATTCCCCCGATCCCTCCCCCCGACCACGGTAGAATCGTAACACAACGACGCCGACGCCGCTGCGGTAATATACCTATAATAATATTATTATTATTATTATTATTATAATACGAAGACGACGATCGTATTTTTTTATTTTCCACGAACGCTTTCTCGTTGTATAAACCGCGTCTATGTATAATAATAACCGTGTACCCAGCGGTCACGGGGGTCAACACGACGATTTTTGCAAACTTCAGCGCGCTCCGAGTCAATTGAAAAAAAATTTTTTAAAAAAAAAACCGCAACGTCGTCGTCGCGACCCCTCGTAAAATCGACGCAGAAATGATTAAAAAACAAAAAAAAGCTGATATATACGGCCAATAGCATGCCGGGTGTGATACTGTGGTAGGCGGGACGTTGGAAAGGTACCAGGACGCTTATAGAGTTATTTGATTTATATCTGTATACAATGATAAATAATTAACGTAACGAAAAATAATTCTGAACGAAGTTCGTTTGAACATGTTTTGGAATGCAATGATTTTTATGATTTTCGTCAGAATTTGAGCTAAAAAAAAAGCTTATCGAAAAAATGAATACTTTTTTTTTTACCACTATACATACCAAATCGATGAACCTTGTTGAATTTTTAAATATTTTTGGTATAGTATACACAATTTTATTTGCATAAAATTAAATAAAACTCAACAATTGTTGAAGCTTTAACCAGCTCATAAGTTGCTAAAATGTTTGAAAATGTCACAAACCACGTTCAGAAAATATAAGTATAATAATTGAAACCAAACCGGTTTCAATACATACAGCATTCTGCCGTTTTATCTCAATTATTAAGAAAACTAAAAATTGCTTTCAGAAAATATACTACACTTGAAGACCGAAGCAAGATTTATGGTAAAAAAGTTGTGTACCGATAGGAAAAACACGCGCACACACACACACACACACACATACATCATACCGATACATTCGTCGCTACGCTCATAATCTAAAAACAATAATAATAATATGCAGGTATACCTATTATACTATCTATACCTACCTATAATAATATATTCTAATGGGTTACGTGAAAGTCACATTATAAAAAAAAAAAAATTTATACACGGTGTGTAAATGTTTATTGCTGCACTATAGGGTGTAGTCGATACGTGTATACATAAAAAACAGGGTCACATATAAGAGCCCTGAGGACAAATGAAAGCGACATTGATTGTAATTATCTATATTGGCCGGTCGCCATTCTTGAATAAGGCGTGCATTACACTATTGCATTTATTTTTTTTTTTACGAAAGGGTACGAGGTTGAGGACGAATCTTAAAATAAATTGACAGGAGTAAACATTTTTGCGTCCACATGAGAACGCGGCATTCGAAAAAGACATTTCAGAGCTTATAAGCTATACGCGTAAGCCTATTGGAAATGGTGATTTTCTGTCTTCGTTCTCTACACAATATGCAACATAAGATTTTATACGTGTTTCATTTCCAACATATCGATTAGTCCAGTGTAGCGATAAGAATTTTGAAACTAGATTTGTTCACAAATTTGTACAAATTGTTCTAGTAAAGTGATAAGAATTCTACAACAAAAATGTTGCATTTGTCGTCAAGTCAACTTGAAGTCGACTTTCCCACATTTTCGATTTTATCTCCCTAAATTTAAAAAAAAAAACCCAAAGTAAAAAAAAAAAAAAAATTAAGTAGTAAAAATGGAATATTTTTAATTTTTGAAAAATAAAAAAAATAAATGGGAAAAGTATCTTAAATAATCTCAAGTAGACTTGACGACAAATGCAACATTTTTGTTGTAGAATTCTTATCACTTTACTAGAACAATTTGATACGTTGAAAATTGAACACGTCTAAATTCCTATATTGCACGCGTTTAAAACAAAAATAGAAAATCACCGTTTCCAATCCTCTTAAGATATATATCTGTGTATACACATAATATTATACAAACCAGATCGACGATATTTCGTTGGAATTTACGTAGGTCACGCGCAAAATTCCGTTTTTAGCAAACTTATGATAAAGGAACGCAAACATTGTATGTATTGTTTGATTCCTAAACGCCGTTAAATAACTGTTATATACTGTAACGAGATTATAACTTAAATATTTTACGAAAATTGTTTGTTGAAACCGCGATTATAACATCTATAGGTATAAACAGGAGTATGCGATGGTATATCCGGTTGTTTTGAGATTGTCAAACAATAACTATTCGCGTGTGACATCAGAGATTTTTTTCACCGATGACGTAATCTGTTGAAATACCTCGAGTATCCTCGATCGTCGGCACATTTATACCCATACAACAGAATTTGATGGTGGCAAAGTGGTTGGGCTACGGAAGCTCTTGAGCACCGGTGTTTATTATCCATCCACTGCCTGAATAATGATTATATTCAGTATTCCCTTATAGAACAAACTCTACGTTGTACTGCGAAACCGGGAGGGGGTTGGGGAACCAAATTTGAATAAATACTCTCTTGAGGTTATTGCTAGTATAGTCAAGTTCGGAATATCGAGTTAGTAAAAATATTTGACACCGATTTGTACGTACTAAAATTAATGATACCGTGCGGTTAATAACAAACTAAAATACTTCATCCACAAAGTTTTTACTATTACCTAAATGATCGTATACGAATAATGACCGATTATACTTACCTGCCGTTCATTTTTTTTTTTCTATCGTCAATAAATTATTAAACAAATGCAAGTAATAATGTTAAATAGTTTCTTCAGACTCGACAAGTAAAAATGATTTAACTCAAAATTGTATTATTTGTTCAAATTTTGTTTTTTTGAATCCCGTTATTTTACACACGCAAGATGTCATCTAAAACTACATATGTATACGGTATCATATAATAGCGTTCGTTAAATTATTTTGGTCGAGTAGACAATTACACGTAGGCTTTGGATTTCGTCTCGGGCGAACGTTTTTTACACAAATTTCCGTTACAAATTATCCCGACGTTGTTTACAGGGTATTTTTAGGTAAAAATGCGAAAGCAAAATGGAACGGAAAATAACTAGTTGCGTTTATACAATAATTATTGTACATAATATGCGCAGTATTATAAAAGAGAAGACATAAAATGCAGCTATCCGGTACGTATACTAAATAGACACACGAATTAAAATTAAAATTTTAAATAATTATAATTGGCATAATCTTTTAACGCTGCGACGTTTAACTGTATATATCAATTAAACACGCACAACATAATAAATATAATAATTGAAAGTTGTAGGTCATTGTTTCAGAACAATTGCGTATGGTATAATTGGATATAATTTTAAACACACCGAAAAAATGTGTATTCATACACAATTATTATTATTGTGAGCAAATATAATAATACAATATCCACTCGTTAAAACGAAAACTACGGTTATGAGGACGTGGTACCCGCATGTGCTGTTTCCGTCTCACTACACAGACAATCCGGCAGGGACACTTTTATGCTGTTAGTTTTAATATTAGAGCGTGTATTGACCTATTATCAAACTTAAAGATAAGAACATTGACATTATCTGTGTAATTGCGTCGTATTTTTTAATTTTTAAGCGAAATATAAGCATTTTTGAATTGCGATATTTCACATTGCTCGTATCACTTTTAAAAATTAAAATACCGAAAGAGAAACCGACGTAGTTGCACAGATAATGACATTATATTATCATGTGGGTAAATTCACTTCAATATAAAAAAAAAAAAACAGCACAAAATTATTGTCTCTGCTGAACGCACATTTTTTATGTCGTACGTCGGTAAGACGGAGACAGTACACGCGAATAACACGTCCTCTCAGGTGAATTGGATATACCAATATTTTCTTTCTTTGCCTTAACACACATACTCAGCGTAATAGCGATTTAGACTAATTTTACGGCAACCAGTCGAACTGATCGGTGTTACGAAACGATAAGAATAATATTCTGAAAACGGATTAGAATTTACTGTGTCGAACGGTCGGGCCATATATACATATATTTTTTTTAACACGAATTTAGTTCTGTATGATTTTTAGAAATTTTCTCCGTCGAATTTTCGTACATTTCAAATGAAGAAGATTGAAATCCGAAAAAGTATATAGTCTGACCTAACAGTTCGTATTCCTGGAACGTACATTTATGCACGATTTTTTTGTAGTTTCGTTTATTACGCCTTAGTCACTGTCGGTTATTAAAAAATTATATTGTCCGGCGCGGAAACTGCAGTACGCGCGCAGCACGTACGCGAAAACAAAAAAAGAGAAGTATAAAAACAATACGTCGTCGACTCTATAATACTACAGGTACATTATCTATTATACCTATATAGCTACCGCGTTTGTGACCTAGTAAACTGCAAATAGAGACTCTCGGGGGGAAAGAAAAAAAAAATCTGCATTTTGTCGTCCGACAACGGTACAATATAATATAATATATTATTATTATGGACGCGTTGGTATTAACCAGTGACCATCGTGCCCGCGATATCGTTTAGCCTAGTTCGAAAAAAATCGGAGGGGAATAATATAATCGTGATAACGTTTCGTGCGGGTACGTGATATTTGTTACAGCGTCGCGAACGCACGTCCAGAAGAAAAATCACCACACGTGTTGCCGAGATAAGTGCGACACAAAAACAAATTGAAATGTTTAATAATAATAATACTAATAATACTAATAACAATACTCGTACGTTTTGACGGCGGCGAAAATATCCAATAACGGACGGGGGACGTTATTATATTAATATTATTGTTATTACGTATAGAGACGATAATAATAATAATAATAATAATAATAATGCGATCGCAAGAGACACGTTTCGTTTTTTAATCTGTTTTTAATACACCGCGTAAGACCGATAATACCGCACTGGACGTTACGTCACGAAAATCATAAAATATAATATTGTTAATATAGACATATATAATGTTATGTTCTTCTTTTCGTCAACTTTTACAGCCCGACGTTATAATACATAACAATAATTATAAAAATAAAAAAGCCGATAAATACTGCAGCCGATACGAGCGTGCCACTGTTATTGGGCGGGAAGAAGATATTAAAAAACGTTTTTATGGTATTTGATTTATATTTTAACGATAAATCGTTAACGTAACGAAGAACAATTCTGAGGCGGATCAAATGTCGATTAAACGCGTTTTGGAATGCCGTGATTTTTACGATTTTCAACGTTTTAATTTTAAAACCCAAGCCTATAATATAGAAAAAAAAAAAAACTACTACATTACAGCACTTTTTACCGCTATTCAAGACTTATGATGAACCCCAAACATTATTGCTCAGCTAAATCGATTGTATCGACATAAAACTCGAAAATATCAAATGTCCCCAAATAGCTGAAAATCGCCAGAACGTTTTGAAAATTTTAATTATATATGCTTGTGTATAGGAACTGTTATCGCAAAAATAAATTATTAGGAAAATTAAAAAACACCTTCCTAATGCTTTAACTTCGACAAAAATTATTTTTGGAAAAGACACTATACACACGAATGCCAAAGCAAGATTTCCGACAGAAAAGTCGTACACAGAAAGAAAAAACCAATACATTCCTCGATTAGCTCAGTATATATTTAAAAAAAAAAAAATACATGTAATATAATTGTTAATATAACGTGACACGATGTACATCATAAAATATGATGTCCGAGACATAATAATATAATATTTTGTCCGTCGTCTTTTATAACGTCATCTTCTATCGAATAATTTGCTTTATTCATAATATAACCCTAAGGTCGAGAAGTTCGTTTGATAAATAATAAAAAAAAGCAATAATATATTCATCTCTGTGATTGGTAACACTGCGTGATATCGTGTTTGTTGTTTTATTTTGAACATTCGAGTGGAAACCGTTAAATATACGCGTGTACGTATAATATAGGATAGGTACCCGGTATACCTATATGCGAGACAGAACGAGTTTTAAATATTTTACACATTTAATTCCCAACAGTCGAGTCACTATATTATATTATTAAGGTATACGGACATTTAACGGAAAATTCAAAAGTATTAAATAACAAACGGACAATTAACTCTTTCTCGTTTTTTTATACAATAGTTGCAATGCGAATTACGAATCGCTATACGCTAATATGCTATATATTATTATTATATTATTATATGGTCCGACCCCGCGGGGATCGTTACCATCAACCATGACTAAACGAACGGTTTACAGATGAATCACAAACACGCAATCTGTGCAGTAAGTAACCAGTTTAGATACAGTAAAAAAAAAAAACAAAAAACAAATTTTTCGGGCTATTTCCAATAATTCCCAAAGGAAACGTGACGAAACAAAATAATTGTAATTATTATAGTAACGATGAAAATACATAATATTATTAAAACACCGGGACGATGAGGAAACATAGAATGTTAATTTTCAAAGGTAATATAATAACAAATATGTTGTTACTTATTATTTCTAGAAGAAAAAAAAACGGTTATGTACATAAAAGTATACCGAAGGTATGCGAGAGACGCCATGATTCATCGGCCAAAAGGGAATTGAATAGTTCGCATGATGTCCCAACAGGTTGTGCACGTATAATATAATAAATAAACTGGTCTATTAAAAACCGTCGTCGTAGCCGCTTTTTTCACGGAACACTGCAACTGCAGTACAATATAATCACAATAATCTACGAACATGGGCGATACTTTTTATACAATTCGTGTGTGTGTGTTTATTTTCACAAAAATAATATTATCCGCCAATGATTAGTAGGTAGGTATATTATAATACGAGTGCAGGAGTACAATATATAATAACCTTAAACTATTAACGAGTACAATATTCGTCTCGTTATATATGACGAAGAAAACATCAGTAAATCAAAGAATGAGAGAGAGACAGACGGCGACTCGGTTCGCTGAATTGGACAAAGGCACTAAGCGGTAGTATACCTAGTACTTATTTTGAAATAATATTTACATCAAGAAAAAATACGGGTATCAGAAAAGGTAACAAAAAAAATAAAAAAATATCCTATGTGAAGAACATTTCTTTTTTTATATGAGTTTACTTTTTGTACATGAGTAATCTTTATTTTATTGACAAATGAAAAAAAAAAATGTATATTATTCAAATGTAGATATGTAGATTAAACAGTGCTCCGCATATGAGTGTTCAGAACTTTACATAGCTATGGAGACTGATTGTGAATTTTTAATTTTTACTTAATAAAAATATTTAATTATGAACTAATAATACGACAATATTAGCACCAGGGTTGGAAAAGATGAATTACAGAACTGGAAAAGATTAAGATGCATTCGATTTTTTAATTTGTATATATTTATAGAATTCACTATAATAAATTAAATAACATTATAAAGACTTATTTTACGTTTAAATGTTATTTATGTTGAAAAGATTGCTCTAAAAAAAAATATTTAATTAGATATCAAATATTTTACTAGATAAATCTGCATGGCGAACGCGCAAACCTAAAAAAGAGAATACCAAGAGAATGTTCGACAGGGGCATATAAGCAGAAGTTATATAACATGTCTCCTTATGGATAAATAATTGTGTATGCAATGTAAGGACTTATTATTATCATTAAAGTACGTTAGTAGTTTTAGTTCAATATTTGGATTGTTTACTTTCAGAATATGGTGAAAAAAAAATTGTCTTCCGAAACTTGTTTTATCATTCGTTTCATAAATAATATTTTCTTTGGCATTTAATACACTCGTATATTAAATTCTGAATTGTTTTGGTTATTTTCATTTTTAAAGTTATTTACATCATTTGGAATCCACCGAATTTTAATATTTTGATGAAAACATGTATTTATAAAATAGCTTTCATTAATTTCAAATGAAAATTAGGAAATATTTTTTTTTTATTATTATTATTTTAATAAATTGTTGTGTATCTTGTATTTTTTAACACAGAAATATACTTAATACCCTAATAACTTCTTATCAGAAGGATCTTGTTCAAGATAATATAATTGTATCTTTGATACACGGCCATACTGAATACCGCCTAACCCTGATTATTAGCACCTATCATTATAATTTCGCCCTTCAACACGGCTCAATTTTGATCTAAAAATCGTATGAAATATAAACACAGACGGACCATTAGCTATCATAACAATGATAACAATTGATAACGCATAGTTAGCGTTGGCTGCCCTCGGCATGCATTAGTATACCTCACACTCGTGGCCAACATAAACTAGGTAATTCTCTCTTTCTTTTGTACTAATAGTATTTTTGTTTATTATTAACCTAATTGTGATTTCATTTTCTCTAAAAAAAAAAAAAAAACCGGAAAACCTCCACGGGAAAACGGCTGCAGCCCACTAAACTACACGCGACACCCTTTTAATTATTATTTTATTAAGACAAACTCATAATTATTTATGTTTTTATAAAATGGCGTTTGTCCGGTTCTGTAATGGTTCCTACCTACATGACGGTTAATAATTAAATAATTACCCGAGATCTAGTTATGTGGAAACTCCGTATAGTAATAATATAAAATAGGTACACGATCAAAATTTTACCATTGTTAGAACAAAGTACGAGTATAATATTATTTTAGTCGACCGTAGGCGTAATTAATTTCGACTCCCGAATACAATAATAATAATTGTTTGCTAGCACGCGCATTGTCTTGTTAGTCTTGGTGGAAAAAAAACCAAAGTTTTAGAAGGCTATTATCAAAAGCGCATAATATAGTAGGCATTAGACGAAAAATGGCGTCGTCAGCCATCCGAGCACGGATACCTTGTTTCACCCTGAAATAACCACGGGTCATTTGAGTGCGTTTTATTCTGGATATTTAATACGACACAGTGTTTATCCGTGTCATCCGGAATACCCGTTCGGTAAAAGAAAACCTAACCAACCCGTTGGTCCCAACGGCTCGGAAGGAAGTTCGTTAGGGAAAAACCTTCAACCCATTATTGTTGTTGTCGAGTTCTCGAACGCACCCCAAGGGGTTTATTATGAACGTTATCTTTCAAATTCTTAAAATTAATTTGATTCAAAATATAGTACATATCAGATTAAATAGTCAAAATCATTACTGATACCGAAGTTTTAAATCCACAGGTAATAATAATTCGCGATATAAGCAATTCTAATTTTTTTGTTTTTAATATAATAGGTATATAGGTAACCTATTTTTCTGTCTGTGTATATCGGTGATTTAAGAGTTGTTTAAAGTTAACACCCCCTCGAGGAGCAAACGGGTTTTCAAATCTATGGGGTTGTCGAATTGTAAATTTGAAAAAAAAATCGAAGACCGAAGACAAAAAAAAAAAAGAGATACTCTTTAAGTGTTCCTTATTGAAAGAAATAAAAATTGAACGAATAACAAAAAAAAAATAACTCAATTTCGTTCCAGGAATAATGCACTATAGCCAAGGCTGGATTTAAGGGGGGGCCTGAGGGATACGAGCCCGAAAGCCCTAGCAAATTTGTTTTTAAATTCGTTCCACACGCACAGAGCCACTATCTGATACGGGTCCTGGGGCCGCACCCCACAAACCAAAATCCGGCCCTGAGTACATCGATACCGAGAGTGACGAAATTTATCATAATATACACTATAGACTACAAAATACTCTCACACTCCCGTAATATCAACGTGTTGGGTACCCCTATATAGATAATAATACCTGCGAGTGCGTTTTACTTATCCGTTGACTCGGTGCCAGGGAAATCGTGTATGTGATCGATGCGAGCATAATATTATTACAACAATGACAACACTATATTACTTGTACGAATACACGGTAAATGCAGGTATACTACTATAATATAACACGCTGCGACTGCGTTATGCATACGATTAGGATAGAATCCAAGAAATGTGACCTTCCCACGTGAAAACGCCGAGCGTATTATTCACCGAACGATCAATATATTTTTTTCTTTTCCTCCTCGCCCCTCCCCCTCCATCTCTCGGTTCGTATACGAAATATGTTATAAAAAATCGCGGTCCGTAATTCATTTCGTTCGGTGCGTATAATAATAATATACGACGACACGGACGAGTGGCGCTCGGCAAATAGATAATAACGATAAAATATTATAGTAAACAACGACGAAAATATTATACTCCAAAGGATTTCGTTGCCCGGTCCTTTTTATAAACCTGTTCGTACATGACGGTTTATTTATTTATATATGTATTTTTATTTTTTATTTTTTGGGAGGGGGGTGTAATTAATTTACTACCCTCGGGCGGCGACAACAGGTGCGTTTTGCGTGCCATCCCTGCTACCTACTATACAACATAATAATATAGTGCCATACGTGTTCGGACGGGGCGTGACTTGGATTTAAGATATTGTCGAATCGTGTTATTGTGATACAGGCGCAGGTACTTCTGTAGCACCTGTACGATATTATACGTGACGATACCGCGTCAAGATTATGGTTTTCGTTCCGTGATGGTATAGAGGTGTGAAAAAAGAAAAGAAAGAAAAACACGTTCATAAAATATGTACGTAATACCTATATACCGATAACGCGTCCACTATACATAATATTATCGTCGTAGTCTATTTTTTTTAATAACGTTAAAATTATTATTGTAATATTCAAAGATAATAATTTTATTACGACATAAAATGTTAACGTTCATAGGGTTAAAAATTGTAATTATTTTGTTAAAACGTACGATATTCGCACGTAGATAAACGTGAATATGATTCGTTTATCGTTACGAATTCATCGGTTACACGGTGTGGATATGAACAATTTTCTAATTTAACACGCCGTCACCAACTTACTATAACGGACGAGTAGAATCCAAATCGGCCGTTTAGGATAAGGTGTATTTAGGCGAATGCGCGTTGCTTGAATTAGAAAACGATAATCCATTAGAAAAGGAGACGCGCGAAAGTGTACAAACTAAAGACAAATGTGGGCGCACAAAGATCTAAACGTCTCTATGTCCAAAAATGTTAAATTAAAAAGGATATACAAGCCGAAAATAATTGTCAAAAAAAAAAGACACTCCGCTTCCTCTAATTCAAACGACGGGTAAATGCCAAGACGAATTATATTTTATACTTAAGGTTTCGAATGAAACTTTTTCAAATCAATGATATTACCGGTTACGTGGTTTATTACTTAATTATGCGAAAACGTTACCGACGCGACACGTTCAAAACGTAACGAACGCAAGATCAGACGGGATATTATTGAAACGTGCGTTTACCGACATAATAGTACGCCCACGATAAGTAAAGAAAAACGCCGGTGCCAGGAACAACAGAAACCTTACAATATTGTCGTAATGACTTCTTCAGACTTCAGACACGCGGGCCAGACGGACAGAACTGCACCGAGCAGTAGTATCATATAATTGGATAAGTACCTGATCGGTGTGCGAGGCGGGGGGCGGCACTAGTTGCTGGTTCTGTGGTAACTGTTGTTGCTGCAGCTGTTGTTGTTGTTGTTGTTGTTGTTGTTGTTGTTGTTGTTGTTGTTGTTGTTGTTGTTGCTGCTGTTGCTGCTGTTGTTGCTGTTGCTGTTGCTGCTGCTGCTGCAGTTGTTGGTGTTGCTGCTGTTGTTGCTGGAGAAGATGGTGTTGCGGTAAAAATTGCTGTTGTTGCTGCTGGTGCTGTTGCTGCTGTAGTTGTAGTTGAGGCAACGGTGGCGACACGCGTTCCCCGTAGTCCCTGTGAACGTCCATGTCTACGCTGCAAGAAGTCTCCGACCCGTTATAGCATCCTCGGGGGTCGAGGAACACACCGGACGCGCACAAACGCTCAATTTTGAATGTATACGGACACACGGTTAACACGAAATCGTTAAAAAACAAAACCGAAAATCGACACTCGCGTACTCACCGACACTGACGACGCCGCCGAACGACAGACTGGTAAAACGCGAAACAAAAGTCGTTTATTTTGTTTTATAGCGGCGGTGGCGATCGACGTCCGAGCCGACGGCTGAGCGATTTCGGAATGCGGCGGGCGCGCAGCACTGAGACGCGTACACACAGAGAGCAACAGGTATTAAAGACCGTACACACGCACACGTTCGCGGCGAGCACACGACGACTAAGGCGGTGGTCGGCTATATAACGAGTACCACGACACTACGAGATACGATTACGGCGGCGGCGGCGGCAACCGGTGACTGGAGAAGAATCTCTCCGCGGTGGTGCGCGCGGCGAATGCACACGCGCGTGCGTGTCGGTATAGCTCTAGCGTCGTCCGTACAGCAATATTATTATTATTGTTATTGTTTAAAAATGCGCCATCGGCGAAACTGTAGACGAAACCGCCGGACGTTATACAGAAATATCGCCAACAATAGTAGTTAATACAACATTTTGCGTTTGCGCCCGCGCCACCGTCTTTCGTAATCTCGAAAATACTGTTTTTGGCGTGGATACCACGAAAAACAACACGCGACAATAGCCGCAGCCGCCGCCGCTCTGCGAGTGGAGTTTTAACGGATTTCCGTTCGGCGTTTTAATACACGGGCGACCCCGCTTCTGTTTTCCGAGCGTTAAAAAACCAAAGGGTCATGTCGACAATGTAAACACTTCAATGGGCAATATTTTCGTAATTAATATCAAGTGTCGGGGCCGGCCAAGATGCGGGGCGGAAAAAAGCGTACACGGTGCGTATCAGGCGGCAGCGCCGACGACGGGAAAGGAAGAGGCCGCGGCTGCGAGATGCCGAGGGGGGAGGGGGGACCGCGGCCGAGTCAGTGACTGCGCGCGTTACTCCCACCCCGGCGGCCGAGCGCGCTCTCACCGGACAACGCGCGTACCACAGGGTCCGGTTCTGCCGTGAAGGTTGTCTGCGAGTACACTCAAGGTCTTCGGTGCAGCCGCCGCCGTCGCCGCCGCCCGACCGAAGACCGGCGGAGCGAGGAATGCGGTACGTCGATCAGCGGCGGTGGACTTCTCGGCCCGGTACAGCTGACGACGACGGCGTACTACTACTGCGTGGCTGCGTCGCCACCACCGCCGCCGGGACGACGGCGGCGGCACACACAGGCTATTACACCCGAAGAGACGACACAATATTATTAACTAACGAAATAATAATAACACGCGCAACCGCTCACCTGACCCGCCGCCGCACCGACGACGGTATTGCGTCATTTTCCGTGCTCTTCTCGCATTGTTCTCATTCTCCGTGCGTACGCTGCAACGTTATTAAAATGGTACGCGTTGCGGGTTTTTTTTTTTCTGTTCGTCCCCTCTTCCCCGAAACACAAACAAAAAAAACCCAATTTGGAAAACTCGTGTGTCCAAAACGACAGCGTACGACACCACAGAGCAGCCGAATCTGATCCGGGCCAAGTCCGTCTATACTACTCCACGCTGCTCCCGTTTCCGGCCTCTACATCGCCTTACATATAATAATATTGTATCGGTCACTATTTCTTTATCCATTCCACATGCCCTCGTATGCCCCTAATGGCCTTTTATTCGGCCTGTCTCTTCCCCGGCTTCCGTCTACGTTTAAAAAACCCGTCTTCTTGACAATCACGTCGTTTCTCCTTCTTTCGACATGACCACGCCATCTCAATTAACAGCTCTCTCTCATTTGTCTTGCTTTTTACAACCATTTGTATGAAATCAATTTAATGTCTGATACAAAGACCCAAGGATCATGGCTGAGCTCACGTCAGTTTTATATAATTTCCCTTTTAACAACACATTTTTTATGACAAAAGTACACAACATTCTTCCCCGCCACTTCCGTCCACTTCATTTAGACACACCTAATTAGACTAGCCGTATCATCTACAATAGTTCCTCCATAAAAAATTGGAAAGGTAGGATACACAAAATTATTTCAATTTTGTTTGTACGCTGCAACGATAAACTATGCTAACACAAAAATGTCGCTATGGGCATTATTATGATAACGTTCGGTCGAATCGATATTACCGATTATTAGGATTTGGATTGATAGTATTAGTTTTGGAGGCTATAAAATGTAAAAAACGGGATGTTTGAGATAATGTCGTCTGATTTATGGTCCAATTAAATAGTTTCGCTGAAATATCCGTTTGCCGATATATCCTTTCACCAAAAACGATTCGCCAAAATGTCTTTCGCCAAGATGTCCTAGATCTCCGCGATTTTACAAACGCATGACACAGACATTTTTCGTTTAACAGGACCGATTGTTGTACTGCTAGTTTTAGAATTAGAACGTATAAATTGAACTATTATCAAAGAATATCATCTGTGTTTGTACGTTGGTTTTTGTCGATACTTCTAATTTTTAAGTTGATGCAAATTTACAACCCATGTCGTGTGTTGGATGATGGAAACAGCACATGTAGGTATAAAATATATTATTTAATTTAATGCATATTTTATCGACGAGAATCGTTTTATTTTTTTTTTGTTTCTGTACAGATAAAATATTATAATGTATTAATATTACGTTCAATAGTTTTAAAAACATACAGGATTAATTGTTTGATAGTTTCCGATGTTTTAAGTTAGTGCACGTATAATGCATGCGCTTAGAAGTGCATTGTATACATTGCACGATGAGCTCGAGGCGTCCTGAGCGGTGATCGCGAATCGCCATAATTATCATAAATAATATAAAGACATCAAACGAATTTGTTAGTGATCGCGCACCTTTGGCGGGCAACGCCGTCGTTTTGAAGTCGATTATAGACTTAACCCGGGTCGCATAATATTAACGTTCTGCAGTAAGAGCGACTCAGTTCTCTGATTGGCCGATTTCAAATATCGCATCACAAAATTCAATTATAATGTGTTATCATTATTATACAATGATAGTACAATAACGCTTCGTTTTGGGACCTTCGGCAGCCTCCGTTCGCTCGCTTATGCCGGATTTTTAATCGAAAATAATTTAGCTATGATAAAAATCTCGTGTACGCAGTTATGTGTGGTCCGCGTAATCAGAAATGCATGAATGTAGGTTGATTACGTTTACGCGCGAAACGATAAACATAGTAATAATATGGTTACTTAGCTCGGGGCCTGCGTAAAACAACAAATAATACAAATATACCTATTATATTAATATTATATCCGAAAACATTTTCGTATATAATATGATACTATTGCTTTGCGTATATAAAACGGCGTGATGATTAATGAAAACTATAAAGGGAGATGCCAGCCAATGATTAAGTGGCTAAAGGTGACCAGGAGGTAATACGAGAAGTGCACGCAAAATTAATAAAGCAATCGTGATAGAAATATAGATAGTACTTAGTAAACCTAGCACTAACGTGGCTCTTCATAACAGAGAAGAATAATAAGATGAATGAAAACAATTGTATCATTTTAAAATTTTTAACTGATTAAAAAAAAAAATTAATTTAACTTAACAATATACTTTTAAATACCCACGCCGCAGAAATCCGAGAGGCGACTGCTTTTCAAATAAGCATACGCCGCAGTAGCGTATATATGCCATGGGTTGCGAACGTTTAAAATGCAAAATAATGACTACACGAGTCAGCAGTAGAATATTATCAGTGGCATACATAGGGAGAGGGGGCGCTAAAGCCATGGAAGATGAATGGAGACTATAGATTAATAAATGGAAACTATTTTGTTTAAATTCCTCCGACAATGTTTAAAAAAAATACTATGAGAGCTTAAAAAAATAATTATAAAATAAATTTCCAACTATAATTAATATTCCATAAAATTGTACCATATTTTTTACAACTGCAACTGTTTTTCAACATTTAGTCGACTAAAAATCCCCAAGTTTTTAAGGAATCAACGAGAAAATTAATTAATCGTAGCTATTTGTACTATAAATGCAGTATTAATAACATAATTATAACTTATAATTTCACGTACCCCGTAACAAATTTCGAGTTGTGGCTAGCTTGTGTTATAATAATGAAAAACTGGCCCAAACAATATTCCTATATAATAGGCTAATGAATATTATAATTAATTTTAATTCCATTATTACGTTTAAAAGAGGATTATTTTTGAAATGTTCACCATTGTTTTACGATTGTAATAACGTTATATTTATATAAAGTATAGTATGTAAAGATCAAATATGCCCAAACCGGAGAGGCGCGCGTAGAAGAGTTATTTATTGGCAAAGTAATAATTTGCGTTGCGTACCACGATAATACTAGTATTTACTTATTTTTATTACCTACAAAAAAATTACGTAAATTCTATTTTCATATCAACGAAAACATTGTCAGCGTGTGGCAGCAATGCCGATGGATTTTAAACTACTTTTATATTGCAGTAAATAATACAAAACCGGTTGCTCGCCACTTCTTCAATATACGATATTATAATAATATACTACAAGACTACAACGTACAAATAATAGTTTAATCGTTAGTCTTGTAGTTGTTTTTTATTTAACAGCTACCACGGAATGAATTCGGTTACGACAAACACAGTAGATAATAAATAATAATATGACCCCAACACTGTTATCAGTGTGATAACTTATCACAATATAATGATTTACAGAATAACAATATTATCATGTAATGAATTACGACGAATGGCTAGTGTTTGCAGATAACATTTTAAAATAATATCATTATTTTTTTCTCAATAATATTTTTTTATAAAATTAAATTAACATTCGGATGTAGGTAACTATTGTTACCGAAATCCTTCAGTTTTCTACGGTAGAAAAACCTAAATTTAAAAATGTTAAAAACCTAAGATGTCAGAACTTTGATTGTGCTTTTTTTGTGTCATTGATCTTAATACTCATTATAAAAATAAAAACTCGACGGATTTTTGCGGTTTGAGGCCGAAAACTGAAATATTATATTTACCAGGAATTAATGGTAACAAGTCGTCAGATGGAGTTTGGGTTGTTTTCGATCAGTCCATCTGATTACTTGATACCGATTTTCGATTCAAAAAATATTTAACATTTATAAATCAAAAAAACCAGAAAAGAAGATCAATACTCGTATATTTTTTCGTCGAAAGTGTTTAATCTTTATCTGAATTACTAAGATTATGGAGGCATGTAAAAACTAAATATGATATCAAAAATCATGGAACAAACCCTAAACTAGACCAGTAGTTTACAGAAGATAAGTGAAAGTGCCACCCCCGTTACCAAAAAAATATGTAAACAACGTTTATAGTTATAATAATAATATAAAATATAAATGGGACCAAAAATTTAGTTCGGCACTAATTCGAAATTTTCACGTTTTTTTTATTTATAAAACGTGAGTTTTGACGTTGAAATTTGCGATTTCTTCAAAATACATCTTATTGCTTATTAAATGTTGTCAAAAATCGTTCAATTTATTTTGTTATATCTTGTATGTTCAGTTTGAGTTCGGCATTCGTCGCGCACACTGCTTGCGCTCCGTCCTGTGGTTTATTTATTCCGTATATTGGTCTTATATATCATATTTATATTTAATTATACTTAAAACTTCTGCGTTCAAATAACAGAAACTACGTAATGCTAAAAATTACTTAGTTTCTCTAATTATTCTCATAGTCGATATAAACAACAAAATTAATAATTTCGTCGTCGCTTACCTACGTATTCGTTATATCTACATCAACTCGTGTGCTAGTCTTATCACACGCCGCTACGGCGGCAGTGATCTCAATCTTATCGCAATAATAATGATACTGAAATCTATCTTCAAAAATAAAAACACAAATTTAGCATATAGATATTGCCTTGATTTCTGAAACGTATTTTTCAAAATACTCTCACATCCCTATACCTGGTTATCAACTCCTAAAAACAAATCATCCAGATAACTCTGCTCATGGTGGTGCTGCAATTTATATTAAATCTTCCTTGTTATTTCAAAATTCAATACTCAAATGTTGCTCTTTCAATTCCCGAACATATTCGCATCCTTATATCCAATAAGCGCAGAGTAAGGGCCCTTTACCTACGTTCACGCTTTCTATCCCCCAAACGTATTTATAACAATCTATCTAACTCGCTGAAAAAAATTCTTGTTAAGCATAAAAATCAATCATTTGAAAACCATCTCTCAACTCAAGCTTGTCACCTAATAATGGCAGTCTCTGGTCAGTTACTAAAAGTTTTCTAAAATACAAACCTCCGCTCGTTCTCATAATAAATCCCCACGATGCATTTGTATCTACCGATGCTGAAAAAACTATACTGCTTAAAGAACACCTAACCGAAACTTTCACGTCTCCCCCGGATATACAAATACCTTTACATACTGACATAGTAAATCGCTTACTTGATATCCTCCTTGTTATCTCTTTAACAGTTAAGCATTTCTCTCCTGGCGACGTAAAATGTACAATTCAAAAATACAGTCTCAAAAATTCTCCGGGGTTCAACCTGATAACTGCAGAAGTGGCCAAGTCCCTCCCCAAAAAAACCATTGTTCTTCTCACAATTAGACATAATGCGCGTCTAAGATTTTCATATTTTTCCATACTTTGGAAATTTTCTGTAACAATTCTAGTTCCAAAACCTAACAAATAAGCCTCCTGACTTATCCTCCTCCTACCGAACAATAAATCTCCTCCCCTTCTTTAGCAAAATTCTCAAAAGATTAATTTTTAAAATAATTCTTCCATGCATTTCTTCCAGTTCCATATTACCAAATACTTAATTTGGTTTTCGTACCGCTCATTCCTCAATACACCAACTGCACAGACTAGCCGATGCTATCTCATTTTTCCTTGAAAAAGTTATTGTTCCTGCGTTTTATTGGATAAATCCCAAGCTTTCGATAAGGTATGGCACGAGGGACTGCTATATAAAATCAAACCCATAGTACATCCAACTTATTAATCAAATCCTACCTCACGGATCGTTACTTTCAGGTCAGGGTTGACATATCCTTTTTTAGTTTAGTAAAGTTTAGCGCAGGCGTTCCACAAGGGGGTATTCTTTCTCCTCTATTATACAAAATCTACGATGCCGATCAACCTACCTCTCCGAACACAGCTGTTGCGAAGTTTGCCGATGACAAGGCTATTATATTTATCCATAATATTCCTCATATAGCTTCCCTTAATCTTCAACTTCACCTTGACCTCATGGCTGATTGGTATAAAAAATGCTGTATCAAAGTTAATCAATCCAAATCACTTCATACAACTTTCAATGTTCATTTTACTCCATGTCCTATGGTGTCTCTAGGCAATATTTAAATCCCTTCCTCCTAATCGGCTAAATACTTAGGTCTGAAGATTAACCGTCATCTCAGATGGTCACATAACATTAAAATTAAAAGACTTGCCTTAAATGCAAGACTCCACATCCTTAAAACTCTAATCTCCAACAACAAATACACTCTATAGGTCCAGAGTTTAGTTTAAATACTGAACTCTTAATTTATAAATCATTGTTTAAGCCGATATGGACCCATAGTTTTCAACTCTGGGGCAATGCCAAAAAATCCAACATTAATAAAATTCAAACCTTCCAAATAACATGTTTCGTAAAATCACAAATTTTCCCTCTTACATCTCAAACCTAACACTCTACACACCGATCTAAAAATTGAAACAGTCCATGAAGAAGCAGTATACATTAAATTTAAAAAAAAATCATCAAGTGAGGGTAGTTTTACCATTGGTTGACTCTTCTCATGAATTAATCATGTATCTATTTTTCTTTTATAACCACATATTCTTATTTTTCCTAGGGGAACAGATTGTATATACCGTGTAAATAAAAAAAAAATATATCTTGTGTGTGTGTTTTTAAGCTAAATAGAATAACGTAACCGGAATCGAAATCATACATTTCACAAGTCACAGCACTTTTTGAGTTGCTAAACATAAACTAATAAATGCA
Source organism: Cinara cedri (assembly GCA_902439185.1). Taxonomy (NCBI): domain Eukaryota; kingdom Metazoa; phylum Arthropoda; class Insecta; order Hemiptera; family Aphididae; genus Cinara; species Cinara cedri. The sequence continues at coordinate 765,965 of CABPRJ010000012.1, read as the reverse complement.
CAATCATAAATACACATTTCGGAAAAAAAATGAAAACTTACATTTTAACCTCCTAATTTCACTTATGGAAGGACAAAGTAGAGTAAATAATTGTCGGATCCCCCCTTGGAGCACTATCAAGTTAAACAAACAATTTAAAGCTTTCTTACAGGATAGAAAATTTGTCTATATTGATTAAAAACAAAAATATTATTTTCTGACGAAGCATACTGAATTTAAATTACCTACTTCCAGAATAAAATAAAAAAAGGTAAAAATGAATATGGTTTATACAAATAATACATAGTAGATAACATACGAAACATACATTGGAACTTAATATACCGAAATGAAATAAAAATCAATTTGTAGTAAAATGTTGCATTATTATTGTTAAAAAAGTTCGAAACATCTTTTTTGTTCTTTACACAGGAATTTGATAAAATTATAACAAACGCCAGAAAACTTGCAATTTATACAACAAAAATGTACATGGTATGGTATACACAAATATTAATCAGGCGTCTTTAAGGCAAGAAAAAGACTAACTATAAAAATATATAAGTAACTGCTAGAAACTGTTGGGACTGAATACTTCTAATCGAAATAATGTAAACAAAAAGCCGATAACATTGTTAAATCAGTGAATGTATAGATTTTGAGTAGTATTTTTCTAGGGGGAAAATATTTATATTTATGTGATTTTTTTTTTTCCAAAATTCACAATTTGTTTTTAAATTTAGAAGTGGCGTATCTAAGATTTAAAACTTATGTTAAAGTTTCATTTAAAATAATAGCTACTTGTGATAGGGATGCTATGCTTCCCCTCAATTTCAAATACAAGTTTTTGTCTTTTACTATAACATATTAAAATTGTATTTAAATTATAAATAACATTGAACTTGATCATAATTGAAAAAAAAATATTATTATTTTTAAATATTTTCCTGATTCCACGAGGATTGACTCTTATAATTCCCCTTCTTGGGCATATAAATAAACACAATATTAATGTTAAAATATGTCTATTTACATCTATTGAAATGTATGTATTTATTTTATTTAATTACATTAAAAAATAAAAAATAATGTAATTAATTTAAAAGTAATGATAGCTAAATCTAAATGTAATACTTTAAGGTAGGTATGTACTGTATAGTAAATGTATATTATGTACCTAATAACATTTGTAGGTCATAAAACCCTAAAGTTTAAATATTCATTTTGGTTTTAATATTTACACAAATTTCAACAAGAATACATAATTCATTAATTAGTATATTTCATGAATATTTCACACATTTTAGACGAAAAATTTTAAAAAACAATTTTGTTTGATCAAATAATTTTAAAATTATCCGATTCAGTGTACTATTTAAAATTTAAAAATGTTTATCACAAGATCTAACTGGAAATTATTTAACATTTTATAAATACCTAGGCCGTGATAAATCTCCGGTAAAAGTCATAAAGCGCATAAATTTGCGCATAAGTTATAAAAAACTTAAACGTAAAATCCGAAAAAATATGAACATTATATTGCATTTAAATAAAAAAATCGATTTTAATGTTTTGACAAATCCGTAGAAAATGGAAATAAAATAAACAAACCTTTTTACGCCTATGTCTTCTACTAGAAGTTGACATGGAATCTCTTCTACTCCTTTTTCGACTAGACGAACACACGGAGGGAGGTGGAATGGGATTGAAATTTGTATTTTTGTTTGACCACATGAGCTTTTTGAATAGCCCCATAATGATTTTTATTTAATTAAATTCACAAATAATCAATACTTCATTTCAACAACTATATTCACGTAATACAGAACCAATACACATTGTATACCGTCCAGTAGTGAATCGCGAGAGAAGTCGGACGAATATTCACGAAGCCCCCAAATGAAAATGATATGTACTACCTAACTAATAATAATATGTCATTTTATTCCCTCGGGCACGATGACATAACTAAGAGGCGTATTTGCTGCATAGTAGATAACCCGCAATCCAATTAGGTTAATGTTACATTGTACATGCGAAATGTCAAAACGGCCCTTCGATAACGTCATTTCACATAATAATAATGGGAGATAGTAAGTTGCGTCCTAAAAAAAGATACCCAGAACAAAATTAAATTAAATATACGTAAATTTCGTCTAACGAAAAATTAAATATCTGTTGATAAATGAGTTATGAATTCCACATTATTAATTTAGTTGATAGTTCTTTGATAATAAACGTAATGCATAGTGAAAAAAGTAAAACCATAATAAGTTATCGATGGCTACAAATTTTGGTTTCACTAGTGTTTTTAAAATAAAACTAAACGTTCGAATTTTAGCGTACAAACGTGCAAATGTTATGCACAATTATAATTATTACATTTTGCAAAACAGTAACACTTTAAATATATTACATTTAATGGACGCAATTTACATATATATCCGAATAATACTCGGGACGTAATTTATGGCAAAAAGGTATTTTGGACGCAACTTACAGTCAGTCAAAATAATAATAATAATACGAGATAAAACACTTACCACTTCTTCTACAGGTTCTTCGAACATTTCTGACCCTTCCTCGTGTTCTCCATTGGATCGTTGCTGGCATTCTGTGAACGAAAGGGGTGGCGTTGACGATTGGCTTGAACTCTTACTTCTGTATCGGAAATAAAAACGAATAAATTATTAATTATATACATTATAATATAATATAATATAATATAATACAATACAATATTCTATAGTGACTCTGTAGATTAAGAGAGAAGGCTTATAACAGAGTGCTGAAAGGTTTTGATGTGAGCGTTAATGAGAAAAGGAGTTCCGAGATTGTATATTAGTTTAATATTATGTATGAAGGTTCAAATACAAGTGTAAGAAATGTGTGTAGAATAAAAGACGATTTTAAGGTTAGTCATCAGAATTCGACCTTGAGCCCTTACATGTTTTCTATGGTAAATGGATGAAGTTAAGAAAAATATACAAGACGAGATATCACGGTGCATGATGTTTGCAGATTATATAATTTTTATAGAAGATAATCAAAAAAAATTGAAAATAGGCTTGGGGAATAGGGAGTGGCACTTGAAGGAAAGAGACTAAGGATAAGTAGAAGTAAATCAGAGTATACAAAGTGTGTGTTTGGAAGAACAGGACAAGACAGCTAATAATAATAAGCGGTGACGTATAAAACGGGGTTGAATTTTAAGTACTATGTTTCGTACGAAAGAACGGTGGCTTTGAATATTTGAAACATAGAACTAGTGTGGTTGGATAAATAAAGAAAAACGTTTAGTGTTTTATGTAACACAAGTGATACATAGAAGTTTATAACGAGGATGGCCGACCCCAAATAATTGGATTGACGGCGAAAAAAAAGAAGAAGAATTGTATTATTGTAGGTAAATATTTATTTTTAAATAAATTTCGTAGTAATTTATATAACAAGTGTATAATATATCACACTAATAATTCTATTTAATTGTATTCAAATATTTTATAATTTTATAGTAAAATAGTATTTAACTATTACTAAATTAGTTGATAAAAAATAAAACAATTTAATTTCTAGTTTGGTACCCAAATACAAGTTTAAAATAACTATAAACTTTTAATGGTAGGTAAAATATTATATTTATCAATTATTAATAAATAAAAAGTAATAATTTAACACACAATCTAAATCACGATCACCTATACATATGATTTGTCAATTTATTTATTACCTAATAAATTATATTTTATTATTATCGTTATTTATGTATTGTTTAAATATATTTACAAATAATAATTTATGTATACATTTATTGACTATAACATCATATATTGGTATAGATGATTAAAAAGATTGGAATTTATTAGCTTTTATGTTGACATCTGTTACTGATTTACAAAATACGTTAAATTCATTAGTCTACCATGCGGTCTCGATGACAAGTGTTGAATCTACAATGATTTTTTTTTTTTTACGTCTATATATTGTTTAACGAACGATGGTTTGCGATATTTTTTTCATATGAATACAAAGCAGACGCTATAATAACATTATTATTAGTGTGGGAAAATGTTTAATTAATTTTAATATTACACAATGGTTTTGATTTCTAAAAATTGCAGATTTGTGTAACACTGAAAAATCATACAATTATGTTTACTATAGGTACTAATCAATTTAATGAAAATACAGTTTTTAGAAAGAAAAAACAATTGTTCATGTGAAAACAACATATATGTACAATTATTTTTTATTCTCGTAAACGAAAAAAAAACTAAATTTAGCTAATAACAAGAAAAACGTTTAGCTAATTTGAAAAGGCTGAATATTGAAGTAACTATGGTAATGCGAACATGACAAAACACGAGAATAATTTTAACGAATGCTTATAAAAGAAAAGTAACTATAGTCTAAATTCTAAAACAAATAATACATAACAAGTCATAAAATGCTTTATTGTATACGTTTATTATAATATTTTCGTAGTCTTATAATTATATGCACACTTTAACTGGTGGTTCATTAATAGTATGAATGGTTTATTTAAAAGGAATACCATACGATGTTAGGAAAAAAAAACGTATGCGCTCAAGGCTAAGAATGGGTTTTATGGCATTTAAGCATTTGTAATGTGTCGTAAACAGTAGTAAACACAAATGCTACTCAATAAAAGATATATTTCTCCCAATAATTACATTAATAATTTCGAGTGCATACGAGTTTTAGTGTGTTGTAACATAATTGATAATTATGTTATTTAAATTTACTAAATATAATCTAATAATATACTATAACAAATTAGCTCATTTGCTGTACAGCACCTCAACCCAGTATTTTATTGTTTACTAAACAAATGTAACAAACATAATGTAAAAAGACAACAATATTATACAGTTACTTTATGATATTACCATCAAAATAATGAACGATTTACTAAGCCGGATAAGAAAGACCAGTGGGCCTCGGGCCCATATAAATTTGTGTATTACAAGATTGTTGAACGAATATTTTGTACACATTTATAATGATAAAATGGGCCCTTTACATCCACAGATCCAAGGGACGTGCCTACTTGATCCGGGGATGATTATTTAAAAGTACCCGACAAAAAATAATCAAAATATTTTTATTTTTTCAATACTTTAAAATTAGATACTCGATACATTGTTTTTCAGTGTCCAGATACAAGATACCAATGTGTCAATAAGTATTGCAAGTACTCGATACTTGCATATTGTATATTGTATTTTTAAATACTATGATATATACTCGATATATTGAAATTAAAACATCAATTACATTATTTTTTCGTGCACGCTTTATCTCAAGAAATATACGGCGGTTATTTATACTTTCCGGAACAGTATCGCGATACAAGTAACGAAACACAATATCGTATCGAAGATACTGCTGAACCCTGACTATTATATAGTTACCCCGTCTACCGTTACCTGCAGGCGTAGCGCGCTCCAACGGACCGTCAAAATCGCCGTGAACCTACGCAGTTAAATCGAAACGCGCCCGGATGACCGGTCGTCCCCGTTTATTCGGTAGGTACACGCAATAATATCCATCGTCCACAACATTCCGGCACTACACTCTTACCTTAGGTAATCTGGCAAACGGCACGAACATATCTTCTGATAGATCAACAGTGCAGTCGTACCGTCCGGGTCCAGCAACAACGGTTCGGGCAGACGGGCCGGAGTGGCCATCACGCTGGCGCACCGTTGCGATCTCTTCGACTTGCACGGAACCGATTTGACGTGTCGGCGGGGGTCGGTGCCGCTGTACCGCCACGAAAACGACGGCGACACTGACCGCCTATTGTGGTGCGCGAACGACATGGCGGAAACCAAACGGACAAACCGCCACGGAAACCGTAAATACCTACTATTGCACTACTATATTACTATTACTAATCGTAAAATATTAAGTGCGGTAGCCAGCTCCCATCTCTCGAAATCATATAATATTACGTGCACTCCGTTGTATTGTACTCCGGTTTATTTTATTGACGATAGCCCACCGCACGACCGAGACATATACGACGACAAAATACGAGTAATTAATTAATCAGAAAAAAAAAAAAAACCCCGCACAATAGAACGCGACGACGGTTTTCAGACGGACTGCGCGACTGCGCTGTACGGATATTATGGGCTTCAAACGATTGCCTTACTTAATGACGACACCGCCGTGTAAATATTGACGGATTTGAGTATATAATATTATATTACGTATTATTATGTTTTTTTTTTTTTTTTTAGTTCAGTTTTTCATTATCTACCGAGTGAATCATTTTTTTTTTTTTATATAACGGGTAATAATAATTAAAAACGAATTCGTATTGGTGCACGACGACGACGACGACGCTACGACACTGCCACGTGCGGTTTTGTGCGCGTATACCGAACGAATTACAGAGACTCTCGACTGTCAAATAGCGTTTATTAATAGTCGTTCCAGAGAGACACAGTCTCCAGGATTTTGGCCGGGTTGCCAAAAGGACGCGAACGGACCGATTGAAAAGAATAATGGATCTTTTGAGGACATGAAAAAAAAAAAAATAATAAAAATAAAAATCAGTCGAATAATTATGTACACGCGAAGAAATACGATGGACCCAGCAATTTAGATCGTTGACCGACACCGTAGGTAATATCGAATTATTAAAAATTACACATTGTGTTTATTGGAACATTTGGAACATACAGACGGACGTTAAATATTTATTTGGAAAAAAATTAATAACTGCTAAATAAGTATAAAGAAAATAAATTAAATAAACCATATTAGGTACTAAAATAGAATGCCGAGAGAAACAAGATTCAAAATTCAAATGATAATAATTTATATCATAATAATAAATCCAGATACAGTTAGCTAGGTGTATGTTAAAAATATCCAAAGTCGACGAACAAATAAAAGTGCAACGCGCAAGACAAGACTTCACCGTCATCATTTCAGAATATGACGGGTACCTACAGTAGTGGCAACTCAAATTCCGTAATGGTACTAATTATACGTATAATAATAAAATCAATCGTCTTCAACATTTCTAATTGTCGTGATTTGACCATTTTAACAAAAAAAAAAAATTAATTTTTAATTTTATTTCCGATTAGGTAATTTTTGTTTACTTGTATTAAACAAATTAATACATTTTCTATTTTTAATTTCTTTTAACGAAATTATAGAAGCAGATGCGTATCAATCAATCAACAAATTATTTCTATTTGAGTTATTTAAACAGGAATTTGATTACCATAATTTTGAGCATTATTTGTATTGATTTCGGTACTTGTAGGCCTAGTTAACATAAAAATATACAAAATACTACAAAAATATAGTAATTTATTTTTTGAGTATACCTATTATTTGTTGGTGCTAGTTTGAGGTCTGAGGAGAACTTTCCTCTTAAACCATTTTAGTCCCCGATTATACCTCTAGACACTTCCAATCTTCGTAACAGTGCCAGATTAATATTTAATTTCTTCTTAATGGATAAAGTAATAATTGGGTTGGGAAACGACCCGCAGTAATGGGTTTTTGGAAAAAGTGAAAATTGTACATTATTGAATAGCTCTCAGTTTTATACCAACTTATTCATTTTAGATTCCGAACGTAGCAACGTCTTTGTTCTTTGTTCTAGTCTGTGGACTCGTTTTTCCCTAGTAGACTTGCTCCGATTTTTACACATAGCAACTTTTATAAAAGCTCAAGTTGCCTAGATTGTACTTAAAAAGGTCATTTTCAGATTTTTGACGCTTTTTTTAAATAAAAGCCCTTAAGTGAAACAAACGTAAGAAAATGTACAATTTCACGATTTCATTATTTTATAAAAACATGGACGACTTTTTTTGCCAGAAAACATGATTTAATCGAAAAATCACAAGACATATTTTTTGTCGCCTTTTTGATTTACTCTCTTATGGTATCCCTGTCAAAACTTTTGAGCTTTTAAGGAATTTTAATTTTTTTAGGATAAAGGATTTATATGCATTTAAAATCTATAAAAAGCACTTGAAAACGTCAAAAAGGCCGAAAATTCACTTAAAAATGTTTAAAAGAGCAATAAAGATAGAAAAGTTTAAAAGTCCCCCAAAGTAGAATCATTAAAAGCAGTGGCGTATATCACTTTTTTGGGGGAGGGACACATTATTTGAACAAAAATTGCTTGAATGTTATAACACCTTTTAACCATCTTTTCGCCATCAGAGAAATGAAAAACTCAACCATTTTTTTAACGAACTATAATATAAAAAAATATAAAACTTTACATTGCAATAAACATTTTTTTATTAGAGTTACTTAAATTCAAATTGAACATATTATATTTTCATACAAGAAAAAGCATACTTTGGAAAATCAAAAATTCACGGTTTTGGATTTATAGAAAAAAAATGACAAGACAAAATAAAGATTTCTCGGCACACTAGCAAACTTATTAAGAACTTCTTTGGGTATTAATTTGATTTATTACGCTTTCAGTATTTTTATTTACAACGGATTTTATGTTTTCAGCAGTTATAACTGCATGTTTATAATGTGTACAATTGTGATGTTGATTAAACAACTCTCTAGCTTTTTTTAGTTTAGTAAAAGGCTTACTAAAGCCCCAACCATTTGGTGTGCTCCATTTCCAACAAATTCAGAATGAGAAAATAATGTGCAATATTTACAAAATGATCCTAATTTTTCTTCAGAATATGCCAACCATTTAAATTCTTCAAGCTATTTAATTTGAAAAGTTCGATTATGAAAGAATCTGATATTTTTGGAAATGTATACTCGGGCTGTGGTTTTCAAGCATTGTCAAAAAGTGAAAATCGTTCTTCATTTGTTAAAGAACGAACAGAGCTTTCGTTGAGAGAATTCCCAGTGTCATAATGGTTTTTCGTCACTTCTTGGTTAGGAAGGCAGTCCTTAGCTACTGGTACGATATCAACTACGGCAGATGGAACGTTGCTATTACTAACTTCGATTTCATCATTAGTGACATTCTGTTTTTTAACAAAAAAGTTTTGAACTGACATTTGTCTCTTCATTGTAACGACGCTATTGCATTCACAAAAATATTAAGCTATAAGGCTACATTGTGATACGATAAAAATTATACGGAAACACGAGACTGCCCGAAAAAGTAACGAACAACGAAACGATCGCAGCGGCCGTCTACTGATAACTGATAATTTATTCTTCTAAAAATGTTGACGTTTTAACTTTTTATTTATATTAAATTCGTGATTTTCAATACATTTTTAAATTTTAGAGCAAAGTACCTACAATTATACAGCAAGCTGTAATAACATTCGCTGTTTATTATAATTATGATTTATGATTTATGATTTATTACTAATTGACTGAAGACTTTTTTCTTTGAACTTTAAAAAATCAGGAATTTAATGAAAACCAAAATTGATGTGTCAACATATTCAGAAGAATATTATTTACACTTTATAAAATGGCTATCTTCAAATTTTTCAAAAATGATAAAATTAAAATTAATTTTTCAATTTTTTTACCAAAACATAAATAATTAACTGAAATATAAATAGTACCTTGAGTTCCCCTGACTATATTTATCAAGATCTGCCTATAGTTTCAATTCGGTAAAATGGTGTGAGATAGAACGTTCTAACATTAGTTTTAACATGAAATCGAAAGAAAGGGATAAAAAAAGTAATACCAGAAAATATGATGTCAGGACAACATAACTCCCCATAGTTAGATTCACCTAGCAAACAAATTTCAATTTCAAAAATCATTACCGGGTAATAAACAATAATGAATATTATAAAAAAATTATCTTGCTTAATAAAATAGATTATATAAAATGAAATTAGATTACATAAATTTAATTAGTTTTATTGATTATTTAAAATATATTGGTACCTACCTGTATAGAATATTATTTTTTAAATCTACTGTACATTTTAGATATTTATTAAATTATTTTACTTTACTTTGGTATATATATGCAACTCTTCCAACAGGTATAGAATTTATTTAAAAAGTTATCTAAGATATTATTCAATATTTGTAACTATTTGTAAATATTCCAGTTTTTCTAGATAGGTTTAAGAAAATAATCATTGGGTTAGTTTCTATGTAAATAATGACTTGGTAATATTTAATATCCAATACAATGTTAACTGTAGGTACTTAATTTTGTTAGACACACTCGAATAAACATTAAAACTAAATAATGAATTGCATAAAGTAAATTGTTATATTATTTATTTAAAGAAAAAAACTGTATATACTTATATACTTAGTATCTATAGTTTTTGATAATTTACACCTAACAGGGCATTTCATTACTTAAAGGTTCGAGTTATAAGTGTTGTCCTAAAATAGTTTGAGACACTTAAATAATTATAAATCACTTCTTATTCAACCTGTTAAACCACACAAAAAATTCATCATTATACAGAATTTGTCAAAACACACAACAAAATGGTTCAAAAATGTATAAATATTCTCTATTAAACTATCTATAGAGTTCCTGGTTAGATACATTTTCTATATTATTTTTACTAACCAAAAAACATTTTCCATATTATTTAAAAAAAAAAAAATATTATAACTTGAATAGTTTCCTTGCTTTACTCAAAATTTAAAATTAATATAAGAGTAAGAATACAAGATCTTTGTAGGCATTATATCATGGGTCTATCTGAAGCTCAGAACACATACTGATTCATAAGGTAAGTAAGCTATGTCTGCGGACCATAAAAAGTTTAAAAATTACTTCTGAAATTTAAACTTGAATATTTTACTTAAAAATTAGTTTAATTTTATATTACCCAGTATTATATTATTTATATACGACATAGAATTATGAAGATGTTAAACTAATTTATTTTAAAACCAACGTACTGTTTTTTCTTTAATTATATTTTATCAGCAAAAAAAATAAATATAAATTCAATAATTTTGTATGCATATGGTTAATTAAAAATTGGATTGTGGTCATATTAAATTTGTATTATAATATTGATAGTAATAATAATATAATATAAACCTAATAAGTACAAAAAGTACAAGGTTAATGTCATTCAAGAAATAACTAGGTAAATATTTCTATCGCGATTAATATAGTTATATAAAATGAATACAATATATAAACTATAATCATTATTGTTCATTTAAAAATAATGTATAGATAATTATATAATTATTTATATACTTATTATTAGCTATATATATATATATATATATATATATATTATTATAGATTAAAATTAAAAGCTAAAATATATATCTATGACCTTGTTATATACACATATGATACCTTGTTATGACATATACAAATAATTTGTATCGATAATAAAACAATACAAACAAAATATTTATCATTCATACTGATATACTTCTATAGTTCTTTCTCTATTAATGTTTATTCATTCGAATATCAGTTAGAGGTCTTTAAGTTGTTTTAAATTACTATTAGGTATAGAGTAAGTAGGAAATACTGACAAGTAATAATTACTTACATTAGCTGTCAACAGTATAGTGTTATTGCTTAGTGATTTAAAATTAACAGATTTTAAATAAAAAATAATAGTAATCATGTCTAAATAATACAGATTTAATATTTCACTGTTTTATTAAAACATTTAATATTAGTATAATAGTATAAATATTTTTTTTTCAAGCCTTGTACAGTTACTTACATCTTTTTAACTTAATTAATATCTAGGTACACAGGTATAAGAAACTCAAAGGGGTGATGCATATTACTGAAATTTATAATTTCCATTTACTAAAACGTTAATAATAGATAAGTACCTATATAACTAGCATTGTATACGTATCACTGTATAGTGATATTGATCTCAAATATTAAATAGGTTTACAAAAACCAAGAGTATTAAGAATACCTAATGTTTGTATACGTTCCATTTTTACTTGGTTCCATTATTAAAAATAATTCTGTATTTCCGATGATTATGGGTAATAGGTACCAAGGTATTCATTAATATCTATAGACAGTTAAGTAATTATTAATACACCATAATGGTAACTATTATTATAGAACATTAAAAAATAATTTTTAATTACTCACTTGCTATTATCGGGTTTCTTACCACCGACACTTCCTTCCTGGTCGTCCGAATCTATATAATGCATTTCTTCGTTTTTTCCCATAATTATTACTTATTGTTTAATCCTCGTACAAACAGACAAATACCCACCGCACTGAGTAAAAACGTTGTTTTACGAACAGATTGATTGTAAGTTAAAACGCCGGACAATGGACGAGTAATAATCTGAGCAATAACGAATAATAATTCACCATGTCCTACATACGTTTCGCTATTTTTTAACCGAGCTAAATAGTTAAAATAAATCGAAAAGGTAACGGACACGGCCATACGAAACGGTTTTACTGTTGAACGCGGTAATAAACAAAAAATTGTAATATGTAGGCATCTATATACCTAAGTGTAGGTATAGGTAAACCTACTCGTAAATCGTAATCACTCGTAACGTAAAGTCAAAATAATGTGTTATTATTATTTTAATCCGTATAATAATATCGTTTCAGTTATCTTGGTTCGTTATGTAAACAAAACAAACTGCACTATCTCACGAGTTGTGAGATACGTCTAATCTACGAATAATATTTCCGAATGTATTCTACAATCGCGTTGTGGGCTTGGTACCCGTAGTTAGTTCGCATAATGTCCGCCGTTGATTGGTTCACCGGTTTCTAAGAAAACTGACGGTAGTGACGGCGACGGCTCTCTCTAAACCCATTGCACCGTACTCCACAATTCCTGTACCGCGATACATTTTCAAAAATCTGCGTACTGTCCACGAATAATATTAATGTAAAAATAATATCTAAAGACACGCTATCTTCCAGTCTAGTAAAGTATTTAAAGAAATATACTTCCCATTTCTTAACACTTGTTTAATATATTCAAAGTACAAATTAAATTATTTCAGAATTAATATACAATACATTTTATTTATTTCCATTTATCTATACAAAATTAAGTAGGTGGTACAGAGTTCTAATAATAGATAGGTAGGTACTTAAATAAGTTAAATATAGTTTTTGAAATTTCAAAATTAATTTTGGAAAACTACTTCAATTAACTATTAAGTTAAATTTAAAAAGTATTTGAATACTATTTAAATATATTCCGAGTATTTATGTTTGTTCTTAAATACTTTTTAACAACCCGTGTAAATTTGAAAACAATCAGTTCATTAGTTTAGGCTACAGAGAGATTGGACCATTTGTCGTAAAATTACCGAGATTAAATAGGAGTTTTCCCTAGTCTTTATATCAAATTTTCCAATAACGTTCTATCTGCCTCGTCTTTTATAACTGAATGCCTTGCTATATTTAAAGCCCTTTTTTCTAACCATCAAATTATTAGGTACTCGTAATTTTGTGATTTTTTCTGATTCTTAATCTTATCCCATGGCATTAAATTCTTCCCTTTTCATTTCCGCTATTTCCTATCTCGTACGCCAAATCCGTTCGATCTTCTTCTTCCTTTCCAATTTTGGTTATTCAATCTATTTTTTGGGGGTTCCTAGCCATTCAAATATCCTAGAAAACGAAATCGCAGACCAGCTCATTACATCATATTCCTATTCTATTTCTTCTCCAATAAAAATCCCTTATTTGACTTTTCCCCAGCTCTTAACACTCGTGCGGTTATGAAATCGTAAATGGATTAACTTATCTTCTATCTTTGTTTCCTCTTTTTGTTTTATCTGTCCTTTTACCAAACCCTTTCCTTGATTCCACAAAATCCCCATTTTTCGATGTACCATCGTCTCTTACTCCCTCCTCAGATTCGGGCATAACCGCTTTCCCTGCTCACGCTTATTACTGATTATCCCTTAACAATTCCCCTTTTTATATTCATCATGGCGATTTTTTCACTGCAACTCCTCCCATCTCTTCAACAGCCCTGTCCTTACTAATATGCGTCTTTGACTTTCCTCTTTATGAACCGCTAACAATATTCCCTTTAACTTCTCTCATATTTTAAAATCATCTATCATCTAATGTCTCTCTCATCCATTGCATAATTAGTTTGTTCATATCCGAAGGCTATCTATAATAATATTTTGTTGTTAGTTCTATAATATTTTTTGTTCTATGTATGACCTCTGAGGCATAGGTATATGTTTTATTAAGTTTAAAAAAAGAAATAAAAAACCTTATGGATTCTACCTTCTCAACTTCTCACCTATACAACAATGGCTGTACCCCTATCCCCTGTAACGCCTTTTATTTTTTTAGGAGGTCCTCCCACAAAATTCAACTCTGGATCCATGATTGAAGAAAAAATGTTTAATCAGAGCCAAATTAAGGGGGTTGGGATAAAAAAAAAAACGCTTCATGTATGTATGTATGTATGTACAATTTTTGAAAAAACTTGATATTAAACAAAGTTAATTTCACAATATATTTTTACAAGTACATTAATATAAAATAAATAATGATTAATGACTAATAAAGACAGTGCCGGATTTGGGGTGGGTGGGGTCCCAGGCTTCTACATAATGGAATTTTGTTTACATTATTATATACAACATATTATAACATAAATTAAAATCACAACTTCAATAGCATTTCGCAGTAAGTTATGTTGTCACATTAAATCCATTTATACCAAAGTTGTTGATATATTATGTATACCTAATTTAAAAAAATAATAGCCACAATTAAATATTATAGTTTCTTTCTTAATTTAAATACTTTAACATTTTAAATTTAAATTTGTTTTTTTTAATATGAACACTTTTCGGAAAAAAAAGTCGAATACATGTTCTGAATATTGCTTTTTGGATTTTTTATTTCCCTAAACAAATATTTTTCTGAAACCTATAATTATTGTAAATCTGTAATCTAATATATAAATCTTAAACCAAATTATATTTTTTACGGCCACATAATTAATGAACGTAGTATTTAATTTTTATATTTAATTAAAGTTTAATAATTGGTAATTAACGACATATCTACCTACTTAATATTTGATTAGCTATACCTACTAATCAGTTTATTTAATAAAATATTGAGTCACAATATATTAATTTTAGAGCTGTTGTTCTGTCTTCTGTAACTGATATAAATTAGCTAGAAAATAATATTTAAAAAGTATTAAAATATTTTTAGAATATTCGAATATATTTTTTCAACTTATTTGAATAGGCAATGGGAATACTATTTTATTCATTTATACACAAAATAAAATTACCTGTTCTTTACAAAACTACCAGTGCCTTTATCTGATTTGAGGCCCCACAACCATAAATTCAGCCCTGAGTATAGATAAATATTGATTGATACACAGCGCACAATAATATTGTGTAATTTGTCATTTAAAAACTCCGTAAATATGTCCGGAAAGTACAGAAGGATACAAGCTCAAATCAAACGAAAAAATTAATTTGCTCAATTTATTCCTTTTGAAGGCCTGTAATAAATAAATTAAGTTGACGACTAAATTTTAGATAAAAGTATGTCAAAAGACAACCATTTTTTCATAATTCCAAAAACTGTACCTGTATACGGTACCTAACAACTATTTTCTTATTTCAGAGACTTCGGGACTTCAGACAATCCAGTGGAACTAAGCCACCCTAATTGTGCTACTGAAAATAATACTTTATTATTTTACTAATACAATTAATATTAATGATTCATAATATTTAAAAATTTAGATTCTAAGCGGAGTTATTGGTTTTACTATGTGTGCTTTTTTGAGTGGATTTGTCTATGAGCGATTTTTCTACCAAAAATTTTGCTCCAATCAAAAAATTGCAAAATAAAACTTTTCTGATATATTTTGGATCTTGTTGGTCCATTGAAGACATTTTTTTTTGATTTTTTTTCATAATTTTTAAGGGAACTTGGAAAAAACGTATAGAAAAATAAATAAATATTTACGTTATAACAATTTCACTATTTTAAAGTTTTTTACCAAAAATCTTGTTTCAAATTTCAAGAGTAGCACCTTATCGAAAAGAAAATTTATTTCTACTTGTTAAATAAATAAATTTATCGAGTTCATCTATTATAAAAGCATATGAAAAGAAATTAAAGAATTTATCTCACGGTAAAACAAATTATCTACCTAGTAAAGAACCAGAGTTTGAAGAAAATCACTTGTTTCGAGTAAAAATATATACACATATGTTTTAAAGGTCTGTGAAGTTAAACTGCTTTCGAAATAAATTAAAAGTAGACAAAATGAAGATCTATCTATGTACATTTTAATTATTCACGATTTGTTTTTATTGGCAAGTTGACCGATAATAGTACCTACATATAAGTGAAATTATACTTGTGAACAATTTACAACAAATATATCATAAAGATCTCAAAGAAATTATTAAAATATTTAATATTACTAATTACCTTTATAAGTGAATTAATTGATACATAAATTACTGAAAACTAAAATGTTGCTAAAAATAATTTTGTGTATATTATAATATTATATTCTCTACCAAATTCATTTATTATAACACTGATTTTCGACCTAATTTCGTATTGATTTTTACGGCCTTAG
This sequence comes from Cinara cedri, assembly GCA_902439185.1. Classification (NCBI taxonomy): domain Eukaryota; kingdom Metazoa; phylum Arthropoda; class Insecta; order Hemiptera; family Aphididae; genus Cinara; species Cinara cedri. Next base: position 749,430 of record CABPRJ010000012.1, on the reverse strand, counting down.
AATTATTCATCTATGAGGCCCCTTAAAATAAATGTTCCAGCGTATTTTGGTGTATCAGGCCGACACTGTATGATTCCAGGTGGATGATTCTAGTAGGTCATAGCTATATGGTATCTATTGTTTCTGTAGGGTGGAAGAATTCAGCTTATAGTTGACAATACCATTCTCTCCGTGGAAGGGAATCAAAATACACCCGTGGTACCTTTACTTGTCGTATGAGGCGACAAATAGGGTTGCGCCAGGTCAACAGTCGGTATGAAATTCTGTCACAGTACGAGAATTTCTAAACGAGACTTTGACCAAATGTCCCATCTCAGATGTGCGTGAGAACAAATGAAGGAGGTACCATGATGCATATTTGTAGAGATGAATAAGTAGAAGTAAAACAGTGTATGAATAGGTACCTATGGAAGAAAAGAATACGACAGCTAACGACAATAAGCGGTAACATAATCGGCGAGGTTGAGTTTTAGGTAGGTAAGTACTTAGAATCTTTTGTCAAATAGAACGATGTGTCGATGTTTTCGATTAAGATGTGAAACATAAGATTAAGTATGGTTGGATAAAATGGAGAGAAGTGTCAGGTGTTTTGTGACAAGAAAATTTAAATGAGACTTAAAATTAAGTTGTGGTGAGACTATGTTGTACGGTTTGGAGTGTAGCTGATGGTAGGCGGAAAAATAAAATAGAATGAGGGAAGTAGAGATGGGAAGGAATGTTTAGGTTATGGGTCTGCGGCTTGTGCCTTGTCTTTATTTGTGGTCCGCAAACACGTTTTAAGCATAGCATATATTTGTTCTATTTTGATTTAAGTAGAGCGGCTATTAGATATATTTATCAAAAACGTTGGTCACTGGAAAGACCCTTGGCTTTGGTGGATGAGTGGAGTGATTAGAGAAGATAAGATAAGGTCGGTACATAAGATATAGATTAGACGTAGCTTCAATAGTAGACAGAATTATAGAAAATAGACTGATATGATATTTTGTGCATGCCATGGGGAGATTGGAGTCCGAAACAGTAATAATTGTAATGAAGATGTAGTTGGAAAGAGGAGAGAGAGACCAAAAAACATAGTTATAGCATATAACATAATATGATGTGTATACAAGGAGGGAGATCGAGTCTGGTGGAAGTTTAGAATAAGGATGGCTGACCCTAAATAGTTGGGAAGAAGGCAAAGGAGAAAAAATAGAATATTATAATAAATTATAGAAATGCAATTTTTGTATGTCTGATGTTTCTAATTAATTATGATGTTTTATATTGAACAATAAAAATAATACATTGTGATTATATTATGATAATTTAATGATTTTTAATTACTAAGATAATATAATTAACTTTAGGTTAAATTAATTACATAACTGGCTATATGATAAATCATTGAAGATTAAAAAAAAGAATCTTAGCTGAGTAGTTTTAGTAGTGTTTTTTTGCCCTAGAGCTAAGTTAACACAAAAATCAATGAAAATGGACTAAAGTAAAACAACATTTGTTGTTAGTTTTTAACATTTTTAGAAAAACTAATGTTAATTTTGAAAATTTATTTCAATTAAAATACTATAGGCTAAAAAATCCACATCTATAAGGGTACAAATAATTAGGAGCTGTTTTAATAGTCAAAAAAAAAAAACTGTTGAAAATCTTGATAAATATTTTAGATAAAGATCCAACATGCAGAAAATTTACATCTTTAGACATATTTGTGAAAAATTTGGAGAATTTGCAATGTTTGGCACACATTAAAATATTAATTATCATACTAAAACTACTAATTATTATCTACAGTAGTACATTAAACTAATAAAGTATCTTAACTAGTAATTATATAATTATTGTTATACTTTAGAAAAAGAGAATACATTAACAAACATTAAGTAAAATTAAAATGGCAGTAATACAATATTATATTGGAATATTTGATGAAAACTTATAAATATAATAGTATTATTACAATATTGTTTAAAGCACAACATTTTATGACAGTAATTAAATAAAATAAATTACACATAATGAGAAAATAGGAATTCAATTTAGATTTAAATTTAAGAAAAAAAATACAAAATATATATTGTATCACTACAAATAATAATAGAAATGCACATAGTGTTTATTATTTAACACAATAAGTAAATAAAATAAATTATACAGCGTTTCTCAACCTTTTTATTTACATATTTTTCGACTTCCAACCAATCCTCCATACACCACTTAACTCTGCGAGGCACACATTTTTACTTTTATTTTATGGCAATATGGCATATATATGAATGGCAGAATAAGGAAAATTAGGAACTGAATTTCATTAAACCATACAAACTTTGGTAATAGTTTGTTTCATTGAAGTACACTAGAAAGTATTTCTTGATCTGTAACTCCACCACCTATCATATTATTATATTAAATATGAGAGTTTTTCAACAATTAAACAGACAAATCATTGTAGGAGGAGAATGAAAGATGATAAAAACTATCTAAATATAGCATTTTGTTAGTAATGTGTTGACTACACCTTGCAAAAGTTATTTGGTCAACATACTTAATTGTTCATTTTCCAGTGAAGCCCAAAGTGATGTCCCTGTTCAGAAAGATAGTACACCCACTGACCAATGCTATTCAATTTTAATGGTGGAACTAGTTAAGCCTTATAAATTTTACCACAGAATGGTCACACAATATGGTAGTATGTGTATGAACCATGCAAATTTTTATTTGTGTATCTAGAAATTTACAAATGTCCGAAAAAGTGTACACTAAACAGCGAAGAGGATGTCCAGTTGAAATTTCAATGCCTGTGTTTAAAAACAACATTTAAATTTGATTTTGGCAAATAGACGAGTAACTATTGAAGAAATTTCACTCAAATTTACCATCCATAAAATTATTCACGTCAATCTGAATTTGTGAATATTAGTCCCAAATGGATTCCTAAAATATTGACACTAATAAGAAAAATCACCCCAAAAATTGCATAGAACTTAAAAATTGTAACCTGTGATGAGACATGAGTGTACCATTATAAACCAGAAACAAAAAATTAAGCATGGTTTGGAAGTATCTTGAATCGACATCCACCAAAAAATTCAAATCATGCTCATCTGCAAATAAAGTTCTTGACTATATTTTGAAATACAAAAGGTGCGATTCTCAGTCATTTTATCAAAAAAAAGATGTACTGTGAACTCACAATCATACTCACAACTTCTAAAAGACCATATAAATCTAGCAATTTAATAGAAACAACATGTATGTCTTGACATGATGACAAAGGGAGATTCTTCAAAAAGTCAATGCCACCCCTCAAAACACCAGGAAGGCACAAGATTTATTACAAGAAATGGGTTCGGATGTTCTCCCACACCACCCCTACAGTCCAGACTTGGCACCTTCTGATTTCCATTGGTTTGAAACACTCAGAAATTATTAATGCAGAAATATTTTCAAAATAATTAAGTCAAAGAACATGAATAAATGGGTCAAAGATCAGTCCAAAGAAATATGAAGCAGTGAGATGGATGTATTTGTGTAAAGATGGATTATGTTGAAAAGTAAAAAAAAAGTATATGCAAAGAATACGTAAAGAACACAAGTATACATTAAAAAAGATTTTATAGCACTTAATTTACTTATTAAACAACCCTCGAACCAGTTAGGTTCAAATCAAAAAAAGGGTGTTTATGTATGTGACAAAAATTGTTTATTTAATATTTAAAACAAGTGGGGAGCGGAGTAATTTTTAATTCACTACAAACACGTGCTGCGCCCACAACCCACTGTCAAAGCACGCAGTTTGCCGCTAATATTTTCATACATAGTTCAGAGTCAAAGAAGCGTGCGCATTTTAACAAAGATGAAAACATTAAAAACACATTCACACAGAAAACTTTAAACTACTATGGATTTTCTACTTTTTTTTATGCCTATCACTAGTTGAGAAACACTAGATTAATGAATCCATTATAATGCTAAAAATTATGTTGGACTAATTATTGAAAATCTTTAAAATTATAAATATTAAATGTAAGTATGTATGTATTATTTATAAATACATATATATATATATTACAGTGGAACTTAATTTTAGATGAAGAAAAAAAAAGTTAGATAATTTTGATCAAACTCCCATTATTTCATTTATCAATATATGAGAGTGAATTTGGTGATGATAACTCAACCCAAAAAAAAAATAGTCTTGACAAAGTTTAGCATAGCTTTGAAAATGCTTTATTACGTAATAAGTATTTTATTGATTTTATCAGAAATGTTTTAATTTACGAGAAACTTTGTCAAGACATTTTTTTTTTTTATAGACAATTTGATATCCTATAACAAAGGTCTGGTACATTTTTATTTTAATGCAAGTTTTTTAATTAAATTTTAAAAACACATTTAAAATATTTAACTTTATTTTCATTATCTATAAAATAAGAACCACCCTAATACATATATATTGTAATAAATTATTGATTAAAGTGTAATATTTCATAATCACATATATGATAAATAATACATAATAGGAATTTAATTTGAACCTATTTCAAACCTAAATTTAGTTTGACAAAAACTCAAAAATTTATGTTGATGTTCACGTCGAATTGTAAAAGCAGTACATGTAGTAGTCCTACCAAAGGCTTTCGGAATTCGTAGTTCCAATACAGTCCAATTTTTCTTAAAAGGACAATATTTTTCAATTGTATAGATTTTATTACCACCGCCAAACACATAGAGATATCCATTTATAGAAGCAGCACCTATTTTGAAAATATACAAAATTCAAAATTACAATAATTTCTTAATAAAAAGAATAAGCAAATAGTAATTATACTGGTAATTAATTAAAAATCTAACCTGCAGTGTTTCTACCATGCTTTAAGCTAACCACATCTTCCCAAGTATCAGTAATAGGATTATACTTTTCCACTTCTTTTAAAAAAGTACTCACACGTCCTGCACCTCCTATAGCATATATACAATCATTCAATACACAAAGCGAAACACTTCTTCTTTTATATTTCATTGGAGAGACAGTAGTCCACTCAGCCGTTTCTGGGTTATATTTTTCTACTAAATTAGTATCACTTCTTCCAATATTTCCACCAATCTAGTAATCAAAAATTTAAATTTAAAATAAATAAATAAATTTCAACCAAATACTACGGTTTGTAATTATAATTTTAATTAATTAATTTATATTATTTAATCTCTTACAGCATAAATATAACCACCAAAAGCAATAACGCTACAAGAAGTTCTAACATTTGTTGAACACTTCATTTTAAACCATTTATCTTCAACAATATCATAGTATTCACTATTATAATAACACACCTATAAATAATATTAATTAAGTGATAATCATTAAAATTATATTGAATTTGTAATATACCACATAAATTTTACTGCCAATTTGAACAATGTTGTTTTCATTGTGTATTTCATTCATTGGTGTAGTAGTTGTTAGATTTACTTTTCTATCCCCTAATTCTTGAATTACTGCTTTAGAATAATCATCAAAATAAGGGCGTAAAACTGCATTAGTCTGTGAATTCAATAGTTGACAACCAGCTAAATGTATAATGCGGCTATCATTAAGCACATAAGATGCAATACTGGGAATACTTGGAAATCTCAAATCTATATACTTCCATTTTTTTGATATTGCATTAAACAAAAGTGAACGATTATTATTTTCTCCAACTTTATTCAAAATTAAAATATACTGCAACAATATATAAAATTACTCAATTGTAATTAAAATAATAAGAATTAAGTGCAATAAATATAATAATAATAAAAACAAAATACTAATAAAATAAACAATTATAATAGGTAAAATTAAATATATTTACTTCTGAATAATTTGGACGAAATGGAATACTAATAGAGTATGTTAGGTTTAATATAGCATTATTCTCCTGTTGAAGAGCAAAAGCTTTAGATAAATATTTCACACCTGTTAAAATATAAAGATTGATTGAATATATGTCAAGAAATATATTATTTCTAATTTACATTTGCTGTTTAATTTCAGAAATGGTTCCTTTTGAGTTATTGATTTCATAAAAGAAGTAGAAATATTTAGCAAGCGTACATAATTCAACAAGACTGGTAAATGCTTTGTACGATTAGCTAAGTCATGCACTGTCCACTTTAACACAGATTTATACACCTAATCATGATAGAAAAATTATTTATTTATAATTATTACAAGATAAAATTTAAAAAATACATGGATAAGTTCATTAAAAATAAGATAGAATAATAAAGTAAAACAAAATAAATTTACTAAACATAAATTTAAGAATAAACAAATTATAGTAATGATTATTAATTGTATAGTCATAGTATAATTGAGGAAATATTATTAATAACTAGAGATTACAAATTTTTTACTCACTAATTCTTCACTGACGCACAATTCTTCGCTTTTAATAATTTGTAATATTTCTTCAAAAGTAATAAATACAAATTCATCATGTTCAATTACTTTCCTATAGAAAAAAACAATTTTGTATTTAATATAAAGAATAATATAAATTATGAAATTAACAAAATAAAAAAACTAATTGTTTAAGATACTTAAATACTTTTTAGATACTTTTTTGTTTTAGTTACTCAATAAAATGTCAAATAAATAAGTACTGATACTACTGATGGGTGTGTCATTGTTGTAGGTGGGGAAATGGAAGGGTAGGATGCATAAAGCTATTTAATTTATATCTGTAAGCAACAATAAACCATTGCTAACAAAATACGATTCTGAACAAAGTTCAGTCATATATATTTTGAAATACCATAATTTTAAAATTTTTTTGTTAAACTTCTTTTTCTTAGAACTCTTATAAAAAAAAAAAATACTATTACATTAAATTCAACTCTTTTTTACCATCAAGTACAACTTATAATAAACCTACACAAAGAACCTACAAAAAAAAAGAAAAAATGTACTTTAAATGCTTATAAATAGCTTTAAAATCGTCAAGATGTTTTGAAAATTCAATCACGTCTTTATAAAAGGCAAATATAAGTATTTTGTGAAAAATTCAAGTTTCTTTGAATAATTTTAACTAAGTAACAATAAAACAAAATTTAAAATAATGTAACTTTTAGTTTTGTAAACTTACTTCTCCCCTCAATTATTAAACTCGAAAAATCAATAATTATTTTATTACAGAAAACTTTAATAGAAAAAGATTACAAAAATATTATAAATTTACCAAACATTCACTGTGAATGATATTGTTTTGACGATACTACTTATTCGAAATATTATAATCACAAAGATATTTATAACTTTAATACGGCGATAAGACTACATTGTTATGAAAAATAAACATTGATGTTAACATATTATTATAAAATTAAAAATAAACTCATAGCAGCACTCTTATGACAGTGGTGTATTTTAGTATAATTGTTATTATTTTGATTAATATTAAACCAAAATGTGATATAATTTTACAAATAGAAAGATTATGAAGTAGTCTTAAATATATATGATTAGGCCATTCGAAAAAAAATAAGTTCATTAGCAGTTATTTTACTAAAACCAAAAATAAAAAAAATATTTCCGTATATTATATATGGACGCCGTCAAAGTGAACGAAACTGTAATACCACGCACAATATTAAAAATCATCATAACTAGTGAATGGATAGTCACAAACTAATTTCAGTGATATCGCTTTTTTTCATCATACTGTGTAGTATGTACTATAATTTAAGCCAAAAAAAAATTGTTGAGTAAGATAGTCCTTTAAGAAAACAAAAACTCATAAACAAGACACTATCCTTCAGAAATATCCTTTCTTACTTACCAACTAGATTCAAAATGCAGCAAAAAAGGTTATTATTTAATTGAAGCAAGTTTTTGGTAGAAAAATTATTTAATTGCAAAATAAAATAAGCTACGCTCAGAATTAAAAAAAAAAAAAATAATAATAAAAGAAAACACACAGTAAAACCAATTCTTTATTCGCTCCGCTTAGAATCTAAAAAGAGAGAAATAATAAAAAAATTAATGTGGTAATTTTATATTAGTGAATAATTTATGAAAACATACTATGCAACAAGTACATTGAAAAGACAATGCGAAAATTGAGAATAAAATATAAAAAGAGGTTCGAAATATTAATACTTTGCGATATATTCATGACATAGCATTCAGCATAGAAACAGAAATAAATACGGAATACAATTACACAAAAATAAAACTGAGCTTGTTTTACTTAACATAGATTGGATAACGTGCAAATAAAATAAGTGCAATATTTTATATATTAAGGAAGCAATGTAACAAAAAACAAATATACATAATAAGTAATATTGTGCAAGCAAACTAGAACTTTCCAAGATAAAAGCCACAGAATTCATTACTTTATTTTATTATTATTACTATTTGCGTCAGTTTTATATCAGGAAGATACCTTAAAAGATTTATATAAGTAAAAGGTTGTTAGGTAGCAAAACCTGGATAATTCAGTTGAAAAAGGAAATTAGAGGCACCCGAGTAATGGTTTTTAAGAAAAATGCTAAATATAACATGGGTTAAAACAGTAGTTTATCTGTATATAATTATATTTTCTAACATATCTAATAATGTATATTACCTGTAGAGTATGAAAATATATTTCAAACAAAATGAACATAACTCTTGTAACCCTAAGTGTTCTGTTATTTCTTTTATTCCTAGACAATTGTTAGGATTAACTCTTGTTTTAATATAGTTAAAACATTGATTTTGGACTTGTTCATTAAATTGTAGTAAGCAGATTCCATTTAGAATTTCCTAAACAAATTTTTAAAGAACATTATATAATAAGTTACATTAATAAATTTAAAGTAAACAATTAATTCACATGTATATTTTGTTCAGATATGAATAATTTAGATGTATAAATAAAATCAATCAACAGATTTAATATGAATACATCTAATTGTTGAATAACAATTTCTGCGACTCTGGATTCTTTAAATTGGCCATTAAACATTATATTAAAGTATTCACTGTTGGCTGCAAGAACAACTTTATGAGCCCAAATAATATCACCATTTTTGGTTTTAAGTTTAACATCACATAGTTGTTGATTACTATAACAAATTAATTAAATAAGGATGAATTAAATAGATCTTTGTTCAGTGTAACTGAATAAAATTACCTCCTCATTTCATTAAATTTACTGAAGCACTTTTCATATAATCCTTCGCAAACTACAAAATCTCTATTTACTGGATATTTTTTTTTATCGTCTATAACCATGTTTGGCGAAAGTCTAAAAAAAAATAACCAAGTTTAAATTGAGATTAATACCATGTAAACAAAATTACTTTTTAAAAATGAAAAAAAGTGGATTATATTACCTTCTTCTCTTCGAAACAGAATGCATTTTTAGTTTCAAACTCTTAACACTAGGCAGTTGACTGTTCTTGTAAATGATATACCTGTATATGTATTAGGTATTATTAATTATTTAACCATGAGTAATGAAACAACGAGGAAAAACTAAGAATACCATACCTAATGAAAATAACTATATTAAATTATAATAAAATATAATGTGGACTAAATTTGAAACATTTTATATTATAAGAAAAATTAATTTAATATTTTTGTATCTAGTAGACACTGTCTACAATCGTCAATAAAGTTATGTATTTATTAATTTACTTAATAATCTATGTATTTATTTAGATAATATAATATAAGATGGCCGTATTAACAATGGCTAAAATGCATTCATGGAAAAGATGATGTATATGCTTGCAAATATCGTATCAACTCGCGCACTCAATGACTGGCATTTTCTCTGGGAGCATTTAAATACAGGAATGAACCACTAATAGTGCGCATGTATAACGTAGATAACATGTTGATTATCATTTATCAGTAACAACCGACAAACTATGAGGCAATCACTACAGCTCGGAGGATCATATTATCACTATATCACTATACCACATTACCACATTTATATTACACAAGTTGTAAGAAGGTTCTTGTCAAAAATATACTTTGATATTACTGATGATAATGTTGTAATATATTGTAATTTATTAGTGCTTTGCCCAAAATGATAAATTTAAAATATATTTTGTTAACTTAAAAAAAATTAAACTTTTCTGAATGAAAAATAGTCACAAGTAAAGAATAAATATACATTGTAAGTAACTAAAATTAATAAATTAGTAACTGTGATCAAATTGTGTGTGTACATTTTGAATAGCTGTAAGAGGATTTTTCAGACATTGTTTGATGTTAGTGTTCTCTGGATATGTTGGTTTCACTAAGCCACTAGTATGTTTAATTGATTTTATGTTTGAAAAAATCTTCTTTATTGATCAACTTTCTTATTGACTGGTGTCAATTTTGTTTCTCCCTTAGCCTCAAACTTCTCAAATTTATCCAAACAACGATCAAGAGATTTTATAATTTGACTTTTTATTTCACTGCTGTAGTGATATTTTGGAGAAAATTAACTCACTAGTGTCTCTATTTTACATCGAATATTGTAATTATCATGAATGTCTGATGAGGAAATGTTATTGAATATTAATACTAAAATGTCAATATTCTGAGTAATCCTATCACTAAGCTTAATATTATTTTCAAAACAAGGGGAAACTCCAGATTTAGCTGTAAGAATATCATTGGACATCAAAGATAGACACAGTAGCTTTTTAACCACAAGTTCCAAATATAACTTCCATAATTTTCTATAAAGTTGAAAACAATTTATTAAATAAAGGCAATACATTAAATACATATCAAACATTAAATTCTAGAAATTCTATTAAAATTCGATCAGTATTATTTTATATAATTCTTTTATTGATAATTGATCATATAATTATTTTAAATTCACAATCTATTTCTTTTTTTAAATAGATTTTCCTTGTGATATTTGTAATAAAACTTTCAAAAAAAAATCCACAAGGTAGAAATTATTATTCTTGAAAAATAATATTTTTCAAATTGTAGGTATTAATTGCTTTGACCTTAATTTTAAAAATAAAAAACTTAATTGATTCTTTAAGTTCTGAGCATGGCGTGTCGATCAATAAGGAAATTGTACAATTAAATAATATAGGAATATTCTGAGGTTATTTCACTATATTAATATTTGTTTAAATAAAACTTATTTATTTTACTTTATTATACATATTTATTCAAAATTATAATTTGCCGTTGATAAGCGTTAATCAACATGTTATCTATGTAACATGCATGAAAGTGCAATGCGCATGAATATTACACTGTATGTTCCTGTATTTAAACCATAGTGTTACTCTATGATTTAAACCTTAGATCATAATATGTTCATCATAGTATATGATTTAAGATTTAAACGCTCTTCTTTCCATACATAGACACATATCTCTTATCAACATTTATAAGTGACAAGTGTGGTTGAAAACAGTTTTGCTTTGCACATTTTATAAAATTTGAAAATCATTTTTAATAAGAGTATAAGATTTATCCACTAATCTACAGCAATTAATGTGAAGGGATACAGACATACAACTGCTTTTACAGATAAATATGACTAATAAGCACTAAGTGTGGAAAATTGGACATAGTTCACAATGTAAGATTACAATTTCTAAAGCATGTATAGATTTATTGACAAATTGTCTAGATTATTCTGGAAATTAATTTTCAATTAAACACAGTGCTAAATCATGTTCCACAAAGATCTGCCAAATTTACCTTTGTTTTATTAAATATTTTATTTAAATTACTGTTATACATTGTTTTATTGTTTTAATTTTAATTTGAATTATAAAGACTTGATATAAAAATGTACAAGTTCCTTCTATTTTTTAATCAAGATAACTGTAGACACATATTTAAAAAAAATTTTGGCGATTAAAACTTTTATTATATTAGTATATAATTAATTCAATTTTGCAAAAATAGTTCCACAATGTCAAATGACTTAAATTTTGTACAAATATCGTACTTTAGTAAGTATTTAAATGCCTTAGTTATAAAGCTTATTACATAGTAAATTCAAATTTAAACAATAATTGACTGTTGTGGATACACAATTTAAACAGATAATTTGATACAAAATTAAAATAAAAAAATAATAAATTTAACATTGCAAATCCAATTGTAACAATAATAATAGCAAACAAATTTGTAATTGTAAAAATAACCTTGTAAAATCAATAAGCAAATATCACTTCTCCAGTACCTTAATGCAATATAACATATTATCTTGTTTGAAAAATATATATCAACTTATTGAAAATATTTAATTTTATTATAAATTTATGTATAAAAATAGTATTATAAACATTATTTTGCACGATTCTTATAATCTTGATTTTCAGATACAAAAAAAAAAATAGATTTACAATAATAATTTAAAAACATTTCAAAAACTAACACATTTCATGAGTTATTATAAATAAGATATTTAGTTTATCAAAAGACACTTAAAAATCTGATTGACAAAATATATAATATAATGTATACAATAAATTAGTATACAGTTTTAGGCAAAGTTTAATTGATCAGTTTTAATTATATTAATGATTAATTGAATTCAACTTGGCGCGAGATTTTTTTTCATCGCTTGAATCACTAGTGTCAAACCCAGAATCTTCAAAATATGCTTTGGAACACAACGATTGAGTGCGCCGTGATATCACACAGTCTATAAGTTTACCAAAAAAGTCCGGGAATCCATCATAACCTAAGAAAACAACATTATAGTATTTACTATTTATAATTAAAATAATTTTGTTGTTTCTTAAAAAATAACCACTTTACCAGGATAGGCATTAATATCAATAATTGCATGTCGATTTGTATTATTTTCCACAACAATATCAACCCCATACAGAGACATATTTAAATAACTACCCAATGTTTTGACAATAGAATGTAATTTTATTGGATCTACAGATGATTTTTTGGCACTTTCAGATGGGTCAAGTACACTAAGTTCACTACTTGAATCTGATTTTGACACGGAATGGCTGTCAAAAGTTATTGTATCTCGATCAACTAAAATAAAACAATAAATTATGAATACAAATATTTAAAGATTTGTTTTTAGTTAAATACTTTACCGTTTGAAGTATAGAAATTTTTCAATGATGGCCTTTCTACCAATTGATAATGATCCCCAACAACATAAAGTTTGTATAAAATTGCATTATGATTAATAAATGATTGAGCAACACATGGGGGTTTACAATCAGCTACACCTCGTTCATTGAAAATTACAGACATCTAGAAAAGTAAACATGCATTTGTATTTATTCATAAGTATGTATATGCAATGGCAGATATAAGAGAAGGGAGACAGGGCAATTACCCCACCCTAGGACTGTGTTTATTTAACGCAATTCTTGTATTCAAAAATTGTTAAATATCCTCCCTAGAATAACCACTGGATCTGCCACTGTATGTATATTTGACCAAAGATATATTATATTCAATTATTTTGTTCACCTGATGACAGTATGTTGTTCCTTGAGCCACAAACGGCTTACAAACTAAAATAAAAAATATTTGTTACATTGTTAAAAAAATATTTATACTTTAATAAAAAGCTTACTGAAAGGAAACGTTACTCTAGCATTTTTTAGCTTTATAATATTCTCTTTCACATCATTTGAAAGAATTTCCACGAATGTTGGCGTAAAAACATCTAACAAATACAATAGACAAATATAATTACAGTTGAATTCATAAGTTTACAAAGTGTTCAAATTAAAAATAATAATGTTATGAGAAAATAACATAAACTGTCATTTTTGATAAGGGCCTTGACTGGGAAATTTTTAGGTAATATTAAAAGTATTATTACAACAACAAAAATGTGTTTAATTACAGTTAAACTAATTAGATTCACATTGGGTCATTATAAATAATAACAAAAACAAATTTAATGATGTATACCACTAGAAAAGGTTAGTATCCATTGGTTAATTTTAAATTAGATTTTGTTATACAATTATATGCATATATTTTAAGTTGTGAAAAGTAATTTGACCACACTAATACAGACTAGAAAAATATGTGTTTTCTATAAAATAATCTAAATCTTACTAACATTACTAAATCAAAAGTTTGATTGTTATCCTTTTACACCAAAATACTGAACGGGTTGAGCTGACACTTTAAATAAATATAGATCTTAACTAGGAATAACATATAGGCTACTCCCCTTCTCTAAGATTTCAATCCCTAAACACAGGACTACTGGTATTTTTAGTACAAAAAACTAATTATTTTTATTGATTTATAGGTTACTATGAAAGGTTAAAACAAAAAAATAAATATAATTTTATTTGACACACGCAATGATGAGCAAAATAGCTAGTAAAGATATAAAACTTTGTAGAAATAAATATTGGAAAAAAATCTAGTACATTACAGGTGTTTTGTTCATTGTAACTATGCGCCTCGAACAGAATACTGCTTATGGATGCTGTTGACAGCAGGAAGTTCAAGAAGTAGGATATAAAGGGGATTTTAATTTATATCTGTACAAATATTTTTTTACCAAACAAAATAATTTTTGAATTTATCTATTATTGTTAAACATTATAACAATGATTCAGATGATTAACAGTGTTTACACTCATCTTGTTTGTCTAATTTTATTGTAAAATTTGAGGTTTGTATTACTTTAAATTTTAAAGGGACCATTTAACTATTATAGTATGGGACGAATATGCATAGTAAAACAAAATATTAATGAACTGTTCCTACTAAAGAATTTAAAAAATATAAAATTACAAACCTAAACTACCATCAATATTTAATTTTCTATCTACATGGAAATTTAAATTTACATATACAGATTGAATTTTTAGTCATGAACCAGCAATTATCTCAGAGGATTTTAAGTGAATTTGATTTTTGTTTTTTTTTTTTTTTCTAATCATTGTGGAATTGTTTAAAACCATTTTTAATTGTTTACCTCTACTTTGTATGCCTAAAGAAAGTACATACTTTTGATTTTTAAATAAGAACCCCCTCCCTTCTGAACACTGATTTAAATAGAGAATATTTTTCTAAAAATGTTGACATGCATAACACTAATATCAGATTAACCGTTTATGAGTTATAATAGTTTAAAATTTAGACCTGAGGAGTGGGAAAAGTAATAAATTGCCTATCTATAACCCTTCCCAACTCCTTCGAACAAATTGTTTAACTATTATAACTCATTAACAGTTAATCTGATATTAGTGTTATGCATATCAAAATTTCTAGAAAAATATTCCCTTTTCAAATCTTTGTTCAAAAAAGGGGGAAAAAAGGGTTCCTATTTGAAAAATCTTAATTATTTGCTTATTTAAAGTACATAGAGTAGCGGTAAAATTTTTAAATAGTTTAAAAATAAAGCTTAAACAGTTCTATAATAATTAGAAAACCAGAATTTAAATTAACTTAAAAAAATCAGAGATAATTGCTGGTTCATGAAAAAAAAAAATCAACCTGTATATGTATTAATCAATACATTTAACACAGTTTACTGAACTATTAGGTTAAAAACCTTGTATTATTGAAAAAAACATCACTCTTGCACAGCTAAGATCTTAAATGTATACAATAATTATTCATTTTATTATTCTATTTAATATGTTTCAGTTATAAATAAGTTATAAAAAAAACTGTTATCAAAAATTTAATTTATAATACCAAAAAAATTATAACTATTGTCAATTTTAAATACAATTTACAACATATATTAATTTAACTTGTAAATACAAATAAAATCATAAATATAGCATTCATTATGATTAATAAATAACTTCAGAGTAAATTGTGTGGAAAAATAAAATTTGCATTTAAATTTAAAATCATAGGCTATGGCAATTAGCCAAATGGATTTGGCAACATTTTAAATTAGTTACCAGTTACCACTAATAAATCTTTTTATGTGATATTAGTTCACATATAATATCACCAAACTAAACATTATATTAGTACCAACATAACATACAAATATACCTAATATATTTATTTAATTGACTAAATTTAACATTGAATAATTGTTTATTATACTATTCTCATAAAGCAAGCACACATTAACAGTTATTATTTTATAAATGTCATTAAAGTATATTGTGTTTAATTAACAGAGTTAAATGGGTTTTATTTCACTACATTTAAAAATATTATAGTGGTATATAATGAATTTTAAGAACAAATTAAAATTGTTGTGCAGTAAATACTACAAAACAAAATGATTAGTTGTAGATCCCTTCCCTGAAAATATATAAATAACAACACTACACATTTATACCTTAGAACGATTTGTCAATGTTAGTGCCAACAATCTACACTCTAATATACTAAAAGACAGACCTCTTACACTTGCATTATTAAGTACTTATATTCTTTCTATATAGTTTTACTATGTCATATATGCCCCAGGTCAAGGTCCTCTATTTAGTGTGATATTGTAAGCGAACCAAAATAATTTAGACAACTTAAAATACCTAGTTACAATAATAATTGTATATTGGTGTACCAATATTGTTCAAGCCGGTGTTCAACACGACATTATACGTCTTGTATCGATCGAGTAGAGTGCGTACACTTTCTAATGGATCAATGATTAATACTTTCGGATTATCCTTTATATATTGTTCAATTCTATCTATGATTTGAATAGCCTTTAAGAAAAAAAATACAGTTTTTTGTTAATACAACATAAAGAAAAATAACCTAGATACCAACATACCTGTTCATCATTTCTGGCAATTATTTCAGTAAGTTTGTGTACAATAACAGCAAAAGGTCCTTGATCTTCCAATGGTTTATCTAGATCCAACTGGAAAATAATATTTTTTTATTTTATCATTTAAGTTCTAGGCACATAATTTTTAGTTCAAAATTATAATTATTATTAATATATGATATCATATCATATCAAATGTTGGTTATACCACCACTAACTAGGCAATGTGTTTTAAATTTTTCTTTATATATTTTAATTAAACTTCAAGACAAATAACTATACATTTCTACATTACAAAAATTCTAATAATATACTAGAACTACACAAATTGAAGTAGATAATATAAATTTGTTCAATGCATTAAGTTTAATAAATATTTAAATCCAATATATTATTTCTAGAAGTAAAAGTAAAAATACTTTTAATCCATGTACCAGTCAGATTTTAATGAATATCATCTACAACATTCCCTAATATTGGTTTAATATTAGTTCATACACAGTTTGAATTTCTAGAACACCTTATTATCTTAAATGTTTATTTTTATTAAATCAAACAAAAGTCTTGGTAAATGTTATATTGGTAGAGATTGTACCTATACATATAAAAGCTCTTTAAAATTTATATGCTCCTTCTTTAGTTCATCAACTAAATCAAAATCGATCAAAATAAAATAGATAATCTATTATATTAGACTATGGTAAAATGCAATGCATTGATATTTGAATATTACACTAATCAATTAAGTTTTTTAACAAGTAATTTTTTTTTTTTAACAAAATCCGTTCTTAAGTGGTTTTTCTTTTAAGATAATTATTAAAATAAATTATATTATTAGTTTTTAAATGAAAAATATTTTATCAGTAGAGAAAAATTAATTATTATGAAAGTTATACTATATGATATATATTGATAAGAAGTAATAAATTAATTAATTAAAACAATTAAAATATGATATTGAAAACAAAATATTCATGCCCCAAATAATAAACTGGACAAAATATAATTGAATGTTTTATCAAAAGAAACAAAATATTTGAATTAATTTATTATCAAACAAGAGGTAAGTAGATGATAGAGAATAATTGAGGAAGGCTGCAAATCAATCTATATATTGATAACTACAAAGAAAGAGAGATTCAAATATGTAAGAAAATGTTATGCATTGAACTAAACAGTGTTACAAAAATATTTTATAGACTTGAAGAATTAAACACTAATTTAATTAAACGAATAAATATTTTTTTTAAAAATTAGTTCTTACTTAAATACAAATTTAAAATAAACCGATGTGTTTGTATTTTATAAAATGCAATCACTTCAAATACATTTTATAATGCATTAATACCACAAAAAATATATTTTAATTTATGTGAGGATGACTTTAATGCTAGAAAATATTTGAACTCATTAGTTATTTTATACTATCACAAAAAACAACCCCCAATTAAATACAGGACATATTTGAATAACTCATGTAAATAATAAAATAATTTCTTACTTTCACTAATTCATATCCATGCTGCCTGTAAAAAATAAAACAAAATTACTAATAATCATCTAAACATTGATAAAATATTATTATAATGTAACATAATTGTAGACTGTTAAATACTAGTGACTGTGGCAAACACAAGAAAATGTTGGGGTTTCAAACTTCCTCCAAAATATAAATTACTTTTTAATTTGTATTTAAATTAATTACAGCAATGAGATAGATACTTTTTCACCCCTTCCCTCCGCATCCATTACCCTTGTTTGTAGAACATTGATTTAAAAAATGACATATATTTCTATGTAATTGTCAACTCTTTAGGTATTTTGAGATCTTAATGTGTTAAAATTATAATACAATTAGTAATTTAGGTATGCCTATATTTGGTTTTATATTCAATGTAAACTTGATATTTTAAATGTACTTTGTATAATTTAAATTTAATTATTTAAATTATAAAACCAGTTTAATTTAAAATTACATTATTTTCTTACATATTGTGTAATATTATTTCAACTTATTTCTATATGATATTAAAAAGGAAAAAAGTAGTCTATGAACATGTTCAGATACATGAAGTATATAATTACATTGAATATAATTTGATT
Source organism: Cinara cedri (assembly GCA_902439185.1). Taxonomy (NCBI): domain Eukaryota; kingdom Metazoa; phylum Arthropoda; class Insecta; order Hemiptera; family Aphididae; genus Cinara; species Cinara cedri. The sequence continues at coordinate 730,612 of CABPRJ010000012.1, read as the reverse complement.
TCAATAAAATATAATTTCTAAAGTGAATAGTTTAAAATGGTATTTTTAAAAGAAATTAAATTATTAATCACTTTTTTAATAATATGTTTTATATAGGTATTAGGTAGATACTAGGTACCTAGTACAGTGTCATTCGTTTTATTTATTTTTTAAATAGTTGGTACAGTATGCAGTACCTAATTATTTAAAACTAATATAAGTAGGTACTAAAATGCATTTATGATTTCTATCATGAGTGAAACTCTACATATTTTCCATAGTTAAAAAATGGTTATTACCATGGAATTTTTAAAACCAAATTTATATATGAATACTAAATTTAATAAATATAATAAATATTTAGATATTTCGGTTTACTAAGATTTCTAATAGGTATGTAACAAATATTGGTAATCCTTCTATAACTTGGAAACTCAAGTATGTTTCTTATTTCACTTATATATATATATATATATATATGTTTTAATTTCACTTTTTAGTTATTCAATAATCTCTCTATACAACAATAGCTATTTATAAACTTATACATATATGTGTATGAGTTATATTAACAAGATGCCGGTAATTTTTTAACGAGCCATATAAAATTTCCCATAATAGGTACTTCCCAACACATTTTAAATAGGTAATGATATTACCTATTATGTAATGTAGATATTTACAGAGATATTATATATTATTGAAATAAAACCTCATTATAATGTTTCTTGTTTTTTTATAAATGAATGTGTATTCTTACGAATGACAATACCTATTTAGATTTTTGAGAAAAATTAAAAATTTGATAGAAAATGAAAAGAAATTATTCCACATTCAACAATAAAGTTAGAAATTATTGTTATATTTCTGCTAATGGAAATACTTTGTGTATTTATACAGTAAAAAATCTTGAAAATGATTTTAACAATATTTACTTTTGCAATAAAATTGTTTTGTTTAAACAAAATATAAATAGGTATTTAACTGGATTAATTAGAACAATATAATATTAAGTTCTTGATTATAGTTTATAACTAATCAGGTGTTTAATTAAGAATTATTTATTTTGGTGTAAAAATCTATTTTGTATTTTTATTTTGAAATTCTGAATCAGTACCATATTCTATTGAAATAGTACAACCATTATCAGTTATAATTTTATTTAAATGGTTAATGGGACAAATCAAAACTAAATCAAAAATAAAATATTAAATACCTTTTTCTTGATTATAATTATTTTAATTTTTCACTTAGCATGTATATGAATATTTACATATTCATTAAATGTCAGTATACAGGTATAAAATTGGTTTCTAAACAAATATAAACTGCTAAACGACGTACTGCATACAAAGTAAATAGTACCTACCTAATCATAGGTACCTAATATCATAATATTGTATTAATCATACCACATATGGTACTTAATATTAGTAATAAATATTTTACCTGCACACTTTGCCGAATTCAATCCAATTGAGTTTCTGACTCTTGCGGTCAGACATCCAATAGCCAATGACCATTGGAGATGGAAGCTTTTCGTTTTCAGTCATTTCAACACCTTCTCAAGTGGCAACGCTGATACCGAAGTCGTTGGTTGACAGGAACTACAAGTCACGTGCGTTCAACTCATATATCCGCAGGCAAATAAAACAAATTCGTCATTTTGAAACGAAAATGTATATTTTTTAACAGAAAAATACTCGTTGGGAAACAACAGTAATCACATTCGAAGGCCGTTTACCGCCCATTGCCTTGTTGTGTTACCTGATAGTTACTTGCAGTACGAACGGTCTGTAGTTGCAACAATGGTTTCACTTTTTTTCCTCGGCCTTATCACAATTATTTTTAATATTATAATACAAAATAAGTACAAAATAGTGAATAATTTTGATAATATTATAATATTATTACACATTTATAAATACATTTATGTTTGGGATGATATTCCGGTGTGATAACGATCAACTGTGTATGTGTGTGGGTGCGTGTGGTATTCTACAGTTCTACAAAAATGATCGCATACGATCACGGTTATTGATTCACCATAATTTTGTTCTATGGTGCTCAATTTGCTTATCATTTTTTTATTATTTTAACCACTCCATTTGAACAGTCTGCAGATACTACAAAAAGATCTCATGAAGGATTTCATTAATTTATTATGTTTTCATTCATATACATTTTATGGTGATTCCTAAGTATAAAAAAAATCCGATATTCAGTATTATTTTTAATATTTAATTGAATGCAAATTACCTATCTCTTTAATACAGTAATATGTTTTATATAGTTATATGGTAATTTAATCTATGATGGTATCTTTATTCTTTAACCGTGATCAGGAGTACCGTATTTTAACAGGTTACCAAAATGGTAACCTGATATTTGTAATTTTTTGAACTAAATTAGGTATATTTCTTTACACGATTAATAGGTATTCTTAGATGATTTTTATTTTATAATAATGTAGGCCAAAATATTATAGGTACCTATTTAAATTTATTATCAAAAAAACTGTTTTTCGTGGCAAGTGTTGTCACCGGATTTATGTAGTCCGCTACTATTTGTTTAGAATTTAGGAAATATTAAACGTATAATTTTGTGGTATAATCATAAGTAATGGTGACTTCTCTCCTCAAATAATTTTGTATAATGTCCTTGTTAGATTTAACCGGTTATATGACGTGTAAATCGTCACCACATCCTTGTATCTACGTCCCATAGATGATATCTGTGTGGAATTTTTATCGTCAGTCGAAAACGAATTTGCAATTTTTTTTAAGTAATTTCATTGCCAATTTCCATTGATAATATCCGAAATCTATTGCCAAAAACTCGGATGACCTCGGTCGACTTCTGGTTGACCTTTTGAAGTCGAATAGTCTGCAGATTTTTCAGACAAAATATTTTACACTAGATGCCCCTTTCTTATTCTTCTTCGGGTGAAACCCAAATGTTAACAGTCCACTGTCCACAACTATGTTTAGATATTACATGTTTCTTTGCACCAAAAACATATTTTGTCGTTAATGTTATCACGAGTAATAAAATGATGTCAGCTACTCAGCTGTTATTTTTTTTTTCAATATTAGATATATTCTTCAAAACTTGATGTACAACCACGAATATAAATACAAAATATATTTTAATTCGTGTTTACAACTAAAATAGATGTTCCATATACTATCTATTTCAGACCATTGATTAATGATTTCCCTCCAAATTATGTTTATGTGATTACTGATTGGTCATGTTATCAAACCGGATAGTTACAGTTTTCAGATAATCAATAAGAGGCCGGTCACAATATTTCAACGTTGCCAATCTATACAAAAAAAAAAATGTTTAAATTGTAGGGTTTATTCACAACTGCTAACTTATCTCTCCTAAAGTATTATAGCATAGATATATATATAATAATTATTATATATATTTATGTATTATTGTACCATATTATAGTATTTCGTATTTTTCCATAACCCTATATTGGCGATAACCGATAAGCACCTAATTCCAATACGGCTATACATCAATAAGTTATAGACTGGTGTTATACCAATTAAAGGTACTCTCACCCACAATGCTTTTCATTTTTTCTTGTAACCTATCCGATGTGGTTTTGCACAACAAATCAAAGGTTATTTTCGATTTACATTGTCCGAGTGAACGTAGCGAGCGAGTGATCATCTTGAATTTTTAGTTCCACCTATAATGCTTTTTGAATTTTTCTTACCACTCACACAACGTGGTTTTGCATAAGACCGGTCATCATAAATACATAATTTGAAACGAAATTTTTTTCTGCGTTGTTGGTGTAACTACATTTTTAATTCATTTTTTTCCTTAACGTTGGTGTTCATACAGACCGGATATGCCTTACGATCTCTTATCATTTTTCTGAAAACTGTTTGCTTCTTAGATCTAATCCTTAGATTATACCTTAGAGTAATAAAACTATAGACTGTATTATTATACAATATGCATATGATACTGAGCATAATTGAACGCTATTATACACCTTTTGCAACTCTAGTAAACACTAGATGACGTTGCTGACAGTTCAATAAAATGATAAATACCTAGGTACATGATTATCCATTCTTAATTCTCATGACTCATAGACATATTAACGTAAGTAATTTAAGTTGGTTAAGTCCTAAATAGTAAATAGGTACCTCTATATTCTCCTAACTTCTTTTAATTAGTTGTTTTTATTTTTTATTTTTCTGTTCTTTTGAGTTTTTTTGTCAAAATCTAAGTATTTTATTATTTAAATTAAATATTTCATTGCATTTAATTATTTCAATCATAGTACACCGTATATGATATATCCGTATGGAAAATAATTAGAATTATGAACCCTCATTAGGTAGACAGCGCAATCAATTTTTAAACGAAGTGTTTACACTTGTATGTAATATATATATATGATTATAATATTAATTACTCTAATATCCACCTTGATCATGGTAGTAAAAAATCCATAATCCATAAATATTGTACAATCTACATAGCATGGTAATTTATTTTTCGTATTATGGTCACACTGAAAGTATCCCGTTTTCACTTCACGTCATGGTGTTAGATACATTGGTTGCACAACTATATAAAATAAATGGACCCTCTCATAATTGCCTTATTATAAGCATGAAGAACTACGAATAAGCGCTCCTTGTGTGCAATTTTAGAAACACGATCCAGTGGACTGTGGAGGATTCCACAATATTATTTTTGTGCAAGATTCCAAATTGCAAGATGCGAAACCACGAATTATACGGAACATTAATGTTATTGTCAAAAATGGTAAATGATATAAAATTATTTTCCTTATTTGGAACAACAGACACACCAATTTCGCCATACCTGCATCATTTGGAATTTTTTGTTTTGGCTGTGGCAAAAATGTATTTAATAAGTTTACACTGTGTAACACTTATATCAGAATTAGTTAATGACTGCTATAAAGAAATTCCTGAAGCTTTTTGCGTCTGAAGATGTGCATCACTTAATGCATTTTTCAACCTTTTTATTTCTTTTATGGTTCTATTAATTTTTTTTTTTTTGTTAACTTATAATAAATAAACCGCTAGTCCACAGCTACAAATTAAAATTATATATACAAATGTATAATTTGTAATTTGTATACTTTTTTATCTTAAGCTGATTGTACACTGATAGGCTAGTGTTTTGGTTTTCTACCAGTGTTCGTTGCAATCTAGACCTGCATAAGTCTCATCGTGTGATATATTTAATGGTTCATCTATTTAAAACGATTTAATATAGGAGTTGTGCAACCATTAAATCTACAAAGTGTTTCACATTTAAAATCTCGAACGAAGATATATCTTACTTCGTGTTTAAAATATGATCATGGCTATAGATAGTATCATCATAATGATATTATCTATAGCCGTGGGCCACCTCTGAATATAATATAGATTATACAGCATAGATATTAAAGATTAATATCTATGATAAAGAGCGGCTGTTCCATGGTAAGTACTTATCATCAGATGGTTTTGTTTGCCAACCATAGACAATAAATTTTTTTATTATCTATACTGCCAACGTGTTCGGATAACATTATCTGGGCAACTTGTGTTATGTTGATATATACAACAGTCGTCATATTCGAGCTGCCACTCACTTTCATTTTTTATCCAAACAACTAATGTATATTTATTGTAGGTACGACCATAGTAAAATTGAAAATATTAATACGTTGTACGTGTTTATAGTATTGTGTTGAATATTTCAATTATTGTTTTTTGAAAATCGTTTGGTAACTACAACTCTGTGGTTACGGTTTTTCGTAATAGCGTATACCTAATAATTCACTTTATAATATTTTCATTTTGTTCAGATGACTTGAACATACTTTACGGACAATGTTTTTATTGAAAACAATTGTCATCTTGTTAACGGTATTGCATATCATTGCGGCACAATGCAATACTGATCAATTTATCGAGTTTAACTGTAAAGATTCAAGCTGTAAGGGTGAGTGCTTTTGAGTACCAACATTGCTAAGCCCTAGACCACAAAGAAAGGGTTAACTTAAAAGTTTTTTTTGAAACTTAACATTCATCTACATTGCCTGTATATATTATGAAATTATTAATATTTATTACATTATAACATAAATTTTAACTATAATATTTAGGTATAATATTTTTAATATGGAAACTATACTAAAACTTATAAGGTCTAATTTTTCTACCAACTGATACATAGGTACATATTAATATAGTTCTACCTGTTACTTGGTTTAGAACATAGAAAAAAAAAATGTATGATAAAGTGTACTACACATTCCACCTATGCACAATAAATAATTTGAACCTTTGTAGATAAGATTAGATTTACCTTAATCAAACTAATTATATGTTTTTTTATCTTAGATGGAGATACAACAGGTAAAATGAAAACCAATTTAGGAAAATTAATTGATGTAACAATTATTGGTTATTCTGTTGACAAATTCTTAGTAAAATATAAGGTAATGATTAAACAAATAGATAATAACTTTTAATTTAGTTTTAATCATGTGTGTTCTATTTGTTTTCCTAGGATTCATTTTCGATAATTAAACATTCTGAAATTCATAGATCCGATTTTTCAAAAATGAAATTTAAAGAATATAATTTTAAAGTAAATATTCATAATACGACTTACAAAACTTGTGAATCAAGCAATCAAAATAATGATAGTCCTAATGATTCAAATATTGCTCAAATTAGTAAAAATGTTGATACACATCATATGAATAATATTAGTCAGAATGCAAAATTTAGTAAAGATGAAATCACAAAAAATCAAAATCAAAATAGTGAAACAGATTCCATCCATGGATTTGTTAAAAAAGATAACTCAGATGAAAGTATACCGATTAAAAACTCGGAAGATGAACCAGAAGATAACACTACCAAAACAAGCTTGTCTACAAAAAATTTGAATGCTGACGATGATTTCTCAAAAGAAACAAATCAAATGAATATTGCTAAATCAACAAATTCTCAAAAATTTGAAAACGATTCTTCAACTAAATGCCCTTTAGGTTCATGTGATACACATGCTGCAGAAAATATTATTCCAGTTAATGAGGATAATTTACATCAAAAACAAAATAATCATAAATCAAGTGCTCAATATGATGAGAAAATAGAAAGCTTAAAAAAAGAATCAGTTATTAATGTACAACAGCAAAATACTAAAATAAATGGTTTACCGGATAGTGACTATAATATAGATGAATCAAATATTTCAATTTCTAATGAACGAAAAAATATAGAGAATTCAGGAAGCATTGAAACATCACAAAATGACGAGAATGCAGATACATCAAAAGAACCAGGTAATAATGAACAACAACAAAATTATAAAACTGATGGTTTACCAGATATTGACAATAATACAGATGAATCAAATATTTCAATTCCCAAAGAACAAAAAAATGTTCAGAATCCAGGAAGCATTAAAACCTCACTAAATGATGAGAATTTAGATACATCAAAAAAACCAGGTAACAATGGACAACTGCAAAATTATAAAATAGATGGTTTACCGGATAGTGACAATAATACAGATGAATTAAATATTTTAATTTCTAATAAACAAAAAATTGTTCAGAATCTAGAAAGCATTGAAACATCACAATCTGGTGAGAAGGTGAATACAACAAAAGAACCAGGTAATAATGAACAACAACAAAATTATAAAACAGATGGTTTACCAGATATTGACAATAATACAGATGAATCAAATATTTCAATTCCCAAAGAACAAAAAATTGTTCAGAATCTAGAAAGCATTAAAACCTCACAAAATGATGAGAATGCAGATACATCAAAAAAACCAGGTAACAATGGACAACTGCAAAATTATAAAATAGATGGTTTATCGGATAGTGACAATAATACAGATGAATTAAATATTTCAATTTCTAATAAACAAATATTTCAATTTCTAATAAACAAAAAATTGTTCAGAATCTAGAAAGCATTGAAACATCACATTTCAATTTCTAATAAACAAAAAATTGTTCAGAAAATTTCTAATAAACAAAAAATTGTTCAGAATCTAGAAAGCACAAAAAATTGTTCAGAATCTAGAAAGCATTGAAACATCACAAAATGGCGTGCAGGTGAATACAACAAAAGAACCAGGTAATAATGAACAACAACAAAATTATAAAACAGATGGTTTACCGGATATTGACAATAATACAGATGAATCAAATATTTCAATTTCTAATGAACGAAAAAATGTCGAATTAAATACACCAATGGATGAGAAAACCGAAAGCCCTAAAGGATTCATGAATAATGTACATCCCCAAAACTCTAAAATTAATAGCTCTCCACAAGACATCACTGAAGTAGACAATGAAAATTTAGGAAAGACAAAAGATTCTCCTATTAAAAAGAAATTAAAACAAGTTGAATCTATAAGTATTGTTGCATCTTTTGGTCACCCTGATACCTGCAGTGGAGTTAACTGTCTCAAAAATAAGAAAAATGCATTTAAACCGGTCCATATTTTAAATCCTATACCTAAACAAGTAAACCTGGAGGATACTTCTCATTTAACAATTACTGACTTTGAAAAACAAAAAAAATATGATATTAGTGATAAAATAACTACTGAAAAATCGAGTGTAGAAAGTTTCAGTGATCATATTATAAATGGGCTATTTTCACCTACATCAAATTCATTCAATTTTCTATGGAACATGTTTGGTGATTATTCTAATGAATATAATGGTGAGTAATAATTAATTATTGTAATCTTATAATAAAATAAAAATCTAATGTTACCAATGACATCAAAATCTAAAATAATATGTGTGATATGAAATATTGTATATTCTATCACAGAAATAAAATATTCATTAATTTTAGATTAAATTCTAGTAAAGAAGCTATTGTTCTTACTAAAATGTCTTTCTTTTTTTTATACCTTAAAATTTTAAGGATTTTTTTAGTGTAGTAAGTAATTAGAAAAATAATGTGTATGGCCCTTACAATTTCTATAAAGTATACAAATAAACAAATTTCAATATATAGATTTTATTTTGGTAAACTAAATTACCCTGTAGATATTGCCTTCTTATCTACTCACCTACAATAGTAGTCTATGTGTGATTTGTACATGTTTTTTTTTTTTTGATTAAGGGCAACTATTTCAAAATGATAATCCAATAGATTTAATTTGTATAGTGTTAAATTAATTATTTTTACTTATTTGTTTTATAATGTGGGACAAGCTTTAAGTACATGTGGCTATACAATTTAATATTATATATGAAGTGAGGGGTCCAAGTTGACGGCACTTATAATGTGGAAAGTTACAGTTAACCAAGTTATTTGTAGAAAAGTGTGAGATAAGGAAAAAGTAGAGAAGAGCAGTTGAGACTGAGAGATTTGTATTCTAGTGATTGATTTAAATAACATATTTTATACATTTTCATAAATTAATTAAAATATTTGTATTCTACTGAGCAAAGTAATCCATTATTGTGATGTTATTTTAAAATAAAAAATCTGTGAGAACAAGTCAATTACTAATAAGTAACTATATTCAAATATATAATAAAAATTAAGCATTGTATAAAGTAAAAATAAACCATATTCAGAAAATTGTTTTAATATGGGCTACTAATTAAAAGTTTATATTATTACAGATAAATATCCTGACCAAAGTCAAGAAAATCAAGTGGGTTTATAGATATTATTAATAACTAATTATTACAATTTATTATTTAAACTAGCTAAACTAATACTGTTGAAAAATTATTTTTTAGAAAATGTTTGAATACAAAGAACAAACGAATAATTCAGAACTGTATTTTGTTATTGCGGATTTAGTAACAATACTAATTGTAGTATTTTTAATATTTCATTATAAATATCAAGTAATTACATACATTCAATTAATTATACCCACAAATATTCAGTAATTTAAAACTATATAGTTTAATTAAAATTAAAATTATTTCATCACTTTAAATTTATAAATCTTTGTGGAACATTGGGCCTAAGTTAATTATTATTTTTTTTTTTTTAATAACACAAAATTCAATTTAAACATAATGAAACAAACAATTTGTTATATGATTTGTATTTATATCATTTCATTTTATTTAATATATGCACCCTGAATTTGAGTATAAAGTCAGTACAACTATATATATAATTAATTTATATATTTATTTGTGTTTTTATTAGAAAGGAACACATGCAAATGATTTATTAACTTCGTTGGCGGCCAAAGATCAGTACTTGTTAATTATAGAAAAAGAATTATCATTATTGAAAGAACAGAGAGTTGGAATTAATACGAAATCAGTGAGTTTCTTATTATAATTAATTATATACTTGTAAATATATTTGAATGATTTATTTGGTTTTTAGATAGAAACAATTTCTGAAATTGAATCCTTGAATGAACAATTGGCTAAATCAGAGGTGGTTATTTTATATTTTTTAAATTTTGTTAAGTCTATACTTTATTATAAAATGTTTGATTATAAATAATCATTTTTTATTCAGGATATAATATCAACTCAAGAATTCCGTATTCAAAAACTTGAACAAGAAGTTGAAGAATTAACTGAGAGTGGTATGGAAATGCATGCATTATTGTCTTCCGCATTAGAATCTAGTTCTAAAAATAATGAGAAATATAGTGCTCTTAAAGAAAAATTGGTTGATTCTCAAAATTTGGTAACAGCTCTTACTAAAAAGGTAGTTTCATTTTTTTTTTCTTTTAATAATTACTATTCAGTATTGTAAAGTTTTAATAATATATAGTCTATAAATATTGTTTATGTTCTTTTCATCTAGAATTTTAACAAAACTACAGAATTAGAAAAAAAAAATGATATTATAAAAACTCTTCAAACTACAGTTGATGAACTAACAAACAAAAATATTTGTTTGGTTGAAGATAATACTAAAATATCTTTCCAAAAAGATCAAGTGAGTAAAAATATTATTACTTTACGAGATTGTTTTTTTTACTATCAATTATAACAAATATAACCAGAAATAGAAAAAAAAATGTTTTGTCATTAAGTTTACAACTGGTGAAATATTAACTACAATGGTTTTCAGTTTTTTTTTTTCGAACATTATTAAATTGTTAAATGCTTTAATGATTTAATATATAATATCTGTATAATGTTACCCTTATTTTGTATACCCTAAATATATAAACTATTCAATTTTAAATAGCAACATTTGTTTCTTAACTGCAATTCAAAATATAATATAATATTTTTCTAAAAAAGTATTCTCCGATGAAAGATGTTAACTATGTTTTATTTTAATAAATAAAAAGTATTCAATTTTTAATTTTTTAGATTGTGTCCAAAAACCAGTTGAGGGAATCGAAGTTACTTGATGAAATTAATAATTTACAATTTGAGTTGAATAAACAAACTGATGCTTTAGTAACTGCTGAAAATGAAGTTTTATTATCTAAGGACGCTTTAGAAGAAATGTTCTCACAGAAATTTAATGCAAATGATGTCAAAAAAAATATGTCACTAGTCAAATTATCTGCTGAAATTAAATCTGCAAAACAAATTGGAGAAAGTTATAAAAAGAAACTAGATGAATCTTTAAAATCAAATCAAGAATATTTAGGTCAGCATTATTTGATAATGTTTCATAATTTATAAATATAACAAAAATAATAACAATCATGACTATGTTTATAGATCAAATAGATGATTTAAAAAGTAATATAGTAAATTTAGAAGAGAAATGTTCACAATTAAAAATCAGTAATGAAGAGTCTTTATCTAAATTAAATATACTTACACAATTTTTCAAAGAACAGGAAAAAGAGTACATTAAGTATGTATTTGTATTATATATAAAAAGTGTGGGAAAAGAACTTCCTTATTCTAAAATTGAATAACAAACAAAATAAGAGATCAGTTTCATTCTTTTATGTTTTAAAAATTATATCATTAAGGTGTCCTCCATTTTGGTCAATGCATTGAGATAATAGTTGAATTTTAAAGTTGCTTTCCATTATTTTCATCATATTGATGGATATGCTGTTGATACCAGCTTGAATATTGTTCTTGAGGTGACCCAGATATTTGGACGGTCAATATAAACTAGGAATTTCAGATAGTCCCACAAAAAAAAAAAATCAAAGGGGTTAATTCGGGTGAGCATGCTAGCCACTTAAGACTGTTCCTAAGGAGATGATGTGCCTGGGGAAATTTGATCGCAAAATATTCATTGACATGTGGATTGTGGCACCGTCCTGCTGAATCCAAATATCTCCTACATTCATTTCATCAAGTTTTGATACAAAAAAATCAATCATGTGGACATAATGTACAGAATTTACTATAACTGTTTGGCTGTTTTTCTTTTTAAAAATCCATGGTTCAGTGATGCCTATTCTGGACAATGCACACCAAACAGTCACATGTTCTGTATGTATTGGCTGTCTAATGTTTCCTACATGGTAAGAAAACGTAAGATCTCGCCCTTTTGAATGAGTGTCACCCTACCCTTCTTGGAATAACATTCACTAGAAAACACCTATTTTACAAAAGGAAGTTCTTTTGCCGCACATGTACTTAGAATATTTATTTTTTTTTTTATTAGTTTTCAATTTTCTATTATTAAATAAAGGTCACTTTCAAGATTTCTTAAGAATTGTGAATTTGTATACATGTATTTTATACAATATTAGTATTTAAAATAATGATAATAATAAGAAAATGTTATTAATGTTAATTTTTGTACAGGCAAATAAATGATAAAGCAATGGTATGTGATGATAAAGATGAGGAATCTAGTAATCTTCATGAACGTTTAAAATCCCTTAACCAAGAAATCACTAATTACAAGTAAGTTATGACATTTATGATTGTGATCATTAATCACTATCAAGTAAGAGCATGCCAGGCAGCAATGGTTAGATTGAACACTTTAAAATGTTATAACTATATATTTCACAAATGTTTAGATCAGAAATTCAGTCATTGAAGAAAGAAATAATTGATCAAGAAGCTAGTTTTAAAATCCAAATATCTGCTGAAACAAAAAAAGCTAATGATCATTGGGTTTGTTTACTATTATAGTCTTAATACTTAACTATAATTTGGTGTATTCACGAACAACTTTGTTCATATTTTTTTTTAAAGATATCATTCAGACAAGCTGAGAGAAAACTTAAAGAAATGGAACTTGAAACTGCACAACTTAGAAATAAATTAACTATGGTCGATAAGAAACTTGAAAATGATACAAGTATGTTCAGTATTTTATTCATTACCTACTATATTTCCAAAATATCTATTGGAAAATTTCAGTTTTGTGCAATACAGTACTTCGTTTTTAAAGAATAAGGAAATAATAACCTACAGACTTAAATTATGGTTTTTTTAAAAAATTTAAATGTTGATTATACAACAGAATTGTAGAGTAGTATTAAGGTGTTTACACTATAGTGAACACATACAAATATCTACTATAGCATTTGTTTGTGTCGAAGCAGTTTGATCCAGTGGCGATCCTTTCAAATTTCCCATTCAATTTGAATGATATCTGGCTATCATTATTAATTCACCAGCATTCATGTGATAACTACCTAGATTTATCAAATTATTCTAAAAATGTTTGTATTAAAGACCTGGGATTGAAAGATAGTAAATATGTAACAAATGGATCCAAATAAATAAATAAATAAATAAATGATGAATTTGTTCAGTATCAAATATTCCTACTTGTTTATGTTCGTGTCATGATATAAACACACCCTTTTAAAAGCAAAACTCTATACAGCATTAAATGTATTCGTTATTATAATACTAATGGTATTTAAAGTAAGATACTATAGAACACAATAATATTAAATAAGAATTTAGTTTTTAAAAAACATTATATTTTTTATATATTAAACAATACTGTACAGAATAGTTATTACTAATTAGTGTACATTTTTTTTACTTTTGTATTAATAAGTATCATTTTAATTTTTTTACAGGAAGCATAGATTCATCTAAAGATTTTGAAGATGAATTGTTGGACATTCCATTACCAATTGTGTCTCCAGATTTTACTTTACTTGACTTTGAGCCTCCCCCTCCAATTTTCTCACCTACTTTTTTACAACATGTGTCAGCTGACCAACGATTACCGCCACTTGGTGCTTTAGGTCAAGCTTCAAGTCCACCAATCCCTTCATCCAGACGGCACAACAGATCCTTGTCACCTGGTTCTCCATCACCTCAACAAAGGTCTTCCTTATTTAGGCCATTGCCTCTAAGACACAACTATATAAATCGTCAAAGTAAGATAATATATATGCAACAATAATTAAAAAATTTGAGTTATTAATATTTGGTTTTTTCCAGATTCATTGGGTCATTCAACTGAATCACTTGACAAATAAATTTGTTTTCTATTCATTGTTACTATTACAAAATGAAAATATCTAAATTAATTCAGAATTATAGTTATTGTTAAGATTAAATAAATTTGATTGATTTATTTTTAGGACCAACAATAATCTCGGGATTTTTATTTTTTACAAATTGTTTATTTTTTACTTATAAAATGTATAAAAAAATTTTCTAAGTAATTTTGTGTATTTTTGTTTTCACCTGTAAAGATATAAGTAGGTAATTTCACTGTGATAAAAATACATTTTCCATTTAATTATAATTTGGAATTTGTTAAAAGTTAATATTATTTATACAGTATTGTTGAAAAATAAATTAAGGATAAAAGAGGATTCCTACAAGACATTTTAATTTAGCAAAAACAAATATCTTATTAAAATACATAGGTAGTTAAATGTATTTTCAATTTTGGTGGCTGATAAAAGAAAGTTTGTATTTTACATAAACTTAAAAGTTATGATTCTATGGCAGTGGTGGCCAACTATGGCCCACAAGCCAAATCTGGTCTGCAATCATTTAAAAAAAAAAAAAAAAAATGCAACTATACAGTAGGTATTATTATTATTATTATTATTATTATTATTATTATCATCATCTTAGTTGATAAATTTACAATTCATTTATCAGAATCACTACCAATATGATATTTATGCTCCTACCTATTAATATTATAATTTACACAAACTATTGTTGTTTAGAAATTTGTTTATAAGCGGCGCTACTCTATGCGGATGATTCATGTGAACATCGTGATTGCCTTGTACCCTAACGATCTTGAAATTCGGATTCTGTTCGTATATATGGACGAATATCTTGAACACACCATTGTAGTACACGTCGCTTTCGGATGCCCTAATGATGAGTGTAGGACATTTGATGTTTTTCACCACGTCCCAGAACTGTATGGCGGAAAACCACTCGCTATACGTTACTTTAAGCCGCAGATCGTTGGCCAGAAGATATTTACCGCCTTGTCCCTTCTGTCGAAAATAGCGGGCCATCAACGCTTTTGCGGCGTCATCGTTAAACGTATCCTCGGACTCCAAACCGAACATCCTGTTCTTGATGCGGGCCACAGCCTCCGGATATGCGTATTCCGGCGGTGGGTATTTAGCATCGCCCGCGAATTTCCGGTTTTCGAGTTTCAGCAGTTCGTCCAAGGCCCGTCGAATACAAGAGCCGATCTCTTCGGGATGTACCTCCACGGGTCCGGCCGTGTCCAACATGACGAGCTTTTTGACGTGGTCCGGATAGACGGCTGTGAACAACTTGGCCACTTGGCCGCCCATACTGTGGCCGACGCACACGAATGCGGACCACCGTACGTGGTCGGCGACGCGCCGGATGGTCACCGTATAGTCTTCTAGCGACCAGCGGACTCCATACGGCGTGCGTGACGAACGTCCGTGATTCGGCCAGTCGAAGGACAAATATGTGCAGTGTTGGCCGCCGTCAAGAAGCGGAATCAGGCGATCGAATGAACCGCAGTTGTCCTGGAACCCGTGAAGGAACAACACCCGTTCACTGTTGCCGCCACCCGCAATTTTCGGACTGTCATTGTCATTAGTCCAGAGTTTCGCTAAAAAAAAAAAAAAATCGGAATAAATTTTAGGCCGGGTTAGACGATTCGGACGCATTGACGAGGAGTCGGTTAATACACAAATAGTACCGGTACTCCAGTAATTGGACACCCGTGAGCGTTTATTGAGAATGTTCAGTTCGTCGGGAGTGTGCAACCCCATCCCGTCTCGTAATTTAAAAAACGCATCATATACAATAGGTTTAGCTAGTTGTATCATTCAGAATGTTTAATTTTTTTTACTTATAATCCCCCCCCCCCGAATTTTTTTTCGTGAACGTGCTTGGGAATATTTCTTAATAAACTCCTCATGTTTGGTATACATGTAAAAAGTGGCGGCGCGAAGAACTTTTACCTTGAAACAACGATTTAATTTTTCCACACCCCTACGAAAAATACCGAAAAATCTACAAACCAGGGATGAAAAAACAAGTTTCCTCAGGGGTCTTTAATGAAATTTATCAAATTTTCGCAGTATAAAATTCTATTAATGATCTGTTTTGTAAAAACATAATTATTTTCATTATATTTCTGAACACCCAGGCATTCACGACCCATTCACTTTTTTTTTTTTTATGAATCACGTGATTCAAATATACCCCTTTCTCACCGCCACTGTATGCAAATGTTTTAATGCTAGTTTTAATGTAGGCAATAATATATTTTGTTTTATTTTTAATCTAATAGGCAGGTTATACTAATACATACGAATGAAGTATAAAATACTTCACACAACGGGTGTACGCCACTAGTTGTTGTAAGTGGAATGCTGGAAAGGTGTATTTTAACTACTTTGTGCATTAGAGAGTTCATTTTTTAATTTTCAAAGGGGTATTCAATATAATTGGAAAGAAAATTATAGGCCAGTGGCACGCCGAAGTAGGTTTTTTTGAGGCGATTGCCTCACGACTAAAATGAGTGTGTGGGTCACTGACCAAATATGCTGAATGTTGATAAGATTGATTAGTTCAGACATCGGAGATGCCTTTAGTTTTGTGTATTACATTATTAATATACCTACTTATGAATATGATAGTCTATATTATATAGTCAATATAGCTAAATAAAGTTATTGCTGTAATTATGCGTAATAGGTACGTGTAAAAATCCATATTTTGATTGGGTGGGTCCTAATTTATTTGTTTTGCCTCAAGTATGAAAAATGTTTTGCACGCCACTGTTATAGGTACCCTACCTAAAACGACAAAATATATTTACGGCACGCCGTGACATTAAGCGATTTCGTTGTTTTTTTGGCAAATTTCGTTTTCTACCAGAAATATTGTTCCAATAGAAAAACGACAGGAAATCATTTTTGTTACATTTTGGATCTAGATGCTCACGAAAAAACGACTTTTTGATTTTCCAAGAAGTTTCATTATTTTAAATTGTCTGTTGATTTTCTTCTGATGTTTTCTACCAGAATTATTATCGATCTAGTAGAAAAACGACGCATTTCCGTAGCATTTTTAATCCAAATGGCGAGAAAGTAATTAGTTTTTTGATTTTTCTAAGTAGTTTTCATAATAATTTGGAAAAATCGGAAAAAAAAAGCCTAACCTAACTGACAAATTTACGGCGTTATGATTCCTTTATTTCAATAATATTTTTTTTTCTAATAATTAAGCAAAACCGAACAAAAATGTAGTAATGGAAAAATGTACGTAAATAACAATTTTTTTTTTTTCGAAATTCAGTTTGAAATTTTCGTTGACTAGACATTTTGACAGAAAACTTATATTAAATTTTTCTAGACGTGGTGATTTTCAAAATTGTTGAGCTATTATAGACATTTTAACTTTGAGAGATTTTATCTGGTAAGTAATTTGTGTAAAAAATTGTGAACTGAACAGAAATGCTTTGAAATTTAACAAGAGGTTCATTGTGTGTCGTACTTAGTAGCCGAAAAAAAAAAAATCGGGTATCAAATTTTAACGAAAATCGAAAATATCACGGCCTTTTTTAAATAGGTATACATATACGTATTACCGAACTTCGATTTGAATCGGTCTTCGTTAGCAATGGTTCACGGTTACTTACAGGTATAAATTAAATGAACTTGTGTATCCTACTTTCCCAATTTTCCAACTGTAACAGTGGCACATCCGTCCCCGGTATCAACCGGTTCGTATTATAGTATTACGCGTTTGGCGTAGGTAAAAAGAAAACCGTTTATAAACGCAACCGATGCCCGCGTCACGCGACATTGTCTACAAATATTATCGTTCGTCATTTGAGGTAGACACAGCCGGGTGTCCGGGTCAGATGCGCACTTGAATTTGTGTACTAATTACTACCTTTGTGAATGAACACATAGTACGAATATACCCACACGAAGTGTACTTAATATTAACAATAATCTGTAAAACATTACTATAACGAAAAGTAATCTGGTATGTTTGTTGTTCAGTTAGACATCATAATAAATTACCCATATTTATTATATTACATTCAATTATAGACACACTACAACTACGCTCACATTATCATATGGACAGGTAACCCGTGACTGGTCAAAGGCGCGAAGTATTTTCGAAAAACATTTATTTTAATATTTTAACTGCGTTATACTACGGCGGCGGCGACGGACTTAAATTGTACAATGCTGTCGCAAAAAATCGCACACGTGTTTGAACACCCTGTCCGGGTGGTTTAAATGCACGTCATGATCGCCACTGACCACTTTGACGGTAACGTTAGGTCTCTTGGTGTAAAACTCGTAGGCGTCCTTTAAGTACGTCGAGTACCGGGCACGGTTCTCGTCGGCCAACACGAACACCGTGGGACACGCGATGTTGCTGAGTATCTGTTCGTGCTGGTCGAAAGTCATCAGCGGGTTGAAGGCCAGTTTGAGGCGTTGGTCACAGGCGAACGTGTACGACTTATCGTCCGCTTCGTCGTCAACGACGACCAATCCCCTCCGGGCTAATATGCGGGCCGATTCGTCCGTCAGCCTGGACGGCCGACCGGCCATCATCTTACCGACCGCTTCGTCAAAAGTGTACACAGGCGGTTGGCGGCCGCACTGGCGTCGGTACAACGATTGCGCGTCTTCGACGCGGCTGCGGACAGCGGCCAGCGTGTCGGCTAGCTTCACGGGCCTGGGTCCCATCGTGTCCAGCACGACAAGGCACCGGACCAGATCCGGGTAAACGGCCGCGAACCACGAGCCCAGTTGCCCGCCAAAACTGTGACCGAGATACACGAGCTCGGACCAGCTGAAGTGGTCGACTACCCATTTGATGGAGCCTAGGTAGTTGACGAACTCTAGGGGCACGTGAGAGGGAAATCGGGCGGAGCGGCCGTGACCGGGCAAATCGACGCACACGTAATAGTAATCGTTCGGTAATAACGGTAGGAGCGTGACGAAGGTGTCGCAGTTGTCTTGGATACCGTGCACGCAAAGCACAGCCGGACGAGTGTCGTCGCCGTAGGTCTTTGCTGCAAATAAATATATTATACAAAGTAGATAATTAAGAGCACGTCGTACCCGCATATTGTGCGGTCTCCGTCATACAACCGCGGGACACGGCAAATTTCTGTTCAGCGGGAAAACCCTGTGCTGTTAGTTTTGATATTAGAGCGGATTGACTTATTATCAAACTTCAAGATATTATCATTATCTTTGTCGTCTCGTCGTTTTTTTTTTTTCTTTTTCTTAATTTTCAAGCGAGTCGGGCATTTTTCAACCGTGATATTTCACACGACCATCGTATCTCGCGTGAAAGCTAAAATATTATTAAGAAAAACCACGAGACAACACAGATAATGTTCATATCTCCGAGTTTGGTAACAGGTCAATTCGCTGTAATTTTAAAACTAACAGCGCTAACTAATGGTCAACATAGATATACTTCAGTTCTATTTATATGTATAAATTTCCGTCTTATCATTGTCATCCGTATGGTTTTTTTGGTCTATAGATTACAAACGAAACGACGAACATTCACGAAAACTTCAAAAATAATTTGATAACCGTGTTATCTACTCTCTCATGTGAAGTTCGCATGGACTTCTATATATATATATATATATATACATGTATATAACTATAATTTTAGTTGCCAAATATCCCTATGCCATAAGCTATCTAAACATTCTAAAATCAATTGTTCAGAGCGATAAACTGTGGAATCGGGCATATCAAACACATTGGATATTTTTTTTATTTTTTTTTGACAGCAGTGTCCAATAATATACGCACACGAACTACTGATTGATACGATATTACATATTTGTTTAACTATTTATTATTATTTTTTTTTTTTTTAAACAGACGTGTGCACATTAAACACTCAAACCTCTGGCGATTAAACTAATTGTCGTATACATATAATTTTGACATTACAGTTGTTTCGGGGATTTTTTTTTTTCGGGATTCGAATTTTCCCGGCTGAACGAAAATTTGCTCTATGTCCCGCGGATGTATGACGGAGATAGCACGGAGACGATTTCTTAATAATTGTTATTGTAATGGTGCGTAACCTAATCTAGGTACCAATATATTATTAGTTAATATTTATTAACGAGGAAAGTTGGACAAATGGAAATTAAACATCATACATAAAATCGACCACCCAAGTAATTTTATTTCCAAAATAAATATAAATAATATGCTTACAGAAAAAAAAACTTAACAAGTCACCTTAGGTACAAAATTAAATAATAAAAACGAAAAAAACAATAAAAATAAATAGGTATCATAAAAAATAAATGTCCATACACCAATGATACAATAGCACTTGTCAAGATTATATTTTACTGAGTTTTGACAATAAAAAATTATTGATTAAATCAGCAATTCGTTCTGGATGATTCAAATGCACATCATGATTTCCATTTACTTTGACAATTTGAACGTTTGGATTAGATTTATACATTTTTTTTACCGATTTTATTTGAGGTAAATTGTGATATAGATTTTCTACAGCAAGTAAATATAACACAGGACATTTAATACTGTGTATGATAAACATATGTTGCATTGGTGAAAACATTTGATTGTAATCAATTTTCATCCTTTGATCCGTGCTAAGTGAATAACTGTCATTAGAATGTTTTTGCAAAGTCCGTTGTATTAATACATCTGCAGACTGTCTAGTTAATTTTGATGGTCTTTTCGTTAATACTAGATTAATAGCTTGTTCGTATGTATACGATGGTGGCGATCTGCTCATAGTTTTACTTTCAATTTTCAACAGATTGTTGCAAGATTCTCTCAAAAACTTGACAGTATCTTGTGGCTCTATTGATATTGGACCAGCACAATCAATCATTATTAGCTTTTCAATATGCTCTGGATATAAAGATGCGAATAAACTAGATATCATTCCACCCATACTGTGACCGATACAGTTAAATGTTGTCCATGCTAAATGATCTACAACACGTTTAATAGCGAGTACAAAACATTCTAATGTTATTCGAAAACCGGGAGGAAAGTGTGAAGAATGTCCGTGTCCTGGAATATCTATGCACACAAAATAGAAACCTTGTCGGAGTAATGGAATAAGTCTGTCAAACGTGCCACAATTATCCTGTTTTCCGTGGAGACAGAGAACACGAGTTGCCAAAGGGTGGCCCCAAGTTTTCGCTGAAATTAAATTTGTTTACATTCACTAATTGGTTAATTTGTTAATAAGGATATATTTTTATATAAGTATTAATAATATGCACCATAATTATAACTATTTACATAATTAAACAGATTGTAGATATTGAAAAAAGGCATGTAGTATAATAGGTATGTGCTACAATGTATATTTAAATGGGCATTTTATCAGTTTTTTTTTTTTAATTTTTTATAAAATAATGTGTTTTAAATTAAATTATTAAAATTATACATTTGCAGTAAAGACATATTGAATGATAACATTATAATTGACAAATGACAGATACTAACTAGGTACTTTTAGACAATGTTGTTCTAGAATTACACTAACTTTACACAATAATATTACTGGTGTTTTCTACCTGGTTACTAAAAAAAAGTAATCTTTTCTTTCCCTTATCTCAAGAAGTACCTACCAATTTAATTATTTTTTCTCATTAGTTTATAATAATTGAAAACATTAAATATACTTATTAAAACAAATCATACACACTATAATTATAGTATACTATTATATTTACACACAACTGTAACTATATTGTATACACAGTTCAAATCCCTTGTAAATAATGTAATATAATAATTAGTTTGTTTGTAACTATTAAATAAAATTTAAAACCTTACATTTTATATTTTTAACAAATATGAAACATTAAGTACTTATAGGTACTATGATTATATAATTATAAAATAGGTAAATTAACACTAGATCTCTTTTTAAAACTAAACATATTATTTACCTACGTAATAGACAGTGATCAAAAATAAAATTAAGTTTAAATTTAAAATATGCAGGACAGTATAATTAGACTGTTTGGTACCTACCTACCCCCTAAGTTGAACAATATCTTCAACTAGTTTATACCAGGTGATCCATTTAAGTGGGTACACTCATTATCTCGGAGAGTATTAACTTTTTTCGGAATTTGTTTTGTAGAATATTTAAGAAACAAGCTGCTCTACAATTTTATTTCTAAGCTATTTTTTGTCACTCTTATTATTATTTTTTTTTTGGGGGGGGCGGTTGGAAAACTACCATCTTCTTTTGATTTTCAAATGGTAACCTATATTAAAAATGTCATAAATAGATGGAGTTTTAGCTAAAATAAATTTGAGTGATGACATTTTATGATTTCTGTCAAGCCGTTGACGAGATATTCCACTTTTAAGTTTAAGTTGGAGTATCATTTGAGTGGCAGTATGGTGTTAGCGTGTTAATAACGCACCACTAATCTCCTCAAACATAAAATTAAAAGTGGAATATGTCGGCACCAGCTTGACAGAAATCAAAAATGTCAATATTCAAATTTATTTGAACCAATACCCAATCTATTAATGAAATTTTTTTTACATAGGTTGCTATTTGGAAATCAAAAGTAGGTAGTGGTTTTATGCCCCAAAAAAAAGGTGATAAAAAGTAACATTAAAATACAATTGTAGAGCTGCTTGTTTCTTAAATGTTCTAGAAAAAAAATCCTGAAAAAGTTAATAATTTCCAAAATAATGAGTATACCCACTTTAATAGATCACCTGATTAGAGTACACTATGTCACTAGTACACTGATTTATGTGTTATGTTTAATTTAAACACTAATTTTATTAAAATATCAAATACCAATTATAAGTGAAATTAAATTTATTCAAATAAAAACAAATGGAAAATAATGTTTAATATTTTTATCAATTTAACTACACTTACCGGCAATATGTCCCCAAGGAACTGGAATTGAAATTTCTTGTGAATTCATTTTTTAAATTGTAACACACAATAGGTACTGGAAAAGTAAAAAATTATTATTCTATCTAGTATTTTATACCAAAATAATTAGTAAAAAAAAACTACACTCTAATGAACTCCAACAATGAACTTAGCAGCTAAAAAAAGGATTTATAAAAACATAAATGTTAACATATAATAATTATATTTTAACAATGGTTTTTCGTTCGATGAATATCATTGTTAAAGTTATTGCATATCTAACAAGGTTAAAACTATATGTTATATTCAAATTTTGAATAAATTACATTTTTTTCAATGATAGCTTTACGGGGTACAGGATAGTTGTCGGAAAATTGATAAGGATAGAAATACAATACATTTTATATAAGGGGTGTTACCAACATAAAAAAAAAAATAATTTGCCTACGCAATAATTTAATGCTTAATGCTCGTAAACATTATATAATAAATTATGTATTCACTAGTGATTAGTTAATCCACTTCGGTTATGTATGGTTATTAAAATTATTAATGATCCAGGTTCAGAATGGGTTAAAACTATATAGTGCAATCATCACAAATTAATTTAGTTGTTAGTTTACGAACAATGAAGCCAGCAATACGTTCAATAATATCATTTATTACTTGCTGTAAAAAAGTAAATTGATTATATTCTTAAATACTTGTAATGTCTGTAATTGCTCAGATAGATGAAAGAAACATTTCTAGGTGATTTTGGCCTTATGAATCATAACCTGGCAACATGTAATCGTGATCAATCAAATGTTCCATTGTCAACAAATTATTATATATATGTACACGCTGTCCCACAAAGATATATTCCTATCTCCGGAGATAATAAAGATAATTAAACTAGGTTTTTTTTTTTTACATTACTCACAAGGATGAGGACTACAAATATGTATATTTGCAAAATTGATATTATTTAATCAAAAAAAAATTAATT
Organism: Cinara cedri; assembly: GCA_902439185.1. NCBI lineage: Eukaryota > Metazoa > Arthropoda > Insecta > Hemiptera > Aphididae > Cinara > Cinara cedri. Next base: position 706,319 of record CABPRJ010000012.1, on the reverse strand, counting down.
CAAATACACATATTTGTAGTACTCATGTCTGTGAGCATTGTAAAAAGAACAAAATTTGGAACAATTCTAGTATAGCTACAATGCGATTTTTGGTTTTTTTTTTTTCAAAATATGTGTTTTTGCGTGTACATTGAGAATGTAAAAAAAAAAGTCGGACGAACTTCGTTTAGAAGTTATTGAGGAAAACTTTATAAAGTACGGCTTTTCTTTTTCACGTATTTCTTAGTTAGAATTTAACATTTTCAAATTTTTTTTTACCAAAATGAGTATATTTGGATCCGTTAATCCATTGGTAAAATCAAAACGTACCCATCATATTTACTTTTCAAGTTTTTGTATTAAGCGTCTAAAAACAGACATTTCGAAAAAAAAACCTAAAAAATCGCGTGTGAGCTAAACTAGAATTATGTATCTTATATTTTATGGCATTTTTCTGGAAATACTATGTTTAGTTTAATATTGATAAAACATTTTCCAAAACGTACTTTTTCCAAATTTAATGCAAAACATACTTATTCCGGAAAAGGTCCGTTTTGCAGAAAACAGTTTTTTAAAATCTCAAAAAGAGCAATAAAAATCATAAAATAGAAAAGAATGAGTTTATAAATATTACAAGAATATTTTTTAGTTTTTTTTAATACCTTTAGGTGTGGCCCACACCAATTCAAAATACCTTGAACAGTAAACCTGCTCTACTGAAAAATAAGAAAAGAGGAAAAAGTACTTTTTGAATTGAAACCATTTCAAATGTCTATACAAACATTTTGTTGTTCAACGTTGGCAATATTTCAAACTGAATCAAAAAACAAACTCTTATCAATTTTCTGATAACTGCTAATATCCCAATAGTAACGTAGCATTTAACATTACGTATTGTTGAATATCGGTATGAACCACAGACTAAGAAATAATGGACTGTTAACGAATGTCTTATCGATGAAAACGAAATGTTTCCACTTTGATCGGTACAAGACAATCAACGACATCTATGAATAAATAATTATAACAATAGTTTTAAATGTTTTTATGGTTTTTATTTTAAATGTTTAACCACAGACTAACACAAGAAGATAATTACAAAGTAAATTTTAAATTTTATAATTACGTCTTAACCAGTTTAGAAAATTTCTTTTTCTTTACGTTAATATTATTTTGATCTTTATTATAAACAAGAGAATACTAGCTGTCGCATTCGTATGGTAATATAATAATAAGTTAAAATATATGTAAGAACTACAGTCTTGTAAATTTTTACATGGAAAATGATAAACTCATAAATCCAAAACCTTTTTATGGCATTTGAAGATGTAGCTAAATGATGTTTTGTTGTTTCTAATACATTTTTGTACTTTCATTAATATTCTATGAACTATTCCAATGTTGTCTATTCAATTGTCTATGCAATTTTAGCAAAATTTTACAAAAGTGATTATGAAATGAATACATTTAAATCTTTTGGTATCTATATTAATTTTGGTACAAATAATAACTACTTTGAAGTATACATTTGCCATATACAATACATTTAATTCAACTTGATATATGGCAAATTTTGAAGAGATGGCTGCTTTGTTAACTGTGTTATTGAAAATATTTATTAACATGAGAATTTCTGAGACAAATGCGAAAACCAGAATTTATAACGGTTCTATTCACCCTATTAGATAAATTTAAAAACTTCCGACTTACAAAAGATCTTGTTTTTTTTTAATGAAATTAAGACCTTTAAGTCTTTATTTTATTAAGAATATTAAGAATTATTTAATCATTAAAAATAAAATAAGAAATAAAACAATTTAAACAATGGTTATGAAGCTGCGACGAAGTCATGAAAATTCGTTGATATTAATTTGGTATTTATATGAATATCAGCTTTTATGGCCAACCAAAACTAGTTTAACTGTTTAGCAAATACCGAAGCATTTTGAAAGCAAATAGGCAAGGTTTCTGAAAATAGATATTTTTATTTTCTTATATTGTTATTATAATAGATTATCTTTCTGAATGAATGATAATCTTTTTCATCTGTATATATTTTTGGTTTAACCGAAAAGGGAAGCGTACGATTTTGATCGAAAACTGTTATGCCCAACAAAAAAATAACGTTCTATCCAACAGTTTGCTGTTAGTGTACAAATTAAATTCCGATTGACAATATTTATGTTAGAATGTGTTAAAATATGTCATAACTTATTACATTTTGCATACATCAGTTTCTTAAAGTCACTTACATCATTGGAAAATTAACCTATTATAATTTAATTTATAGAAATCGCATATATTTGACTAATATACCTACACAATTTATACGCAAGTACCTACTTAAATCTTTTGTATAGATCTGATTTGAAAAAGAAATATAAAATTAATTTTAATCAAACAATTTAGGTACCATTTCTTACATTTTGGCGATCTAGACAACTGCTTACTCTGAGCTTAATAATACAATTTCGGTGGCTACTATTTTAATGTTAAAAGTGATTACAGAGCATATTATATTATTATTTTTAAATACCAACTATGGCAGTATGGCACTATGTTGTCTATTTTATATCAAATACTTAACACATTTAGACACAATAGTTATTAATTGGTTAAATTGATGGGTTAATTAGTAATGGGTGTTCTGTTATTTGGTATCTACCAGTAAAGTAGGTTCTAAATACGATTAACTAATTTATTGTAATTAAAAAAACCTAACCACCTATGTAAATACTTACTTACATACTGTAATTTTTCGAAAAAAAAAAATATACGTACTCGGGCTGCATTTACTATTTAAAAACATTTTAATAAGTAAGCATATTATGAATTTTGATATAATACCTAAAATACTTTTATAACTTTTTCTCAAGAACGTGTTAATAATAATGATTCCATCATTCCATCAAATCATCTTAACAATATTTTTATTTTGCACGAATAAATAGTATTCAAAATGTATTTAATTTTGTTTAATCACAGTCATTTCAATATTTTAATATGAACAACAATATTGAACAAATATTTAATTATTTAGGTACTTATGATAATTTTTAAAATGTATAAATAAACCGCGAATATTATATTTAACTGATAAATCAAATATGTAACTTTATTTACACTTTAGAGTATCTTTGGTGATTACTTGTAATTTATAATATCCCATTTGATAAACAGCTGTTTGTTTATCACTTGACCTGACATTCATATTATTTCATAGCCATTATTCATTGATTCACATTTTGCTCCAATTGATTAATATAAGTTAATAGTTGATATATTTTTTTTAATTTTACCACAATTTTACTTGTCTTACCTTCTTATATCTATTTACAAAATGAGTGGAGCGTTAAAGAAAGTTAGCTTTATAAATAGTAAGTATTAATTTCTGTTCTATAATTTTATTTTCAATAAAATATTATATGTCAATGTAGGTAGGTATTTTATTTAATTATCTAAAAAATAAAATAATTTATATCTTGTATTTTAACATTGTATAGCGTTTATTAACACAGCCAAGCCCAACTTGCAAACATTTGTCAAGTATGCTAAGGTGGAATTAACTCCACCGAAGTTTTCTGACTTACCAGAGATCAAAAATGAAATTTCAAAAATTATTCAAACTGCTAAAACTGGACGCTGGAAGAATATTACTGTTAAGGTATGATTACTTTTAACTTTTCTAAAATTTTATTTTTCAACAAAAGTGTTTTAAAGTGACAACAATGAGTAAGTAGTTATTAAAAATAACTTCCTAAGTGATTAAGCATAATTTACTTAACTTACAAATCAATGTACTTTTTAGAGATACCTAAATCATATTAATAGTCACCTTTTATATTAGTATATTGAATTATTTATAATGTATAATACTATCCATCATTCTTTTTATCCTATAAGGGGTCTATGATAATTTTACTGAAATGTAATAAATGGAGCGAATAGGTACAGAAAGGGTTAATATTTAGTAAAATGTCTATGTGTAGGGATGGCATAAAATCTAGGACTTTCGATATATTGAAGACCTAATATCGATACCACAATATATCCTTAATAATTTTTTTGATATACTGAGAAATAAAATCTTACCCAAAATAACGGTATGATATATTTTTCATCAAAAACTATTGTCTACAATTTCTGGTGATAACAGATTTGGTGGAAATAATTGAAAAATATCATAATTTGGCCATAATTTTGAATATTTATTAATATATTGGTTATATGATTTTCGAATTACTCGCCTAATATCTTTACTGTTATGCTGTGTGATGCGGACAAAATGGGTTTCCCTATTCAACCCATCATCATTAATAATAACTATTTTTGTTTTTGTTTTACATTGTAAATTTGTAAAATATATCACTATAGTTTAAATTTTAAGTATAAACAATATTGATATGTCGATATTTAGCATAAAGTATCGATTATCTCTGTGTATCAATGAGGAAGTATCAATACAAAAATGAACGATGCATATTAACATAAAGTTTCATTATATGCAATATATCAATATTTCGTTGCCATCCCTATCTATGTGACTATACTATGTACATTATACATTAATATCGCTTATATCAATGACGGTTATGATGAAAAAATAATTATAATGGTACTAACAAATCGATGTTGAATGTCCTGGCAAACTTGGCTTGAGTGTACTAGAAATAATAAATAATTACATAGCCCAGCTTGTATTTTAAATTGTTATTTAAAATGTTATTATAATTGTGTTATGACAACAGTACTGTAATTTTGTAATTATTTATTGTATTTAACCAGGTATTATTATTTTTAAATTTTCATTATTATTTATATATTTATGAATTAATTATTTACAATTAAAAAAAAAAAAATACAGAAAAAGAAATAAACAAAACGACTTCAATACTTTATGGACATTAAGAGAATTAAATAGGGGTTTGTAATTATGATATACATATACCAAACAATTGAAAAAAATAACCAACAGTAGGTAATAATAGAAAAAAGTAATTTATTGATCAGTAAAAGTTATTTATTTTTCTAATTGAGTGAGTTACCATAATTTGATAAAGGGATTTATTTGATTTTTAATTAAGTACTTATCAGTGCCTTAAATACAAAATTTGGGCTAAGAAGCAAAGTTTTCAACGAGCCTCTTCTTATCTAGGCATATATAGAGAGGTCTGATGGGTGTGCATCTGCCTTACCGAAATTATTTTATACATTTTTTTTTTTTAATATTGTGTGTCTTATTATTAATAATAATTAAATGCTAGGAATAAAACAATATATTCAATAATTAACATAAACAGGTTAGTTGATAGTCTTAGTGTTGTGGATATCAACATTGATAGAAAATTTTTTTTTATTTAAATCTGTGTTAACAAGAGGATTGCCACCATTTAATGTATAAGGAGTAAGGATATAATTTTGAAAGTAGTTTTCATATAAAGATTAATTCACTCATTTTTTTGTGATCGAAAAGACAAAAATCAAATTCATTTAAAATCCTTCATATAGTCAAAAGTATCAAAAGTATCTAAGTAATCTTTTGTTGACTCAAAATTATATGATGTGAGCAGAATAATTAGATACATATTCATATTTATTTATTTCTATTTCCTGAAGTATTTATGATTTTTGAGTTTTTATTTTTTTTGGTTTATTATCGTAAGTAGGACATTGTTCTCTGATTTTTCACTGTTTTATGTTTTTAAAAAGAAAAGCACTTAATCCTAATTAATTTTTATTTTACAGGATGCTACTGTCAATTCACTTGTCGCTATTGAAGTATTGATGTGGTTTTATCTTGGAGAATGTATTGGAAAGAGACACTTAGTTGGTTATAATATTAAATTATAAATGTATATCTGTAATTTAAAGTAAATTTTACTTCTTCAGATTGTATACATATGTTTTGTATTTAGAAATTATTTTTTAGTGTAGGTATGTCAAATTTATACTATTAAAATACATTTGTGAAAAAAATAAAATAATCAATTTGTCAAAATACCTACAGTTATATAAATAGTAAACAGTAAAAGCAAAATATATCATTTTTATGAACATTTTATGCTATACATATTATGAATATTTATTTATGTATAATATACTAGGTAAACCCTAGTGTTCATTATCTAATGAATGTAATACGACAAAATTATTAATAGATAGCATATAAATAAATATAATAAAAAAAAAAAAAAAAAAAAAAAACAATAAAAACTAATTTGAAACCAAATTTAAAGTTTAAAATACATTAAAATTAAAAACAATACGTGATATAAAGAAAAAGTCTATATAATCAATAAGTTGATTTGCTAATTTTAATGATTTAGGGAAGAAAGTAGCAGAGCCACAATTATTATTATTATATCTATAAAATGGTATATGAAACAATTTTACTTTCCTCAAACAGTGACTTGTAATATTAAACCCTATTATAGAAAGCAATTCTGGAGAATGAGTATGTTCATTTAACAAGTGATAAATAAATATAATATCAGCAACCTTTCTCCTTACCTCACATGACATAATCCCTAATTCACTGATCACATATTGTAGGTGTTTATGTAATAAACGCATATTTAGCTTGTAACTCAAAATCTTTATACATTTTCAATTTTGGTTTTTTCAAATAAGAGGAGAAATAACCTAAACAATTTATTGAAAATAAATAGTTCATTTTTTATTGCTTCAACAGTACATAACTATAACTTTTTAAAAACATTGTTGGTATAAAACATCAAGTCCTGTCCCAGGTATGAGCATCAATCCCTGTTTTAGGTATAATCCCACTTTTTTGGAGCTTGGTCCACCAAAGCCTCAATTCAGCTATTGCATTATTTTTATCATTAGTCATGAATAAAAATCAACTAACTCAGTAAAATATGCTTTGTCATTTTCTGTTAAAATGTCATTATTTGAAAACAAACATTCAAAACCTATGAGAACACATTAAACAAATTTATAAATGTACTTTTTAGATAATATAATATAATAATACTATTAAACACTTTAGAATGTGACAAAAATCTTTCTGTCAATTGACTTATGAAATAATCAATATAAGGAATAAAAACAGTTATTCTATAATAGTCTTTAATATTTGTAATTGGATTGGAAGTATTATAGTTTGTTAGTTTGTATAGAAAAAAAAATTATAACTTTTTACGAATACACGAACTCCATGAGCTAACAAATTTAAAATATTAAATAGAGGGTATAAAAATTGTTTAAATACAGCGGAAACAAATGAAATAATTTTTTTAAATTTATAATATCTATAGAATATAGTATTATTATAGTAATAATAATGTAATAACCGTCGACCACTAATATTCTATAAAGGAAAAATGGTATTATGTCAACGATAATCATAGATTAAATAATTTAATCTAGAAAAAAAAAAAAGACGCGTCGTTACTTATTACCAGTAATTTCCCACGTGGAAACCTATTTATAGATTTATAGATTTCTTTAAATTCATTCTATTATTTAAATAAATTTTATATATATTTTAATTTTATAATATTTATATATATATTATAAAGGCTCTGGGGGATCTATCTCCCTCATCCCCCCCTCTTAATTACTCCTCTGGTTTAGAAGGATGATTTAAAAGGCATTGTTACTTTTTTGTGTTTAATCTACATTCAAATTGTGGATGAATACCCAATAATAATTAAATATAAAATTCAAAATATTTTTACTGATTTCTTAAAAAATGTTAAAACAAACAAAAACTAAAAATTTTGTAATTAGAATGTTTGTTAACATTCTTATTGATTTGATTTTTGTATAAATAATAATGATATAATACAGAAAATAACAAATAGTAATGCTAATCAGTGTTAACATAATAATAATATCTACAAAAATGTAAAATAAGAGATTGGTACCTAGGGAGGTTTAGTTAGCTTGTACTTGACTTGCAATGACTTTCACTAAGCTGCCTTGACACTACATAGTCGCCCAGAAATATCAAGTTAAAATATGTTTGAATATTAATATATTTTAGTTAAACAAATTTACCAAGTGACAATTGCCAACTGAAATTCTAATATTGTTGAGTGGGGAGGGGGTGTCATACCCCAAAAAGTTCCACTGTAAATTAATATAATGCATTTGAAAAAATAAATAATTGTAAAAATTATTGGAACGATTCTAATTTACCTTCCACCCGATTTTTTTTACAAAATATGTTTTTTGCGTGTACATTAAGAATGTAAGAAAAAAAGTTGGACCAACTTCGTTTGGAAGTTATGAAGGAAAACTTCATGAAGTTCGGGTTTTCTTAGTTATAATTTAACATTTTGAAATTTTTTTTTTTCCAAATGTGTGTTTTTTAATGCTTAATCCATTGGTATAATTAAAACTTACTTATCATACTTACTCGTGTAATTTTTTCCATAAACATTGAAAAACAGCATTTTTGAAATTAACCAAAATGTGGTATAATGGCTATTGCTATATTTAGCACAATATCCAATTTCAACTTATGAAAATCAAGTCAAAATATTATTTTATTTAGTATTTATTATAATGTACGTATATTAAGTACAATTTATGATTTTTTTTTTTTTTTTAGTCTAGTTTTTTTTATCTACTTTATCTATAGTAGATACTATTAATTACTATTACTACATAATTACGGCATTAGGCACGTGGTACGTCGAAATTCAATACAGATAAGCGTAGTGTATTACTATACTTACTGTAGCGTGCGAACAACAAATGACATTTTATCGGTTTACGAATAAAATAGTTCAATTACATATCTTTTTTTGCTATCTTAAACACAAGCAGTTTTGAAGGTATATCAATTCGATTTTATTTTTTTTTTTTTTTCGTACACAATAGACGTGTATAATGTAAACAAATCGTAGGGAAATTACCATCACCACATCAAATTTCTACACACCGAGCCATTGGTAAATCATTTAATAATTTCAATTATATGCTGAAATCTACTGGTTTAGATGAAAATCATATAATATTGATGTTCGATTACGGTTGATTAATACTATCACACGTAGATGGGCAAATAGTTTATTACAACGATTTGTGTCGGTTATTGTTGCCGCGAAGCAACACCGCGCACTGGGTATGTTTATGAAACATACACATATGACCTTTATTAATGCGCAATTTTACGAGCTATAAAATGTATAACGAGTCATGGTTCGGAATAACGTATGTGTTTTTTTCAAAAAACACGAATAATTCCAAACTACGCGGTTTAAGTTGACAACCCTGGCGTACGCGTCGCAGCCTGTGGCCGTTTAATCGTGCGACTCATTACGGGACGTTATTTCATGCAGGCGGCCGTACGAGTTCATTCTCCTTATTGGAGTCTCCATGAAATTAACCATTCCGATATGATGATTGTGTGCGTTATTCGCCCGGAGCGCTAGAGTAGGTCAGCACGGTACCTACAGTTGTTTCCGGCTCAAAGACGGTTCGGTTATTTTACGATTAGGTTAAAATACATTTCGTATAATATGTATGTGTTTCGGATTAATTATATTTCGGTTAATATACTGATCGGCTACAATATGGATCGGCTAACCTAATCTAATCTATCCTAATCTTTTCGGTTGAAATACGGTTCGGCGGTTTTGTTTTCTGCTCCCCATACGGGCAGCCGGTAAGTGTATACTTAATATAATATATGTATTACATACTGGGTATAAAAGATATAATTGTTATAAAATGCACAAAAGCGTTTACAGAATTTTATCTAAAAAACTTGTTCAAACTACACGCTATTAGTAATAAACTTTTTTTTTTTTTGTGTGTACTGCATTCCTTGTAATAGTCAACTAAAGTCTAAACGGTGTATTTAATTTGCGCACAATAGACACAGTATGGGGCAGTGGCGTGCTCAGGAATTTTTAATGGGAGGGGATTAGAGATGTTACGAACCCTTGTTACCAAATGTACCCATTTTGATATTTAAGGCCGAACTGAACCGAACTTGAAATAAACGCTGGAGGTAAGAGATGACTGAAAAAATGTAATTGGATGCGATTGCGAACGATATGAGGACATTCAAGGGCAGCCGGTGAATGCGAAGATGAGGATGGGTCAAGTGGGGATTTAGGACGGGGGTGGCCGATACCAAATGGAGGCTGGAATGGAGGCGAATGAGAAGAAGAAGAAACAATTAAAATACCGTGTGATTTAATTTTTTGCTTTTTACCCAAGTATTAAAGGTATATATTATAATAACAGTACGTCATATATATGTATATTTTATTATTAATACGGATAATTGACATTGATATGGATATTATTGTTTTACCTATAGGCAGGTACACAAGTACCTATATAATAACACGGGGTTTAAGTACATACATTTTGTCAGTAAGCGTCACTTAAAGTACATTGACGTGCACGCATATGGTATGATATAAATATGTATAATGGATATAATACAGTATATGCACCCGTCTAACCCAACTGTTCGGGTACTGACCGTACAAATATAGTCGTGTTTTCACAAGAGAAAATAAAAACAGAATGTATTATAACATTGACATTTTAGCAATTGAACATTTTAACGACAATTAAGTCGGTTTGAAACGTTACGATTGTCTTTAAGAAAATTATCGTTTATCAGTGTCCGTGAGCCGACATAACGTATTAACTGTTAACGATCCGTTTTAATGTATATATATATATATCCATGATTAAGTAATTAGGTATGTCAGCAACTCAGTGATACGCCTATGTGTACGTTTATTTATATATATCTCCGCCCATGCCCGTGTCGTCCGCCGAGGATTTGTTATCAGTATTAAACAAATTGCTCATCCGAACGCGCGATAATGTGGATTCGATACTATTTCAGTGTGTTCTAAGACTCCCGCTAATAATATTAAATAAAATCGTTGGCGGCCGACGTCATATTTTCATAGGATACCTCCTTATCGAGTTATTACTATTTCTCCCCTGGCTGTGCGCCGATTAATTCTAGAGCCGATAAGTTGCCGACGTGCCTAATTAGTTAATCATGCATACAGTCATATAAATAGGTAGGTAGGTAAAACAATAGGCGAACGTGTTTAATTAAATGTACTGGTGTCCGACGTTGCGTTCGGAGCTCAGCGTTTTTTTCGAAAAACTATTACAAGTAAACCTCGACGGTTTTTCAAAAGCGTACACTGGTTTTGGATGGGGCTCGAGCAGCGCATCCAAGATTGTGTGTACGGCGTACTCGGGCAAACTCGGTCTCGGATACTTTTCGTTGAGCATATTATTATTTTGTTCGTTCGCGTTGCCCGATGACCGTATTGGTTCGAACAGATTCTCCGGTTGAATGTGATTGGTGTTTACTACGATGACGTGCACATCTAAATCCCTAAGGTCTTCCCGCAATGACATACTGGCACCAGCTACAGCATGTCGCGCAGAGTCAAACGCTGTCATCCCTTGCCGGCGAGGATGTCCTTTAGACGTACCGAAGTTGATAAGACGGCCTTAAATATTTAAAATATATATTAGAGAGTTTCGCGAACGGCCGGAGAGTTATTCGAGCCATTACTAATATTTCAGATAAAAAATTATTTACCTAGCCAATAAATATGTTAGTAATACTGTAATAGAAAAATAATAAACGTATTATTAGAGGGACACGAGAAGAAACATTTTTATTTTTTGAAAATCTGTACGGGACCTAGTCTATTATGTTTAGTAAATTCTAATTTTAATAATGCTTAAGTTATATAAAATATTAAAATATGTATAATAATTTTAATTTAATTTTATCAAATCGTTTTTTTTTTTTTTTTGGAAGAAGACAGAAGATTGTTAGTCTTAATAATTTTGTTGTTCGTTTCGAATATGATCGTTGATTTATGAATCTTATTTCAAATAATATTTGTCCGTTTAAATACCTAATAAAGTATTATTGATTACCTTTTTGGCTAACTAGTAGAGGATAAAACGTTCTGGCGGCCTTGAGCGTGCCAAAAACATTAGTCTTAAATAATATCTCCCATTGAGCGCTTTCTTGCATTTCAATTCTTCCCTTCAGACACACGTCCGCTGTACTAATAACTGCCCATAAACCTGAAAAAATATCAAACCATTAATCAAAATATGTATACACAGAAAAAAAAAATACAAAAACCTATCATTGTAAAAATATAGGTATTCAGTCGCATAGAGTCGTGTTTAAAATGGTACCTATATAAAACATAAAATTTATAAATACAATAATTCTTTATTTTATATTTTCCATAAGAATTATTTGTTCGTTTTATCTCAATAACTAAGTAAATCACATACTAAACGCGGTTTTAAGCGTGGACGCCCGCACGACCTGTTGTTTTTTTTATAACCTATTCACATTCTTTACTTGTAAATATCAAAACTTAAATTGTATATATTTTCGTATTCTATAGATTTTTAAGTTTCGGTTCAACTTGGTAACATTATCTTCTTGTATGAATCTACGATTCTTTATTGTTAACTGTTTTCCCAAGGTTAAACATTTGTCTATTTTATATTAACATTAGGTTTAGACGACTAAGTCAGGGAAACATTTAAAACAAAAAAAAATCTCAATAATTAAAATCGTTACTATATGTTTTCGGTAATTGATAATTAGTTACAATAGGTCCAGCTAATATTAATAATATAGGTGATTGGTATCTATAGAATATTTACCTTCAAGGAAAGGCCATTTTCAAGTAACATTCAAATAACTAGGTATTAATAAATACTTTGAATATTATATTACCTACTGCTATATCATACATTTTTGGTATAATTTTCTAGATTCCCGAACTGTTTTTCTAAAAAAATCGATAACAAACAACGATACAAGTACGATTTTGGAAAAATGATTGGGTGGATTATATTTACCGAAAATTGAGAAGCGATCCTGAGAATTAACTAAACTTAAAAGAACTTTCGGAAATCCCGTCATGGAGACAATATTTCTAAAATATTCGTCTCTCACACATATAATATTCATATAATAGGATTTAAAAATAAACTGCGTAAATTTTCAAATATTATCCTTTGCATAATGCATATATTCTTGCTCGGTAAAAATAAAGTAAAACAGAGTCAGAGTCACGTATAATTTAATAGGTAGGTAGGTACCAAAGAATTTATTTTTAATAATACTAATTCGAGTTTTTAAAATTTCATTAAACATGTTTCAGTGACAACAACTAAAGTGTCCCCGGGTCTTCGAAGACTTAAACTAAAGGGAGCTTGTAATTTTACTTAAAATAAAAAAAAAAAGTGGGATTTCATCCCGCTCCGTCCGCCTCATTTTAATCACTGGATGGATGTGACGTGATGCGCTATAATTAAAAAATAAAAAAAATAATACCTATGGAAAACTGCTTAATAGTTTTTGAAAAATATACACAAAATACAAATGACGCAACACCAAAAAAATGTCCGTAGAAAAATGTTTTAAACACGTAAGCGTATAAATACTTTTCGAAACAATATAACCTACCCGTATTATTATGTCCGTGATCGGTATAGGTTCTTTTTCTTTTCGGACAATCGTAATGCCCCGTCGAAGTGTAATAATTATTTTATGCGTTTATGCATTACGACTTTTACTGTTGTCCCGAATGCAATAATAATATAATCCTTGTGCAGTGTATCGTTTACACTAGCGGCCGCGTAGAATGTGATTAATGGCTGTCACAATCACGTACGCCGCGAGTAATCGGGACGCTATGCGAGTCGCAGTCGACTAATATTATATTATACCTACACTGTTACGGCCCGGCGAGGTTATGGAATGATAATAATTAATATAAAATCTGTGCAGACAAGGACTGCGAGTCGCGAGATACGCCCGTTTGCTAAAATATATATCTTGGGTTTATGTGCCCGTATTATATTGCACGTTATTTCGTATAAAACTATCGCATGATAATAACGTACATACCTACCTACCTATATTATTATTAATAATAATCGGGGGCGGACTGAAAGTACTTCGGCCCGGATGGAGAAGTACTCGATCGGCCCAACACATACAGCGCATTTTTCAGCTTTGTACACCAAATTCGATGCTCACATTTGATGATGATTCACTTATATCTATCAATATTTCAATCTCAATTCAAGACGCGATTCGTATTGTTATAATGTTCACATGCAACAATATGCATATGCAAACATAAGGGGACAATCCTAAATGGTCAAATTAATTTGAAATTATTGAAAACGCGCCATTATTCTCTATTTATCGAAATCGTATCGTACAAGTATTAAATATTTATGATTTAATGTCGAACGACTCGATCAAAATGATGTGAATTTATTAAATTATCCAAGTCGTATATTACAATGTGACGTACAAAAAAGTTATGCGTGATACGTGAAACCGTATGTAGAAACGTACGCGCGATCTCATAGAAAGATTATATAAAAGTAGTAAACGTCGATTAAATAATATAATATTATGATGACCATAAATCAAAATGTTACCGAAGTCGTTTTGTCGGCGAATTATAAAGGTCGAAAGAAACTTAGTGTAGGTAGGTACTTAAAATTAGTTTGTATATTATTTAGATATAATAAATAAAGTCGAATATACCCGGATTATTTTTAAAATTTTAATATGCGCCTTTCGGTTCAGTAGGATGTGGATATTAGGTATACGTTAAACAGAATTTTTCGGACGCACACAACGGTATCTTTGGTAATAAAACTAGAAATTCGTTTGTACAAACCGATGTACCGATACATTTTGTACCGGTTTACTAACATTTGATACCGATTGTTTTACACCAGTATAGATATTTGACGATGGAAATCGGTGTATCCCCATAATTGTCCAAAATTAACAATGATAATACTATAAAAAATATATTATCTATGCTACACTTCTCATTTCCCGCTAACAAGTACTTAATAAAAATTAATTTGAATAAGCATTGATTGTTATCAATTAAATTATTATTATTATCATTTATCTGTTCGTTCATTATTTCGAGGGGGAAACGAGAGGGGATGAAACCGGTGTTAATAGTTCGCACCATACGCATGACACGGTTACTCCGAAAAATGTCTCAAATTCACACCGGTGTGAATTTCAAGGGGAAACGTACACCGGTGTGTACCAACGAATTTGTCGAAAGTTACAACTTTCTGTATTCCACAGTAGCGAATAGGCTGTATCTATGTTATATAGGTTCGTTCAACGGTACCTAATACAAACACGCGGGGTCGTGTGTTCGTCGTAATATTACCGTCTGTCTACATCGCGGAGTAGTAGGTATACATACAGCTTACAGGTACTACAACTCCTCTTAGGTACCTACTCCTCCCTCCTCCTATTATTATAGTCTATAATGATTTGACCGTACAAATTGTAAACGTCTCTACAGTCGTGGAGTTTGACGACAATATAATATCGGTTGGACACTGTTCTCGTTCCGTTCCGACGTTATTGTCGAGATGCGAAAACCGGGAACATTCGCCGTACGGCGAATATTCCATTTATTATAAATACAGATATTCTATAGTATATTGTCATCGGACGTAAAATATAAAGGAGCGTATGGAATAATACGAGTACTGTTTATGGATGGAAAAAAAAATATTCTCGAGGCCCGGTCGTGTTATATTGTTGTCGTCTATTCTTACGGTTCTTGCCCGACACAATATAATAATATTGTAGATACTTTCCTACATAATTAATAATAATATTCGAACATGAGATACATTCCCGAAGAATTCGGGTATAGATGGGTGTATACATAACTAATTAGAGTAATCTGATCCGACATTAATATCGCATTACCCGTTAAATTGCGTTTATATATCAGCCGACGAATATTTATATACGACCTATTAATCAAGGTCAACCACATAATGTACCTAATAGTATCCGTAACAGTGTAGCGTGAGATCATTTCTATAATTTGTATACTTAAATATTGCTATTATATAAACACAGTATATTATCGAATACTTGTAGCGAAGGAAAATTGCTCTGCGAAACGTTTCTTCTGTAGCTGCTATGTTTGACATTTTATTTACGCAAATTATTATACCATAAACCCAGTGGCGGATTGTGTCACCGGGAAGCCGGAAAGTTTCCCGGTCATCCACTCTATGACGGAAATTATGATAAGGTGGTTAAATGTGTCGTGTCCACAAATATATAAAACAAAATATGTATTTATTTTTTCACATGTATATCTATATTCTATGGTCGCGTCGTGAAATATGCGTGGCCTACCTGTTAACCGAAAAATATAGGTACTCACAGTGTAGTCAAGACATAGAACAAGTCGAGTAAAGACACAGATAATAATATTTGTTATCTTTGAGTAAAGACAACTCTTTTGGTAACTGGGTGATACCAAAATATAAACGGCCAATCAGAAGCGTACGACCACGGTTGTAGATTCAACCGTCTGTGGCATGACAGCGGCCGTTATGATAACATATCTTTTCTTTAAAAATCACGTTTACATTAAAATACAAAGAATTAAAATTATTGTAATTGGTGTAAACGTTTTTTGTCTGTGAAAGCAATGTCGGAGAAGAAACGTATGGGCGGAGGTCCAAAAAGTTGGGGAAAAAAAATTAAAAACTTTTATTTTCACAATCAAAGCAATGTAGACCGATCTCAGAATTATTTTAAATTCCACCAATTCAAAAATGTCACTAAATTTCAACTAAATTGTTAGCATTTATGTTGTTTTGGGCCGGTGAATCGAAATTCGCCCGGACTGGTTAAAATTCGGAATCCGCCACTGCGTATACCACATTATGGTGTAATATTAAACACGAACATTGTATTAATCCGGGGAAATTATAGATATTGTTCTATGATAAAAATAAACGTTAAACAACATCATATTTTGATAATTTTTTAATATAACCCCGTTGAATATATCTGTGTACGCCACTGGTAATGGGGGTTAGGGAGTAGGGACTATAGGTACATTCAAACAGAATATTATACGTAATTTATCTGTACAGATTTTCTTTAAAACGTCCTGTTCCACCATTTGAACTTCCAGATTTGTTAACAGTTTGCTTGGCCGGTCAACCGAGTTCGATTAATCGACCGGGTTATTACTATTGGTATTGTGTATTCGTACCAGACGACTGACTATCCTACACACAAGACAAACGAAATGTTTATACGCGCGAGTTTTGCCACGAGGTCGAGTTAATTGCGCACGGATTTATTACGTTCGGGACGTACCTACGTACAGACAGTGTACACGGCGATTCTTATATCGCGTATCCGATGATACAATCTGTATAATATCCGCGAAGGATTAATGCGAATCGGTTATCGCCTTAATTGTTTCGGCCAGTGTAATGTGTAGTTACACGTAGAACTAAATGTAATGGTTTTATTTGAAATAAGAACGCTCGTTATAACCGCGTATTTGTTTAACATCTGTGCACAAGAAGCCGTCGAATAGAGTGAACGAAGGGATTATAAGATACACGGCGAGAGAGACGCAAATTTGTTTTTTTATAAAAAAAATCAAGCGAGTCGCCTAATATCCGTGTATTATAGGTTGTCGCGGGAACTATATTTCTTAGGGGGCGGGGGTGTGGGGGACAAAAATATAGATGATGAAACTATCCATAGTTGCACCATCCATGTTTCCCGACGTCCGCCTTTCCTTCCATGGGTATGTACAAGGGAAACGTTCATTTCTCCCGTGCGTTTTTTTTTTAAATACTTATATTGTATACATAATATTATGTTTCAGTGGCGGATTTTCAACATTTTTTCTGGGAGGGATCCTGAAAAATCATATGTATTTCAATAAGTTTTAGACGGCGTTATATATTGATATTACATCAGTGTCTAGGGGGAGGGGTCCAGAACTGCATTGTCGTTCGTTTCGAGCCCTGACTCGAGCGCATCCTCAGGTACCTACGACAAACAATACCGAACTTAAAAAACGAGATTTTTGTCGGGCCACGGCGTGGTCTTTCGCGGATACCTGGAGTCATTGTGTTCGTGCCTACCGACGTGGTCTGTAACTTGATGCCGTATTATACGTTCATTCATAGAGCGACAATAAATTATCATCCCTCGCGACGACGTCGCAGTACACCTACGTACACATGTGGCCGCACATATAAACGCTTGTTTGCGCTCTATTGTGATAATGATAACAATACGTATAGTTGTGCACGCATGCAAGCTCGATCGAAACGCAATACTAATATTGTATGTACACAGGTACCCAAGTACCATATATGTAAATTTAAATTTATCACCTTCCAACGAGACCTCGCGAGAATTACTACGGTCTTGGTATGCACCCATACAATAACATAATACTAATTATCGGCACAAATAGAGCGAAGTAATTTTAGCGTTTTTTTTTTTTTGTTTTTTTCCACGTCTCTGTTCTATTCGATTGTTTCAATATAATATACCCGTGTAATGCGATCGCCGACACGTCGGAAACTAATAAACTATATCGTGTTCGTACGCGCAACTACGTATTATTACGATCGTTATTGATATTATCATTATTGTTATTATTGTTATCATTGGGTGGTTTTAGGCACCACTTCTCGTTACAGGGCCGGTCACCGCGCGACGATGTGAATGACCGAGTAGCCTAACAGTACACACACGCGCGCACATACTCACCTACCGGCGGCGGTCGTCAAAGAGAAAGTAGCCTGTAGTGTGTGGCGTTTCGATCGTGTTATTTCTGTACTTGTCATTTCGCTATTTGGATATACCCAATTTTCTGTCGTATCGTATTGTTATGTGGACGTTTATTATGCGATATACGTGTACGGCGCGGCGCGTTATTCGGTGGGAAAAACGCACGGAAATGCGAACCCGCGCCAATGCCCGCAGCCTATATACACACACACACACTCACGCGCGCGCGCGCGCGTATTACACAAAATGGCGTGTCGAACTGTGACAAATGACATCGCTGTCGGCGGGAACACTGATACAACAAGTGTATCTACGCCGCAACGGTACGATATTATTAGGTACCGACGAGAATGTGCGGGGCGAAAAACGGTAAATTTCCGCCGCGTCGTCGGCCGTTTTCGGCGCGATTCCGTTTACGGTTTTGCGCGCCGCGGGGTTTTTGTTTAGAGAGAAAAAAAAAAAAAAACAAAAATTATATATACATACACATACACGTGTCATTAAAACAATAACAATATGTCCGTTAAACATTATACACCATCGCGCCGAGTTTGATGAAATATTTCCCAACACAGTTTTGTAGGTTAACCCTGGGGCGACGGCGCCGCGCGTGCCCCGTAAAACGAGACTCGCGTCAATACGCCGTTTACGATAGTTATTATTATGATTATGTGCCCGTTAACTATAAACGCGGTACATACGTTCCGAGTTAATACGGGCAAACTAGTGTAATATACGTTATTGCTTCTGTTAAAATACGCACAGTTTTTATACGGGCAGTCTGTAAAGTGTGTAACGAACAACACTCATTCGATATTATTATAACAGTGAGATAAAATGCCCTGTCTCCACTCCTCTGTTGTTTAACCGGCTGCGTCCGAGTTCCGTGCCAATAACCTTTTTTGAGTGAAAAAACCGTAGGTACATGTCAATTCCGTCCCGATTAAAAAAATTGTATACACCAATTCCGTTCCGATTAAAAACGTTCTTAACAATGTTAAAATACATAAATGTTAAATACAACAAATTCAAACGTAGCATATACTTGCATAAATAAAAATTTGTTATCGGATTAAATACATTTATATGGTATAAAAAAATAATAATTTATACGACAATTTTTCTTAACAATGTTGAAATACAGAAAAAAATTTAAATAATATTAAAGAATTAATATTTAATGTATACAAATTCGATTATTTAGTGCGATGACTGAAAACAATATTATCTTTATTTCTAAATAATATAAAATTATTACCGCAGTCTTAAATTTTATACTACATTAATATAGCGTAGAAAACGCAAAACTGGACGGAACTCGTGTGACTAAATAAATAACTCGGGACGGAGTTAGTATAGCCATTTTAAAACCCGGGACGGAACTAGTGTATCCTTAAATTTAAATTTTACACTTGGGACGGAATTCGGATGCAGTCTAGAGTTAAAATCTAGAGTTAAAAAAATGCAGCGAGAACGATGCAAACTATATAAAGCAAGAGGAATATCGGTTAACCAACGTCTAGTACAAATTCTAGGTTTTGAGGGTGATTTCAATATCCTATAGGTGACCGGAGGATCTTATAGAGGACACGATAGACATATGGCTTTAGAGAAACGTCGTTGCACCGAAAATTGGACTGCTGATTAATAGTGAAAAACTCAAACTGCTCGAACTTTTTGATTTCACGTTATCGCGAGGCGATGATGTGAATTCAGTAGTGTTCGACAAAGTTGAAGATTTCCAATATTTATAGTAAATGTATTTCTCAAATAGGAAGAAAATAGTTTAAGACCGGGCATTATAGAGGGGATGCAGTGATGGCGGCGAAGATTCTAAAAGATCTGTTATAGATGCCAGTATAACGATGATGGTGATTGATAGTAAATGCGAATGTTCGAAAATATCAATGCAGATTATTGATTAATTGGCATCAAGTCAACTTGCTTTCTTCGTGCGATATAATAAAGTGCTTTAAAAAAAAATTCAGCAAAAGTTTATAATGTAGGCAGGTACCTACAGTGATGTGGACTATACGCATTTTCAAAAGACGTATTCAAAAAAAAAAAAAAAAAAATGAAAATATCCGATGATTGTATTTTCAAACCGGCATTCTTTGGCGTTATATTGATTAGTTTTTTTTTTTATCAATACGATTAAATCGCAACAATATTATAATGCCGACCATCACAGTTCGTTCGATTTGATTTTTTTCTCGATTTATTTGATATTTTTTCACGTTTTTCCGTATCAATTGTGCCGCTTTTTAATTACTGCTTATATAATATCGGTACGAATATATTCTCGTTTTCTCGTTTTTGTTTTTGTTTCTTATTTTTTTAAACACATTATTATATTATTGTTCGTACGTGCCTGTTATTTTACCATCGCTTGTTATTAGGTTCGCGAAATTAAGTTTATATACGTATACACTGCAGTATTGGTTAATGTAGGTATCGTTGATTTCGAATAATCAGAACGAATCGTGCATCTTATTATATATATATTTTTTTTTTTGTATGTGCACATCTAAACAATAATTATGTAACGTTTGTTTTAATGAATGAATAATATATACGTAATATTATATACCTACGGGTGTTGACGTAAATGTTGACTTAATTTTTAAACTATGACGTCCATCTAAAACCGATCGGTTCGAACTCTCATTTTGAATTCCAAGTGAAAATCTTAGTGTGTGTCGTGTCGGATTATGATATATTATTGTACGTCTTGTCATATAATATGCTTCTGTGCGTGATAGGACATATCGACTAAAGTAGTAGAAGTCTGTGTAACATTGCTGGTATATTATTGTGTTATTATTTAAGCATCTAAAATTAGATACCTGTATACTAACAGTGGCGTTCGTAATACACGCAGTCGGTTCAGAATTATTCGGTAAAATAAAATGTCAAACAGATAATAAATATTATTTTTTTTGCCGATTATTGGATTAGCCGAAATTAAACAGGCAGAACAACAAAAATGCGTACGTTTATTATGCATTGTAATACAATATAGGTATTATAGTATTGATATTGTTAATTATTTTAACAAAATTTATTTGAACTTCCAACTATTATAGCCATTTTATGAAATATTGTAAAACCCTGGGGGCTTGAGGAGTTGTTTTTTTATTATTATTTTTTTTAATTTGAAAATTCTAACACGTGCCTTTTTCTGCATTCAGCGATTCGTGTAGTAATGGAAAAAAAAAAAAAAATTAGAAAAGAAAGTATTTCGCGTATTTCACACAGATGCCTGATCATGATAATAATTTGGATACTCATTTGTGTGTACATCGTGTTTTAAACTTGTATGCAGAGAGATAAACATTACACATTTTAACATTTCTAGATATATTTAATTATTTGAAAGTGAATGTTATACCTAAACTATACGTATAATATAATATATTGCCGGTTAAAAATATTGTAACTTATAAGCTTGTAATGTTCATAGTTCCATAACAAGATTTCTAAAATAATGTTAATTATATAATTATATATTAAACGATGCCGATATAAATATAATTATATAATTAACAATAATTATCAGGTAGGTATTATAGGGATTATCTAGATACATTTGTATGGTATAACGCCATCGATGTAAGACGTTTTATTAGTATCTAAAAATATATTGGTATTTATAGAATATTATATTGTTCAAATCTGTCTGTACATTCAAGATGTTTTTAAACTTATTTTCCTTAATCTCATTAAAAAACACTACTCTTCAAATACGCAACGACTGTAAACGTTATCGTGGCTATTCAAAATCTCTCTGTCATTATTTGTATCAAAATCAAGTTACATAAATTTTGATTGTTTTCTAAAACACGCCTTGCAAGATTAGAATTAAGAGAAAAGGTTAGTTGAAAAGATACCTGTAGTACGTAATTTAATTTATATACCCAAAACAATGATAAACCATTGCGATCGAAAACCAATTTTGAGCGGAAGTCGATAAACTACGGGTAATAAGGTATAGTATAGGTATTATTAGTTGGGTTTTATTCCCTTGTGACCAGAGCAATCCAGAAATCAACAATAAATGACAACCGGTGTTGTAGTTTCGTCATTTTCAGTTAAGCAGTTTTTATATTTTAGAAGAATGGTCGGGAATCTGAAAAAGTTTTCAAACGAAGTACCACGCGGAATCCGTGTATTTACCGAAAAACGTAAAAAGAGTTTGGCGAAAAAAACACATCATAGTAAAATTAATACCTATAGTTTCTTCGCTATATTCGGAATCAAAACATAATAATAATAACTAAAAGTGTACCTACACGTGTCTACTACGTTTTTGTGTTATCATTTACATCCGACATCTGTATACTCGTATAATAGTTTTGTAATTAAATAATGATGTTCGGCGGGTAATTTAAAGTGAAAAAAAAATATATAAAAACTCATACATAATCGTAGATAGACGGACAGATACATGACTGGCTATTATTTTAACTACCAGCCATATAACCTAAATTGACTATAATACAAAACAAGTCTAATTTCATGTCCGTAAAGTGAGAGTAAACTACTTAAATATAGCCAATACAAATTTGAAAAATAAAAAAAAGAAAAACGTCAAACACATCAAATTTTAAACCATGGGCGTTCCCGGTCTATGATTATAACGTAACATGCGAAAATAAGATTTAAAAAATAATAATAATTTATTTATTACACAATTAAACGTAGAATAATATACTTTACACTATAGTCTGATTTATTAATAAAATAACACAGTAGGTGTTGTACCTATAAGACCAAACCTATCAATTAGCCAATTGGATTTTTATCCAGTGAAAGTTATTGGTATCGTGAAATCTCACACATTTGTTATACAGTAAGATGACATTTAAAAAAATAAAAAATAGGACAAAATATTTTCAGTAATTAATTATTAAAGTTTTTTTTTTTTTTTTATAATTATATGCCTATATTATTAACTATTTTAAATATACCCGTATATTTTAGATGTATCATCACCGGTATCGATTCTTGTGGTTATTATTTTGCATGTAAACAATCGCAATCTATAACGAATATTTTTGTGAACAAATTAATTTTATTGAAAAATAAAATAAAATATTAATCCGTATGACTGTATGTTGAAACTATAAAATATTTACAAGTATATCTAATTAAATAAAATAAGAATTTATACAGAATAATTGACATCGAAATAAAAAAAAAAAACAGGACAAAAAGCGTCCTGAAAGAAGTCTTGAAGGACTCAGGACACAATGCTGAAAAAAATTTGTACAAGTATCTATCTTACCGTGCGCGTGTCGCAGTAAATAACTCCTTCGCTATACATATACGAATAGGATGTTTTTGAATTTTTCAAATTTAATTTTTTTAAATTATTTTTGCGTAAATATATGAGTGCAGTACGTCTGTATAATATGTATTTACCTAATTCAAATACATACATTAATTTACCAGAAATCGGATTTAAAAGTTATTGTATATGAGGCACACAAATGTAATAATACGGTAAAACGCCCTTAAGCAGTTTTAAAAACATTACCACACCGCTAACGCGTAACCGATTGTATTTTTCCCGTTTCTGTAATTGAAAAAATCAAAAAAAAAAAAAAAAATAAAAAAATCATATTTACACAGTCCGGAGTGCCAGTGTTACGTAGTTATCGTAATACAATCACGCGTTTTAAATTATTCACCGGCGAACAATCACTGTCGGAGATCTATTGTATTCCGAAATCGTAAGTTACCTATTCGTTTACATATTATTATTATTATTATTGTTATTATAATAATGTACGAACATCGTAAAACGTGTAATTTTCGTTTATACGAACCCAACCTTATACTATTTACTATTATAACCTAACCCATACGATTTGTCTCGAACATAACAATACGTATTAATAATTATTATTACAGCTTACAACCGTTCGTCATACGGACAGATATTTGACGATAGATATATAATTTATAATAGCGATGGGCATCAACGAATCGATTTAGTTTTAAATTTATATTTTTGATAATACAAACACAGAACTCCATTATAATGATAATGAATACTTTATGTTGTTGCCATTAAGTGTATTGCATTGTGACTGTAACAAAACTGTAGGAATTGTGTTTGACGATTTTCGGAAAACGGATTATTTTTCTTTACGTTCATTAATAGGATATGATGAAAATCGTAAACAAAATTGAATCGTATTTTTGAAACAATGTTTGAAAATCGACTTTGAAGTATTTTGTTTTTTACTTGATACTTGTGATAAGAAAAATTTAAATTTAAATTACAATTACAATGAAGTCAACGCACATAGTAAAGAACCTAAAGAATCATAGGATTATTCAATCTTCAAAATTGATGTTCGTGAAACGCAGTTCCTACAGTTTTGTCTAGGTTTTCGGTATTATATGTAATATTTGTCTGTAAAACCAGCCGTATCCCTTCCCCTTAAATGGGTGTTGAGCAGCGGTGGATTACCGGAAGTGTAGTTATTATTTATCAATCATTAGGATGGTTATTCAAATATAAAACGAAATTTCATATTTTAAAAAAAAAATTTAATAAATTGAATTAGGAAAACCAACATCAATCCCCTTGAAAAGACGTGATACCTGCATGCGTTTTACAAAATGGTAAATTTGCCTTCAGAAGGTACGCTATTGCGCTGTTAGTTTCAGTGTTAGAGCGAATTGACCTAAACTAAAACTTAAAGGTAAACACATTATATGTGAAACGTTGGCGGTATTATTTCGATATAATAATTTTTCAGAGAGATATGGGTAATTGAAATATCAAAATTTCATAAAGCATACGCGTTATTATCTCTCTTCCAAATTGAAATAATAAAATAATATTGTTAATTCACTCTAATATTAAAACTAACAGCACAATGATGTCCCTGTTGACCGCGTATTCGCAATGCCACGTTTGTTAAGACAGTACAATATGCGGGCACCATGTCCTCTCGAGTAATTGATTGAGACCGTTTTTATTTTCGAAATTGCTAATATAATATGACGAATAATAACGATGTACGACATATATGTATGCGTTATAGCCTGATTAATTCGTTTATTTGTACGATTCCGAAATGCACTATTTAATATCCAACATTTTTAAACGAGTCATTAAGTTTAGATTTTTTTGTTTTGTTTTGCATTTCAACGTTGCTATTATCGAGTTAACTTTGTCTTTAGTCAACTTATAAACTGTATTCGACTGAATGGGTGTTTTTCGTTTATTTAGGTCGACCCAGTCGAGTTAATTATTTCCATTTTAACCCGCCCGCCTTTGAATACATCTAAACTATCTCAAAATAATATAATATCGTGTTGCGTTTGCAAACATAAAAAAGTGAATACCTAAGTAATGAAATAATTAAGTAGATTAAGTACCTACTGAACCGCCGTATAAACGAGTCTGTTTCAACGAACATGTTAGTTTTTGGTACATTAAAAATTAATCTTGTTCAACGATCACAACGATGATAAAAAAAGTTTTATACATTATATACGATGAATCCACGACTTTCTCGGTATTTTATTATATAGGTACCGGTGAAAATTGTATTTACGCACATTCTCTATACGCATAAAAACACGACGTATTCGGTTGTATGTACGTTCTTGCAGCAACAGTACTAGCAGTACCTAACACTATTGACGTCCTGTATGCAATAAAAACGTTATTATTTTTTATACGAGTATATACCGTGTAGCCTTTATGGGAAATATAAATATAGCGCAATTCAAATTTTCTATATCAGGATATAAGGTTTATTTTTTTTATAAATTTGTTTTTTTCAGTCGTATTACGTGTATCGTATTACGAATATTACGTAATTTTACACTGAATTCGATTTTAGTCGATAAAACCGTCGAGGTTTAAAAAAAAAAAAAATAACTAAAACTAATTCGTACGTATATATAAGACCATAAAAAAAAAGACCTGATACTGGGGATGGTAGCGGCTACTGTTGTAGGTGAGAAGTTGGGAAGATAGGATACATAAGGTTATTCGTAAGCAACGATAAACCATTGCTTGACGAAAGACGATTCCGAGCGCAATTCGGTAATACATAATATTTGAAGTGCTGTAATTTGTTTTGCGATTTTCGTTTAAATTTGATTTCAAAACACTTATAAAAAAAAAGTCGTCCGATGACTTTGGAAATTTTACTTGATTAAATTATTTTTTCTGGTAGAAAACGTCGTCCGTGTTTGTAAAATATTGAAATCGTGAAATTGTCTGTTTTCCTACGTTTTTTCCAACTTGAGTGATTTTATTTAAAAAATAGAGTCGAAAATCAAAAAAATTACCTCTATAAAGTACAAATAGTATAATCTAAAGAATTTGAGCTTTCAGAAAAGTTGCTACACGTAAAAATCGGAGCAAGTTCACTTGGAAAAAACGTGCCCACAGACTAGAAAAAAAAAAAAAGAAAGAAAGAAATAAACATCTTAGTAAAATCAATAGCTCTCTCGCTACGCTCGAAATCTAAAAACCGAAAGAAGATTAATTATATTATATTGGTTTTTGACGTTAAAAAGAGACAATAGCGTAGAAGGTATTAGAATAAGGAGTTGCGTGGGTTAATAGAATACTGTATATAACAAATTGTATCAAAGGACAGAGACTGTAACGGACATGTAACGAGCAGGGAATGGAAGACGGAATCAGAGCAGTTATACAAAATAATGAAGATCAGTGCGGAAATGGCCATGTGAAAGAACTTGACAGAAAGCGGTCAAATGAAATTAATGAGGATTCGGATAAAATGGGAAATATTTATTGGGAAGAATGTATTATAGAGATAGAGGCAGATGGCAGGAAGTTGTGTTGACAGCTAAGGTTCTTGCAGAGCTGTCGAGATAGAGAAGATAGAAGAGAGAGAGAGAGAGAGAGAGATAGAGAGAGATGTATCCATGTAAAAATGTCAACGTTCGTATAAACTGTCGCGTATATTTTCGGGACCTTGAACCAAGAAAAACTGTAACTATACAAATATTATTATGAACAATACGTCGACGTTATTACTGTGGGAAGGTCCCACAACAGCTATTAAATAATAATATAAAATCGGTTTATCTAAACAGTAGTCTCTCCTGGTTAGGTATAGCTCACCTCATGGTATTATACGTTGCGTCTTACCTACCTATTCGTTTCATGGTCGTATTATAAGTGTACATCAATTACTATTATTATTATTATTATTATTATTTTTTTTTTTTAAACCGAATTAAATATGAATACGAAAATAATTTATGATAATCTCTATTATAAAAATATTTTGAATAGGCATTTGGTTTAATATTACAATTACGTCCGGAGAACTTGTATAGAAGCACGTAAGTATTGTAACGAATACGGTGATGCGCGTATCCCGTAATAAGAGACTTCATACATATTCATGCAGATTACTATATTTCCTTACTAACCTACTGCGTCATATTGTATTGTTAAAAATAAATATTCGACGTAACAGCCGGGCATAAATAATATTCTATTTTTGTTTAAAATTTTAGATTTTCAGTGTAGCGAAGAAGCTATAGGTATACATTTTATCAATACGTGCACTTTTCTCTTGGAAAACGCTTTTTTGGCTAGTAAATATGCTTAGTATCTCTTAAAAGACACGGTAACTGCGGTATAGGACACAGGGTAAGTGTACAACAATGATAATAATTATTGTATTGTTAAACTGACCGTCTTCGCCGGCGGGCAGATGTCGCTTGATGGTGACCACAGCCTCGTGCAGCGAGTCCTCCCGCGTCACGTCCAGCGGCACGAACACGACGCCGCCCGGGGCCCGTTCGGCGTCCGACGCGGCCGACTCGCGCTGCTTGGCCCGCAACCGGAGCAGCGCGCAGGCCCCGCCGGACGGCGCGACGCGTGATGGGCTCGCGCAGTCCGAGATGGAATCGGCCGCGTCGGACCGGCCGTCCGGTTTGTAGCCGGCGAATACCCGGAATCCAACGGCCGCCAGCCTGTCGCACAGCTGCAATCCGACGGACGTCTCGCAAGACGTGACCAACACGGACCGCAATGCCGGAGCCGAGTACACGGCCTTCCTGCTCATTTTCCGCAGCAAATACAGCACCTGTAACAGAAACCAAACGACCGCGCTCATATTATACCAATATTGACCGCGTACGGGCGCGACATAATTATTTATGAATTCAAGCGACACTAGCGGCCAAATTGTTTTTTTTTTTGCTTTTACTTCACGTTAATATTGAATTATTATTTGTGTATTAGATTTCGCGCGAAAATGCGAATTTAACGATTTTACGATGACTTCTGGTTTGGTTAGGTTAGGCGGGTTATGTAAGTTGTTTTGAAACTTTCCGGATGCGCATGTGGTTGCACGTGTATTCGATTAGTGGTGAAAAGTGAACGTTAAATCCGACTTACGACTTTACCGAACCATAAGACAGCCTAATGAAAAGAAATGCAAATGATATTTTATTGACCGTAAGTGTGGAGCTCATTAGACCTCATATTGAACATCGGATCTACTCGGGGTAACCCTCCCCCCCCCTATGAACACGCCTGCTTTAATATTGTACCTATATTCCGTTAATTTCCATTTAATGGGAAGAACGCTGGGAAAAACAAAAAATGACCTCCTTAAAGTACCTCCCCAGTCAAATTGCGTTTTAGAAAAAATGCCATCGTTGTAAATCAAAGCAAAATCGCTGGTAGAAAAATTGTCCACAGAAAAAAAAATAAACATCAACTCAAAACCAACACATTCCTCACTCCTTTTAGAATCTAAAACTAACTAAACGTTGATGATTTTTTATTTTTTTTTTATTAAGTAAACTCTTAAATTTAATATAATATACTGTATAATTATTCGAGGTTTCGTTACGTTACATAAGTGAAAATGTACACAAATGATTATTAAAATAAAATCAACTGTAGGTAGGTTTTTGCATGCACGTGGTTTCGATTTTGCCACGAATCGATCACCTTCGTTGATTATTATTATCAACCCGGTGTGGCAATCGTCCGGTTTTGTAACCCCGTAACTCCTCGTCGGGACGCCCGCGATACTTAGATACAGAGTTTATTACCATAATAATAATTATAGTAGCGCATGTGTTATAAATTATAATTTATTTATCGTAAAGATATTTGTGTTCATATTTATAGAAAACGGTTTTGTGATATTGAAAAAAAAAATGTTTATTCTATTTTTTTTTTTTACGATGCGTAAAAACATGGGCAAGTATACTATCATAGTTTGGCATTTAGTCAACTATATACTCGATTTTTAAATATACATTTTAATAAAATATGTTAATGACGGCGGCACGCACGCGGTTTTATGTTTTACTCGTCCAAACGTGAAATACGTATAGTATAAAACCGTACCGGTTGCCAAGAAAAATCCGTAACAATATTTTTGTTCTCATATTAAATCATAATATTAGGCATGTGAAACACACCGCGGTTGTGGTATGCGCAGTTATTTTCAAGCGTTTATATAGCGTTATATCATTTTGTAACCGCTATGGTTACGAGTGTACCATAATAATATTAAGTACTTATACGTACCGAAATAGTATATTATTATAACAATATCGAGTGACAAATATAAACAATAGCGTATGCTTACGGGTGTACAGCGGATTTTTGTTTTCTTTTGTCGAAAACGACTGTAGCTCACATATGGTATTTTTTTTTTTTTTTCAAAAAATTATTTATTAGACAACATACAGAATGATTCATTTAACGTATAACACTAAAATTATTTCGCAGTCTTGACGTTTTTCAAAACAAAAAAAAAAAAATCGCTTTGACAATTTAAGAAACAAGCCGCTCTAAAATGTTACGTTATCATTATTTTCCGTCGCCGTTATTTTCGGGGACGAAACGACTATTTCGCTACGAAATAACGAACGTTTTACATTAAATACGAATCGCCCTGTATAGATACATAGGTAATATTTTGGATTAAAAACCATATAATAATTGGCTTATTATTAACTATAACTATACACATATACCTATTTACTTCTATAGATAGATGATAGGATTTTACCGTATGAAATTGTGTATACTTACGAAAATAAATTATCAGTACTTATATAGAGTTACAAACGATTTTTTTATGTGTCAGTTTAATTATGCTCATCCATTTTACCGTAGCTGCTATAACAATAGTTAATGACTTTAAATTGGCGCGAGAGTGATCATTTTTGTTTATTTCGTATACGTTCGTTAGGTCAGGTTTACGCGGTTGGATTAAAAAAAAAAACAATAATAATAATAATAATAATAAAAAATCGGTGGAAAAAAAAACGAGTGCTGTTTCAATATATTATAATGCGGCAGTATCGATTTTATATTATACATTAGTTGTTCGTTAATATTGAAACAGCTCGTCGCACACAGGAGGAAAAACGCAGACGATGTCGTAATAATAAGTTTGAAAGTATACCGTTACATCGATCTGATCGGTCAAGCAGTACATAGTAAAATGTATATTTTAAAAGAATTTCATATGTCCAAAAGGTTAGACTTATAAAACACATAATTATATTATATTCAGGGGCGGGTTGGGGTAAAAAACGGGCCTTTATCTATGAACGGGCGTTCATAAAAACCCCTTAGACGGACTCTTGGGACCCTAGGATAGATCTTATGCAAGGTGTACACACAAGTAAATGTCTGAAATTATGTTTTGCAAATATTTTAACTACCTATACCTATAGCATTATTGTGAGTATAATGGCAGAGTCACAAATATTGCAGATGCGTACTGTATACTTGCACACGAGCCCTTTCGCCCAGTCTGCCCCTGAATTACTACGTACATTTACTTTGTCGAAGCCATGCGAATATCACTGATTGTACGATGTTTTTTCTCGGGCTTTGATAATGTTTAGAAATAATCAGTCACGATGATCGAATAATGTACTTAAAACAATATTTTGTTTACCGCGAACAGGAACGATTTAAGATGCTCTTGCAGTGTGTACCTATGTATACTGCATATACTATATAGGTATACTTACATTATCGGCGTTCTAAAAATTTAAACTAAAAAAGCTGTTCAAGAACGTTGGATTGTCGCCTAAATAAACTGTATTCAGTGTACAGCGAGGGAAATGAAATGATGTGGAAATTCCAAAAAAAAAAAAATGTATTGTATATAATGGTATTTTATTTTTTTTTATTAAAACAATGGGAGATCTCGTAAAATTAATGTTCGTAAAGTAGTACCTATATTTATATAGGTCAGTTTTAATGTAAGTATACAGTATAGGCTCATTATATTGAAAGCTATATAATTTAACGAAAACAAATTATACCAACGCCATTGTCGTGAGCGCGTGCGACATTTGTGACTTTGTGCAAGACAATCGGAAATTTACACGATTATCATATCCATTGTGGAATGTGTTGGGGGTGGAGGGAAATGAGGACATGCAAAATGATTTGGTTGTGGTACGATATATGACATATCGTGTCACAGCCAAATAAAGAAACAATATTTGAAGATTATCTTCAAGACCTCCAATTTTTATCAATTCAATCTATCAATAAAATAACTCCGATGTTCCGGGTTCGAGCTCATATTTGGTACAGAGAAATCCGTTAGAAATGTCAAAAAGTAGCGAATCATACAGCATATTATAAAAACATTTAATTCTTATTGATATTTGAAACGCATACAAATCTCGTATCTATTAGTTTTTTTTTACGTTTATGACTTTCATCTTCTCGCGCGGTATTACAGCTATTTACCATGCGTATTATTATTATAATGAGCTCGACTAATCAGCAAAATTTCGTTCTTTCTCCCCCTCCCCTCTCTACCAAGTCTAACTACTAAGTCTACTAAGTCCCATTTACCGGTTCCTCATATTATTTATTATATTCTGTACGTAATATTTATCTGTTCGTAGGTTACAATATACGATAATAATATTATCGGGTGTCCGTATAATTGGGTGAAAGTATGTGATATTGTTGTACACACAATATACACGGGTATAATATTAGGTTTATATTAGTTACGAAGCAACAACCGCTCTGGTGCAGTGCGTTTAACGATGACTGACGCCGTTGAAGTTTACGGTACATAATATAATATTTGGTGCATAATAATATTATACGGATGCGCGTTAAATCAGTTTAATATATAAAGTGCAGTATATTATTATAGTTTTTGTGTATTGTAAAAGTACCGGAATATCGCAATCGGGAGTATGCAGTTAGCTGCCTACTTACTATCCATAAGAAAAAAAAAAAAAAATGTAAAGTAGACCCCAGCTCCGGGCCCGCCTATAACCACGGTGACCGCACAATTGTATTTATTACGTTACTTATGCCACACAGTGGAAATGGCGGAAGAATTTTTTTTTTACATCTTATTATGGACTATAGGTACATCACGCACTATGTATGGCGTCATATTTAATACGTCCTATCTCTTTATAATATACTGTTATACCACAACCGCTTATTCATACCACATCAGGAAACTACATAACTGCAGTGATCGATTGTTATCTGCAGATATTTTTCGGTTGTTCGTATTGCCTACGTTCTTTCAATAAACTCGGACAAATAATATTCGACGATAATATAAACGAAAAAGCACTTCTTGTGGGAGAGGATCAGAATACTCTCACGGTATTTCTACCAGTTGTAAGAGGCAAAAAATGGGGTTGCGTCAGTTCGACAGCCGGTACACAAATAGTTTGAAGAGTGTTAAGCAAGTCTTGGGCGATTGGGAATAGGATGAGGACATTAAAGGATAGTCAGTGTAAGCGTGATGGGAGATCAGATAGAGTGGTAATTTAAGACGAGGGTGGCCAACTTCAAATAGCTGGGATGAAAGAGAATGAAAAAAAAGAAAACGACAAACGAAGTATATCAAATCTCGATTCAGGTCTTATCATTACGGTCTTATATTCAGTCGTATATTTTTACAGTATCACCTACGAAAACGGTCGTACCTCTACTCGTCCAAAGATATTAGATTAGAAGCTAGAAAAAATGAGGTACGACTTTGTTTTTAGTTTGACTTTGTTTTACGACACGGATTGTGTTTGTATAGTTACTGCAGAAATTATTGTGTTGAAAAATCGATTCTGAGCAGAGCAGGTAAGGTTATAGTCTACTCCTTTTTATATTGTAGCCAATGGTAATTCATTGACGTACCGTCATATTTTGATTCATTTGAAAAACAGTGTTGGAAATCCTACAGAAAAATGTTTCAAACAAAGTATCACCACCGCGCCGGACGAAAAATACTCATCTGTTAGTTATTATAAGGTACTGCGTAAAAAAACCCGTGCATTTTTATTGTCAGAAAAAATGTTTTAAAAGAAAAACACATCTTTTTAGTAAAATTCGATGTATTATAGTTATTTTTAGTTACAAATAAGCATCTGAAAAAAAACAAAATTAATAATAATTTACAAACATTAAATCGGTATTCGGTATGTTCGATAAATTGTGTTAAAATTTTTATTCAATCAAGTCCAAAATTAAGGTAATTTCACGCATTTAAAAATTCGGGTTTGCCGTTACTATCGAAACTAAACGATGGATTTTTTTTTATTTTAAAAAAAAATAAATCATATTTTAGAGGAATACATAAATAGTAAACAAGATTATTTTTCTAAGAAAAAAATGATATCACTACATATGTATATAAATTAGATTTATGACGAGACAATATTTTCTTTTTCTTTTAAATATTAAACTACCGTAATAAAAATTGCTATACAGATAAACAATAAAAAAACAAACTAGAAAACAATAGATAAGTACGAATAAAGTTTTTTTTCCAAGAATTCATCTTTCGTGAAAATTTCATTTTTTGTAATTTTATTTGTTCACATAAATCTATCGGTAAAAAATGATTTTCGAAAAATAAAAAATAAATAAAATGTATTTTAAATGTTATATTTTTGTAATTATCGATTAAATAAATGATAGCTAAAGTACGTATTATTACAACATAGGGAATGAGTCCATAAAAAATTCATTGTTATTCGAGTCACTCGCTGATTCATTAAGATTATTATTTATTTTAATGACTGATGATCATATTTGTCTAAACAAATTATCTAAAAAATGCAGTACGTCATACTATTATGATTATCATGTTTACTATATTTGAAACGTTCTCTGAACAGTAGTGGATCTGAAGCCCAGGAAAGTGAACGAAATAATATCATAAGTACTTAAAAAAATCGTAATTTAAAACAAATTTCGGAGGAGGGGTTCCAAAATTTGTTTGATTTACCATAAATTAATTTTTTAATGTTTAAACGTAGACCAATAGACAATCTCTCCTATATTGGCGTACGCAGGGGGGGAATGACGTTAGGGGTTATACGGCCTTCCTCGTTAGATTAAAAATACCACAAATATGAGTATTTATTTGGTATTTTAATACTAAAATTATATTATTGTAGCCAAGTTGCAAGGAAAAGCTTGATTTATGGAAAACAGATTACTTTTTTTGGATAATTCTTTTAAATTCTCGTTTTCGGGTTAGGTAGTTACAGAAGAAGATCCTATAACTTTTTCGTGATTATTTACCTATCTATACATCCCTTCCTTTTGACAATTTCTTGGCACGCTGCTGCCCTCTCCTCTCAATGATGGCCTTGATACCTGTACAATTCAGTTACCAAACAATGAAAAAAAAAAATCAAAAGCCCAAGAAGTGGGGGGTGATACCTGTTTAATTATATTCAAATAATGTAGACGTTTACGAAAAAACGTTAGGCGGTTAATGTTTACGCCGATATTTAATTAAATATTTATTAAAGAAATCAGCCAAGGTCGTCGGAAATAATATTATAACGAGTAAGGTATTAGGTACCTATTTCAAATTCAAATATTAAATAAGTATTTTTAATCGACTTTAGAATTTCGAACAGTTTTAACAGTACCTACATAGTATAGACACGCAGTATAATTATATTATTGACATTGTTAACTAACCAATAACGAGTATATATAAGTGTATATGATCGGTTTTTAAAACGGTCGTACAAATTATTAATTTCGCTTCATGCACAGTAAATAATATTGTTAGTACCGATAGTGTTGGTAATTTTCGTTTTTTTCAAAATCAATAGACTCAACTAGGTACTTATCAAAGTTGTATTTTATTAGTTATGCATTTATTTATTATTCGGAAGGGGGTGATAGTTTGTAAGTAGTTGCTGTATGTTATATACACTGAACGAAAATCCAATTAAAGCATATTTTAGCGATTTATAATAAATTGTGCAATATTTCTGATACCCATCAAACTGTTAATTATATAGTCGGTTCGTGTGCGGTCTGATAAGGAAGACAGCTGCGGCTGTGTAAAGTGATTGTCGGACGAGAGCGTGGTGTAACGCGAGTGGCGAGAAGGGGGGGGGGAGAGGGGCGATCAATTTTAAGGATTTACGAGGCGAAACGTATAGAAATATTATTGTATTATAATGCCGTAATACGTGTAAAAAGGCAACATTGACGTATCTATTCAATGCGCGAATATAATATAATAATGTGTTCATATAGTCGTATACCTAACGCGATAATTGTTTTCTAGAGGTATTGGTATTATTAATACAGGCGTGTGGCCGTGCGGGCAACGTTTTTATTTCAAAATTCTTTCAGTCGACTTGTCGCAGTACAGGTACTATTCGCATTGGAAAGTCGGTGAAATCGAACATCAAAATAAAAATATCTTGTATGTTATGTCTACCGGCTCACGCGCGCCTCTACGGCGACACGGAGGAGGCGAGCGGCTCACCATAACGTATTGTGATTGTCGTTATAATTCGTCGCACTGCAGATTACGTGTTTATTAATTCCACGACGCGTGGAAATTGAATCGATAAATGTTTCAAGGTAACAGTTTCACAGTCGTTAAAATTGTTAAAGATGCAATAGCGATAGTAATATATAGGTACACCGTCAAAGTATGGACCTAGTTTTCGATTAGCGGACAGTTCGTGTGTCGATTTAGTCACACGTATTGGTACGCAGAAAAAATAAAAAAATAAAAAAATAATCAATATTTTTAAATATTTTCTATTTCCCCCCCCCCCCCGTGAATATCAAGATGTGCCGTTTAGAGAAAGTTGTACGATATTTTTAATAATAAGGTCGTAGGTGCCTATAGTATATACTATATACCGCTGCACAGTTTGATTAACAATAAATATAATAATTCCGACATGACATTGACAATAATGCCTGTGCAGAATACTTAATGTAATAGAAAAATACCTTGTAGCATACCGCCGCGGTTTACATGGAGTGAAAAAAAAAACGATCGCTGTCGGTTATCATGAAATAAATAGTACATTGATATTATATTATATTATATTATATTATTCGATTCAAAAAGCAAGAAAAAAAAAAAAAAAAAAAAACGTCATTTTTACACGAAAAATACGTGTCGTCGTCGCCTCATCGGTTATGATGAAGACTGCGTTTGTAGAAAAGTGTATTTTTCATTTTGTTTGTACAATTGTAAAACGTAGTTTTCTTAACAAAAAGTTTGCATTATGTAACAGCAAATTCAACTGCGAAACTTTTATAATTATTTTTTCGTATTTTTTAATTTTAATTTTTTTTAAAATCTCTTCCTATTCAGTTCGTTTTACGCGATTTTTATCCTCTTTTGTACGAATTACATATTTATTGGTAGTGCATTTCCAAAGTAAGTAAGCTATCTGTAGAAGATTAGGTCATTTAGGTATTGTCGTTTATTATTTTCATATTTGTTGGCATTTTAACAAGAGATATAGACGTAAATAGTTCAAATATTTTGGGGAGGAGGCTTAAACCTCCACATAATATTAGTTGAACACTAAGTACTTAATTATGATTGACTTGACTTCTTTTGTGGGGGAGGGGGATCAGCCGAGTTTTGGAGGACCGATCCCCCTTCCAAGTATCTTCGCCCTATTTGTGTTCATACGAATAAAGTATGCATAAAAAAAAAATTAAACAAAATGAAATGTACGTTTGTAATAAAACATTACGGACGGCACATTATATCTAGAAAGCGTTCAAAACTTAATCGCGTCAACATTTCTCATACAGGTTACATCATAAATATCGTTGTGAATATGTTGCTTGAAGTAATAAGCACTTGAAATAATTATTAATATATTATTATTAGTATAACCTGTTTTTTTAGGTAGCGTATACATTTTTATTTTTCGTATACACATAATAGCGTAATATCGATATGTAATTCCGTCGAGTTTTCGGTCACGATTCGAAATATTCACGAAAAAAATCATCTTTACCTACCTGTATTCACGTCACGCAGTAAACAGTCTACGCGTAGTGCAAATAATTAACGAGTCGTGTCCAATTATTTCACGATTTTTTTCAATGCACCCAACATTATATTCTACATATAGGTACCAACCTATAGTGTACACAACGGTTTAAAGTACATTTCAAAATCATCACGATCGGCAATCGGTTATGAAGATCACACAGAAAACATTTTCAGATGGAACCGTGGCCATAGTAAAAAACGGTCAAATTTGAAAATGGCCCAGACGAACAGATTCAATTGAAATTGTCCTTTTTTTTTTTAATGGCCAATTTTTTCCTCCGGACATATCAGTGTAGCTGTATAGAGATATTTTTACTCGAACAGTTTTTTTACTGCGTGCATATTCGATTTGACCGTTGTTAGTTCTAGAACAGTATCCAATATAGGGAAAAGAGACCTTTGTGAAAAAGTAATAGTATCAAAAAAGAAGTCCTAGGATAATGGAGACGGGTGCAACCACTGTTATAGGTAATTTAATATATATCTGTAAGCAATGATAAACCATTGCTAACGAAAAAACGATTCTGGGCGCAGTTCAGTTGACAGTGATGTTTTGTCAGCAATTTATATATTAGGGTGTTCCTTAATTTTCAATTTAAAATATTTTTGGTCTCACCCTCTATATACATGTGTATATGTATATAAATGAACTACAAACAATTTTAGGTGAATCAAATAAAGTTAACCCGTGCCGAATTGAACTATTACGTACAAAACTCGCAAAATTAAAATGTCTATAACCAGCTCAAAAATAGGTTACATTTTTTAAAAATTTGATCACGTCTAGAAAATGCAAATATAAGTTTTCTGTCCAAATTTCAAGTCTCTACGAATATTTTTAACTAAATTACACCAAATAACAAAATTGAAAAATAATAAATGCACTATTTTCGTAAATTTTCCATTTTTCTTACGTTTTATCCTGGGTTTTCCCAGACATTATGAAAACCGCTTTGAAAATCAAAAAAATGACCTTCCATAAGCACCATCCGGACAACATTCTCTTTCAACGGTGCCGCGCGTATATATATAAGCAACATTTCTGGTAGATTTTTTGTACGCAGTATAAAAAAAAAAAAATAATAAACATCTTAGTAAAACCAATACATTCTTCGCTACACTCAGAATCTACAACAGCACGAGAAAAATCACGTTTTTAAGAGATCAACCAATTCGGAAGTATATTCCGACGGATATAGCCGGCCGGTGACGGGTTAAGAGACCAGATGGACCTGTAGAGATCTAACCTCCTACCACCTGAAAAAAACTGTTTTCGATTTTATTTTAATTTTTCTTCTCACATACAATCAAATGGAAATTATAAAAAAAAAAAAAAAAAAATTAGGAAATATATAAATGTATGCCGCGTATAAACGTTTCAATTATTTTAATAATATGTCGTTTTGGTATACTATAGTATACAAATACCTCGTGTCTACAATAATTATACACGATTGTTTTGTACGGATACTTTAATACACCTATGCTATAATTAGGAAATTGTTCGTTTTCTATCTCGCACGCCGGCGATATCACACCGCGGCGTTATAACGCGAGACAAACGAAAACGGCGTAATAACTATTGTTTTCTGGCGTATATTTTAACGTGGACGCACAATATGTCCATGTCGAAATTATATTATAATCGCACGGAGTTATCATTATTGGATATTATGTATTTTTCGGTTGTATGCATTTATGTAGGCGTGTTATTGCAATCACAGTGGCTATTACACGATAACAATTAATAATTGCCGAATAATGTATAACGAAATAAATAACGTGAATTAACGTAGGTTAACCTAACCCAAACTAACCTATATATTATAATGGCATATATTTGATTTCGGTTGTTTTAAGCGCTATCAGAGTACAAAAATAATTAAATATATTTAACGAAAAATAAAAAAAAAAACAAAATCCCGTTTATTGCATCGTAATAATACGTGATGTGTGTCCATCAGTCGCGTATTAAAATGCAATTCGAATTAATTATTATAATCACTTGCTCATTACGCAATCAGTGGGAAATCGTCGATGTTCCTACCGCCCCTCCTCGCAATTTAAAACGTGTGGCGTACACCGTATTATATGATAGGTGCCTGAGAAAAACACTTAATTACGTGATTGTTTTAAAGGACATATCGATTAGTTTAAAAATAGAATATAAGATCGATCGAATTTACACATCGTTTGTGTATGGTGGCACGGAGCGCGGCTTTTTTAATAATGCGCCACCACTCTTTCCCGACTCAAACCCAAGAGCGAAATATCTCGTCGACGGCTTGACGGAAATCAAAAACGCCAACACCAACATTTATTCTACCTAAAATTCTATTTACGTATGGAATTTTTAATGTAGGTCGCCATTTGAAAATCAAAAGTAAGTATAATTATGAATAACGCGAATGTAAAATTGTAGAGCTGCTTGTTTCTTAATACATGTTGTATAAAACACACTCCGAAACAAATGAATACTTTCTGAAATAATGAGTGTCTTACGATAGATTGATCACCTTGTACAATATAATTATTGTTATTTCGTCTATCAAATAAATCGCATTTTTTTTTTAGATTCCGAGTTGAGCGAGGAATGCATTGGTTTGACAATGATGTGTTTATTTTTTTTTTTGTTCTATGAACAACTTTTCTACCAGATTATTTTGCTCCGATTATCAAGTGTAGCACGTTTTATGAAAATAAATCCGACTGGGGTGGTACTTTAAGAAGGTCATTTTTTGATTGTCTTCGGGGCTTTCATAATAAACGGGAAAAACGGGAAAAATGTCTACGAAATGTATTATTATCAAATCGTAAATATTACGGTCTTTCAAAGCACGTGTTACCGAGCTCCACTCGGAATCGTTTTCCGTCAGCGGCGATTAATATTTGCGCACAGATGTATTTAAAATGTCCCCTCCGCCTTTTCAACTTTACAACCCACAACAGTGACCCACCCATCGCGCGAAGTATGTCGGTTTTTTGAACATTTTTAAAATCGGACGTTTTTTTTCCACATAACATGTAATACAATGGGAATATTTGTAATTTGTATTGAATTTTTTTCTTGCCCCGCGCACCGAAAAAAACGAGTGTGCGTACACTGCTGCGGATCAGTGTACGTGCAAATAACGTAGCCAGCCGTTCGGACGAAACTATTCGCTACGCAAATGTTCATATTGTATGTGTGTCTGTGTGTAGTATACCCAATATCATATCGTGTGCTTTTTTCCCCCCCCAAGTTCGTTTGTTTCGCCGGTAAGTATACTACACTCGTCTTTGAATACATTTAAACGCGTCGTCGGTGCCTATACGTGTGTGTATTGTAGTTAAACGTAACGTACGCATTTAATTTGCACACGTAATTGGAACTCATTTTCACACTTTTTGTAAAAAAAAAAAAATAGATTAATAATAGCAATAATTGAATTTCCCCTACAAACCGCGCGTTCGTATTTCTACCGTTCGAGTTGTGCTAGCTAGTCACGCGGCCGTCACACGAATATTGTTATTAATTTCGCGTTTACACGAGCGACTCGTACATGCGTATTATGGGTTATCTACGATTTTTGACGAAAAAAAAAAAATTAAAATAACAAAAATGTACGCGACACAACGCGTCAGCGTAGCGAATTGTTTTTTTTTTGTTTTTTTAGCAAATTTCGCGTGCCAATAGCCATACATATCTATCGTTACAATATTAGGAAGTGATGTGAATTTTTTTCCGTAAAATTGTTCAATTCGAAACATTATAGTACGTATGCATGATAATCGTTCGGTATTGATTCATGTCTTCCGTTCGCCGTTGAATAATTGAATATCATACCTACGGTAATATTTGTATATTTTTTTTCGAGTGCGCGATATCCACTTCCTGCTATCGATTGTTTACCGATATTCGTTTGTTTTTCATTTAAATTTGTTTCCCACTGTTTAAAATAATTATTTAGATTCCGCACCCGTCGCGGATCGAATATTTTACTATTCCGCGCGAACAATCGACTACGGCAAACGCGATAAATATTGTGCATTATGATAATTTCCCGATTGTTCACGTTCGTGCGGGTTGAACCACATTCAATTCCCGTACATAGTAGACGCGTGTCCGATTTGTCGTTTCTCGAATCTAAATATTATAATATTGTTTGTTTCTCGAACGAAAACCCGGCTGAAACGGCGCGCGTGTTGTCGTGGTGTGCATTAGCTTGGATTGATCAGCGCGGAGTGAAGTGGGTTCAATATTTCTAATCTAATCACCCGCGATGGAGAACTCTACAGGCGGATAAGTGTGATAATTGCGAATAACGATTTTCAATTCGTGGATTATTTTTTTTTTTTTTTAATCCATGTATATTATAAATTGTTCCTTTTGCCCCACTGCGCGGCGTACACATTGCATCATTACATTTTTACCGAACACTGCGCATGCCTATAAAATGCCGTCATAATAGTATCTTAATGATGTTATCGCGGTGTTACAAAAGGGAACGGTGGCGCGTGGTCATGGGCGGTTTTGGAGGTGAAACCCGTTCTGACATTCTTAGGAAAACTTATAATTACGGTTTTTTTTTTTATTATTAGATATATCGTTACATTGCGGGACATTTTTTTTTTCTAGTCAATATCTCCCGCTCTTGAGTTGAAAAACTCCACGGGTCGATAGATCAAACTTTCCCGTTAAAATTTCATCTATTCCCGGGTACCCCTCTCCACACCGGTAAAATTCCTGTACAAAGTATACTATTTTCGTTACGAGTTCCATACTAATTCGATCATTCATTATTCATTTTCTAATGGGCAGCAAATCTTACTTGTCTATACTGGGTGACCAGTGGATTTTACCGTGCGTGTATCAATTTGCGTACAAAAAACCTTAAAAACGCTCTGACAACGACAAACCAAAAAAAAAAATGTTTTTATTTTTATAAGTAGGTAATTGTATAGTTATTAAATATTGTTTGTAAATGTACAGGAACTCGGAATAAGACTTTTAAACGTCCCGGGGCCAAAGTTTTCGACGAGGCCTTCATAAAGGTACAGAAAAAATCAAAAAATACGTTAAAAATGAATGACTGGACAATCCGTTTTTGGCCAAAGAATATGACAACAAATAAAATACATATTTGTGTAATAGCTTACTACCATAGTGCGTAGTTTGTTCGGGCAACAGGTAAAAAAACTGCGGCCCGCGGAGTAATGTGACCCCCCCCCCCGGTGGCGTATTAACGGGATGAATGAGGATAACTTCCCCTACCTCGAAATATCAATTAAAAATAATGACGAATAAAAATGAATGGCCTATTCGAGTTTACGGTACGTGTCTTGTTTTGTTCGTGTCACATTATCCAATTTGCTTATTGGAACATTAAACCATCCCCCAAAGTCGGGCGTTGTAAGTACGCCACCGCCCGAATGGTCCCCAGTCACTTTTTAAGTTCGAGTGTACGTGCGATTCAAATGTGTTTAAGTCTGCGTACACGTTCGTTTCGGACAGACTCGTCGAATAGATTCGACGAAGCTCGCGGTCGTGTCGTTTGCGGTGACCGGGACACGCGGTTCCGGGCACCGTGTACGCGATAAAAAGCTACGGATAAAAAAAAAATAAAAAAAAAAAAAACAACCCTTTATCAGATAACCGAGCGTGGCACAACTGTGTGATAATACGCCGCGCGTGTATTAAGCGTGTAACAAAATATAATACCGACCAGTGAACACGCGATGCAACACAGGGCCAAAAGCTGCACGCCCAAGACCAACGCCGTCTCCTCGTCCATGTTTATACTTTGACTGTCCTGTCCCGCGGTAAAATTATCGCTATTCGACGCTATGTTATTATAGAAAACGCGCGGAAAAGAAAAAATACGCTTACATCACTGAAAAAAAAACTATACGAAAAAATGAAAAAAAAAACAAAAAACAAAAAACCCGACGATGTATAAATAATTGTATTTTGAAAAACGCCCGGGCGTTTTTTTTTCGCACGGGGGCGGTTTCCACTAGAAAAAAGCTTACGGACAAACCGTGCGAGATGTTTTTATCGTACGGCGGAATCGGTACTACGAATAATCAAAAACAAACACGCCACATGACCGCGCGCACGAATAACGCGACGCACACTGCCGATATCCGCGTAGGTATATGGATACACGACTCGTGGATATCGGGCCGTGCTCGTGGCTCGCGCGCGGAGACGCGTCGTTGCGCCGCCGCCGTTGCCACCTCCGTCGCCACCCGGCCGACGTTACAGAACGCGTTGTTGTTGTTGTTGTTGTTGTTGTTGTTGTCGTTGGTGTTGCGCGCGCGGGAGACGCGAAGATTTCCGACTGTCATCGTCGTCGTAGTCGCCGGTTTTCGTGTAACGTACGTGTCCGAACGGCTGGTGCCCGGTCATCGCGCGCGCGATGGCCGGGTAATAATATCATTGTAGAAAGCGACGACGGCCCGGACACGAGCGTGTGCCTCTTCGGCGTACAGAATGCGGTGGTTTTTTTTATTTTCTCTACGTATATTTTTTCATATTCGATATTTTAAACATTTTTTTTTTTTTCGTCGTTTGTTTCTACGCCGTCCGCCGCCGTGGCGTTTCGTTTTAAAAATGCTCATTAAAAATCGCAACGTTCGGACGACGGGGTAGGGGGAAACTATTTTCATTTATCGACACGTGACGGGCGGAAGAAACTCGGGAAATCGGCCGCGTCCGCGAATCGGTCCCCGACATCGGTGCGGGCGGCGCACATCCGAATCGGTTCGCGATATAAACACACTCGGAAATCGGCGAAATCCCGTCTTCCCGTCGTTATACGCATACGCACGGGCATGTAATATCGCGGGCACCGCGTACAGGCTGCAGCCCCTCTCCCAACCCGCCCACGAGCTTGACAAGACGGACTTC
The DNA here is from genome assembly GCA_902439185.1 of Cinara cedri. Taxonomy (NCBI): domain Eukaryota; kingdom Metazoa; phylum Arthropoda; class Insecta; order Hemiptera; family Aphididae; genus Cinara; species Cinara cedri. The sequence goes on along the minus strand of CABPRJ010000012.1, from coordinate 661,471 downwards.
AGCCACCCACGGTTCTCATATTATATAAAAAAAAAGTCCAATATCTGTTACGTACATCTTTAAAATACTAATTTTTATTTACGACAAATGAATTGAGAAAGATAAAACTTTTATTTTATTTTTCTTTCTCGATATCGATAGCAGAGAAAAAGTGTAGACTTCGGTAACCGGCCAGGTTCTACGATAACCGGTGTCTGATTGGTGACGGTTTGTCGGTATATTGACGTTATGAAAACGGGTTGATACGCCTTGACGGTGCGCGGTAATACTGTACACGCGTTACGTAAAACAGCGAGCACACCTTCCCCACCCCCCAGTGAAATTTTCGAAATTTGGCGCCGTACGTCCTTTGTAACGGCCCGGGAACCGATTCGGATACACCGTTAAATTTATATATATTATAGCGCGATTATTCGTAATACGGAAATTTCGAGTAAATTCGATTCGACGGATTACAATGGTATGATAATCGTTACGACATAATTTTTCGACGCACGTAACAGGCCCCGTATCAGGCAAGATGTATTCATTGGGCGAGGGGGTTATGAAAAAAAAAAAAAACACGTATAAATTAAACGCATATCCATTAGTAACATCAAATGGCGTAAATGCGAATTGTAATTTTTTGACCGCACATTGTTGAGAGTCTTGTAGAAGTACGCTTGCTTTTAATTCGGCAAAGCCAATGACCTAAATGCAAAAAAATAGCAGCGGGAGGGGTTTGAACCCTCAACACCTTCCCTTACGCACGGGCCCGGCCCGTATTAATTATTAAACAGCTTAAGTCGACACCGTAACTCGGAAATACTTTCGCAGTGGTGTGAGCGGGGGGGGGGTTAACTAAAAACGCGCGGAGATCTAATTTTACGGATTTGAATAATTAATTTTCCCGCGGCATAATATAACGCAACGGACTTTCAGGGTTGAGGGGTCGGCGTACGGCCTTTGCCGCACTTTTGAATTTAGCCATCACTGCGGTGTGCGGATGTTATTTTCGGCGTTTCGGTACGGCGGCCGGACGAGACGGAAAAGATCGGGAAAGAAATACGGATAACCGTGTCATTGTTGCAGAGGCGCGGTCGAAATTCGCGCAAAACATGACGCGCCTACATACGTAAGATCGCCGTACACTTTCGACCCACTTTTACGGGCGGGTACGTGCGGTCGAACGGTCGTCGCGCGGATTTTCAGTGTATTCAACACACTAATAATAATAACAACAACAACAACAACAAACGTATTATATTTATATATGTATATTGTATTACACTTGTGGCGACAATAACAATAACGGTCATTAGTGTAATATTATAAGCCAAGCTGCGTTGCGACGCACGAGTTCGGGTTCAAAAGAGTAACAAAAAAAAAAAACCAAAAACAAACGTGTTCTCGAGGATCCAGTCGAAAATATAATAAAAACAATAATAATATTACATTGCGGTAAAAACAAATAAAATCATGCGCATTTTTTTTGTAAATTATTAGAACGGAACGCGAAAAATACACACGACGTTTTGTGTTTTCATCCATCATCGGACGATTCGGATGTGTCATCGGTGTCAATTACACGATACTACGTATTATAGACGTACGAATATACAATATATACGGTTTATTATATTACGATTTCACGCTCTTCTTCTTCTGTATCTGTACAGTGATAACGATATTTTCAAGTAAAGTCATTCAGAAGAATACACTGTATTTTATACGACAGCGTTGGGAAGGAACGCGTCCTTTTCGATTATATATTAAGAATGGGAACGAGTTCCTGTTTATGAGGAACGCGAACGCAAATTTCCGTTCCTCATATTATGAAAAAAAAAAAAATAAATAAATAAATGAAACTCACGTGAATGATAATATCGCCTAGAAACTATTTAGTGTTGGAATCACTTTGTCAGTTAATCAATCAACACAGGGGCGTATCCAGAGCTTGACTATGGGAGGGGTGGGTGAAATAATTAAATTTAATATTAATGATTGATAAGGAAAAAGGGGCGTTCGGGAATCGGGCCACATTTTATCAAGCTGCTTCGTAAGTAATATTTTTGTATATTTTATTACCCGGATATTAGGCCACAAATGAAAGGTATATTTTTAAAGGGCACCCGGAGATTGGGTCACAAATGTATAACACAAAAATATAAAATTTAAAATATATTAAAATATATACCTGATATAAAATAAAATATAAAATTAGTCAAATAATTATTAATTTTTTTTTTAAATAATGTGATACAGATTGTTTTGTATAGTATTCGAAAGTGCCGTCAATATAAATCTATTAAATTTGTAATCGTGAAAAAGAAAATAATATGGTTTAAATTAGTTTAAAATAGTGATGTTAAATGGTGGTTTTCCTTTTGACAAATCAATTACCGGGTCTATCTGCTATAATTGTACAATTTTAGTGGTCCAATCGCAGTATAAAAAAAGGTTCATTGTGGCTCGGACGCCCGGAAAAAGACGGACATACTTCGCGCGATGGGTGGACCACTGTTGTAGATAAGAAGTTCGGAAGGTAGGATATAGAGGAAAATTGAATGTATATCTTTAAGCAAAAATTATTCATTGTTAACGAAAAATGATTCTGAGCGGAGCTCGGTTAATAGTACCCATTGCTTATTCAACAATATATATATATATATATATATATATATATATGTCATATTATAGTTAAATAAATATTATATTGAAACAATTCATGTGGACCGGTCACCAGATTCGTTCCACTTAATTTTTTACTAAATCAATTTTCGTCAAAATTTGATATTAAGATTCTTATGAAAACAATTTACTACATTAAACCGCAAAATACGACTTATATAAGTGTCCATATAAGCTTAAATATGGCTCAAATGTTTATACAGTTTCACCATGTGAAAAAAGCAAATATAGGTTTTTTCTTATAAAAGTAATTTTTTGATTTTTCTTTTAGTTTCCTTAATAATTAGGGGGAAAAAAAGTCGTATACCAATTTATCGTAAATAGTTGAGCGTGTAACGTATTTATTTTTTCCATGAACGTTTAAAGTTCAACTTTTTACGAAAATGCATTTTGATAAAAATATTTACCATCCCATTTAAAATAAATAGTAGAAGTACTCCTCCCCCACTCCCTCAAGTCGAACACTGGGGACACGAATAGAATATACGTATACCGGAGGACATTCGCATTTTCAACTGTGACGTCAAAAACTTTGATGTTTATTCCAAATTTTTTCTCGGTTTTTCTCATTTATTGGGAAAAGTCCTGGGAAAGTAAAAAAGTAACCACCCTAAAATATCACTAAGTTTAGGTAAAGATTTTCTTTCAGAAAAACTGCTTTACTTGAAGATCGGAGTAATATTGCTGGTAGAAAAGTTGTCTACAAAAGAAAATATAAATAAATAATTAAACATAATATTGTAAAACCAATACATTCCCCGCACCGTTCAGAGTCTAAAATTGATTGTTTTTTTTTTTTTAACAACGCCGTTACGATATTTCCGTTTACTCACCATTTTTACCAAACAAAAAATATTTTATAATTATAACCGTAAATTGTTTTTCGTTTTTTTCTCACAAATAACTGACATAATTTTACGTGGTTATAGTGATTGGTAAATAATATTATATTATTTCTATGTAGATTCGTCGTTCTCTAACTTTTCGTATATAGCCGATCTTGGAATGTACATTTTTTTCGATCGTGACCTATCCGAGACCAAAGTGTACGGGAAACCGGTTGTTCCGGCTCTATAAAATAATCGTGCGGTACATTCCGTTCACGTGATATTTTTATCTTCTGTACGGTCCATAAGTTTCGGATAGCGGCTAAACTCGTCTCGGTTCAATTATGAAGCTGTGATATATTGTACAACAGCATCAAAACAATATTAATTTATTGTTTATCGTACGTGGAACGCACAAATCGTTGACAATTTTCAGATATCATAACCCATAGTAATGCAATATCATGTGACCTAAAAAATTGTAATACACACAACCACTCGTTATTTTTTTTTTTTTTTTATCTATATCCATACGCGTTTTGTACTTTTATTATGAAATCGTTGGATAATACACCTATATGGCTGGTTATATGCTTATTATATTATACCTAGTTATTATTTTTATTTATTTAGACATCTGTAGTTTCTTTTTTTTTTTTTAAGACAACATATAAAAATCAATAAATATAACTAATAAATAATATAAATATACTTATAACAATAAAGATAAACGGAGATTATAGCAAATAACAAATCACTTGAAATTTTTTACTATACATTATATGCGTACTATATCTACGTATATTCAATTTCAATACTCTCATATGAATTATACATTGATTAATAGTTTCACTGGAAATGATAAATAACAGTGTCGATCGCCTTATCGACTCGTAATCGATTTCTATATGATCCGTGATTGCATTAGGAATTAAAATTTTTACAACAATAAAATCGCATTGCTAAAAGAAACCGCTCGCCGTCCGTCACTGAGGAGGTTCGATCCGAAAATGGCAACGACGTTCGTTTTTTTTTTTCTGGGCTTTTTCGATTTACTGTATACCGACATATCCTCGGCTTTCGTAACGCGCTTTCAGTAAACGGTTACGCTATCGATATTATTTCTATTCAAACAGTTGATCTGCCGAAAATAAGAGATATGATCACTGTCGGAAGCTTAAACAGTGAACCGGCGGATTATAATGGGCCAAACGTAACGAAATCATATGTACAATGTGAAACAACAAGACCAGTAAAACGAATAGTGCATTTCAACCTCAAGTGAATTAAAGTAATGAAGAGGCCGTAAAAGCGAGCCAAAAGCCATCTTGTTTGGACCAACAATAAATAAACCTGGGTTTGGTGAACCAATTTATTTAAAAACTGTATTATTATCATTATCTTTTTTTCCCTATATATTTAAAGCTAAAAAAGCTCCCACCAATGAGTGGGCTACTGTTGTAGGTGATACAATTTTAGTAATTTGCCACAGTTCTAGGTGGGAAAGTAGGATACTTAGAGTTATTTAATTTATAAATGTAATCATTAATAAATATAATTGCTAACGAAACACGATTACGACCGAAGTTTGGTTGTATACATTTTGAAATTCCGTAATTTTTACGAAAATCGTAAAAATTGTAGGTATCTTAAAATTTGTTTATAAAAAAAAAACTGATTTGAAAATCAAAACACGAATTTTTACTAACAAAATAGATTTAAAAAGCAACAAAAAGGTCTATTGATATTTCAATTTCATTTCGTTTTGTTTTTTGTTTAAAACTTTCATTGGAAACGTGAAAAATGTAATTCGTTTAAAACAAAAAAAACAAAAAAAATGACGTACCTACTAATTAAGTTTGGATCATTGTTGCGTCGTAAAAATGTTTCATGTTGCAGTAGCTAGACGTATTATTAGGCATATTGAATGCAGCAATGACTCGATAGTTTTAAATTGTAAGTTTCGATTAACTTGAAGGCTTTTTTTTTATAGTATTACCTCGATATCTTTATGATGCTTCGTAACAACCTTTTGGTTGCTTTTTCTGACGGAAAGGACCTTAAAGCTTGGTTCCCGAATATTTATAGCTGACTAATCACTCACAATCAATTAAATAAAACGCGAGCCCTATATAAGAGAAACGCATTATACGCATACCAATATAATATAATTTCAGTTGGTAAATTTGTTAACGGCAATTCATAGAATAACGAAAAAATTACGGAGTATTTTACGGATACGGCATTTTTTTAAATTTGTTAAACGTGGTACAGAATATATTGTTACAAACAGTTTGACATTGAATTTGCTTAATCATGTCTGTTATTGGAATATTACAGTATTGTTTATGACGTGGCAAATATTGTAGCTCGACGTTTTTGTAATATTTTATTATTATTTTTTTTTTATATACCAATGAAATGTACGACGTTATCGATTCGCGTCGATTTGTAAACTAATGCAAGAAACGATTGACGCGCACGCACATAATATTAAAAAATGCATACATTCGGTTCGACGAACGACGAAAAATAAAATGAAATTTTAATTCGCGGGGTTTTTAACGCCGGACAAAACATACAGCGTTAGCGCTTTTATGATTCGCGGTTCGTATGACACATTTGTACGAATACTCGACGAAAATCGTGATAGTTTGCGGGTGTCCGGTGTGTTGGATTTTGTAGATTTTCGGCTGGGAGTGGGTCGGGGGCAGGCAGTACAAAAGGTCGATTGTCGTGCAGGCCTTGCCGTAACGCACGTCTGTTTATTTTCGCTTCTGCGTCAACGATTTTGAACCGCGCGGTCGTGGCATTACATGGGCGTGAGGAGGCGGCGGGTTGTTTTGCCGCGGCGTATTGTGAATCAAATCGCCGCGAAAAACTGCGCGAAAAACCTGTACAGGGACAAACGGGCACCCGTCCGGGCGGACGTCCCCGCGTTTTTGTTTCGAGCCCCACAATCGGATACGTTTTTCGCGTTGTTTTCCAAACCCCCCCCCCC